>JACEFZ010026356.1:477500-532500 GCA_014155875.1 Cepaea nemoralis | reverse complement strand
GAAACTGTATTACAGCAGTCTTCTTCCTATCTCCAAGCTCAGGCATAAGTAACTCATGCCCATAATGTGACCTCATCTCTGCAAAGTATCACATGCTTATGTAACCAGTCATCATCTTCAGCAGCCAGCGAAGAGTTCCATATTAGTGATCCCCGCAGCAATCCGTTTGTCTGGCCGTTCTTCAGAGTACAGAGTGTCCACCAGATACTCTGGTGACTTCCTGCAGCACCATTTTCTTTATTAAACTGTTCTTGTATTCTTGATCCAGAAAAGGCCCTGACCATGTTTGCCTTATCATGCACCAATACCCCACCCAATGGTACCCACCCAGCCAGTCTGACCGCCAGCTCATTTCCCACCACACCAGCCTGTCCTGTGGAATAGATCCACCAGATGATCGCTATCTTTCATTTTTTTGTGGGGAAGGGGGGGGGGGGGTTTAATTGAAGCATGCCACTCCACACAAAGTATGCCTGTCTTCGCCTGTGCGTCACATGCTCTGTGAGTCCGGAGATTGAAGTGTAGAGTTTGGAGAATGGAGTCCTTCGGAGAATGGAGTCGTCCGGAGAATGGAGTCGTCCGGATAATTGAGTCTTCCGGAGAATGGAGTCGTCCGAAGAGTGGAGTCTGGAGCAGTGGCCACAGACAAAGACAGTTCCCGACGAGTAGCTAACAAGGTCACAATCGGGACAACCAGCATCCATAACCTTCAGAGTCAGATGGAGCAGAGGATCTGGTCGACACACAGTTCTCTAAGGTAAGACCAGACGGACTAATAATCAGAATGCAACTGGTACCATTAAAATTAGATATCTCAGCCGACTGTTGAAGATGAAGGCGGAATATGTACAGCAATGTTCCGGGTTCTGTTATGTTTGTTCTTGACTAAGATCAACTCACCTCATCCCAGCTTCGGCTGAAAGAGTCTGATCCCTTATTGGCTTATCCAAAGTGCAGTTGGGTTGTGTTTTCATCATAAATCACAATTTATAAATCTTAACAAAAATGTTTTACTTCTTGCAGTTCCTAATTCATCGCGGCAATTTACATAATTGTATTCCTCCCAGCTTTAATATATACTTAAACCAACACGAACTAACAATTTAATTTAAAAGCATTACATTTTCTTCTTTGAAGATGACGCGACTATTGATGGCTGTAAGTAATTGAACATCATCAAAGACGGACAAATCCAGGGCTTTTACACATACAGACCTGGTCGATGACTCACTTTAAGGTGAAGGAAACTTGGAATTCTCCCTCTTATTCTTTTCTTCTTCTTCTTCTTCTTCTTCTTCTTCTTCTTCTTCTTCTTCTTCTTCTTCTTCTTCTTCTTCTTCTTCTTCTTCGTTGCTGTACTCCTTCGTCGTGAAGAGACGTATAGAGGAGGCAGATGTAATTTCCTGGTTTTTTCTAGCCAGTCGAAAATTCGAGAAGTAATTTTCTGGATTTTGATTTTCAGATTTTAATGAGCCAGTGCTTTCAGCCCGGGTTTCTTAATGTGTTCTTAATGGACATTGTGAAATGAGATGCATTTAGGCACAACTTCTTCACTGCCAGCTACTTATTTTGCTATTTTGCTAACAAGCTTACTTTATGTTACAGGGAGATTTTCTTTTCCCACGATAATATATTTGGGGATTCTCGTTTTCTTTTCTGGACTTGCTAATGTGTTTACTCAAAGCTGACTTTCTCGCGCGCTCTCTCTCTCTCTCTCTCTCTCTCTCTCTCTCTCTCTCTCTCTCTCTCTCTCTCTCTCTCTCTCTCTCTCCCTCCCTCCCTCTCTCCCTCTCTCTCTTTCTCTCTCTCCACTATCTCTCTCAGTATGTCACCCTCATCTCTCTGCTTCTTTCTATCTCTATTAATGTGTGCCTCTGAGATTTCGCTCTTTATGTCTCTGAATCAAAGACACCACCAATCATTATACATACAGTCGCAACCTGTTTGAACACTACCTCAGGACAGACTACATGCTCACTTTAAACAAAACAGCAACAAAGGCAATAATAACGGTAAATTATCTCGAACGACAACTAACCAAATAAAAAAAAATTCCCATATGTACGGCACGTTACACCCATCTTTGGTATTTATGATGCCCATGTTAAACATTGCCTCAACGAGTCGTGTATTATTGATTATTTTTCATGCGTTTAATGCTTATTGTTCTTTTGTTGTCAAAGAATTGCTTCATAAGAGATGTTGAATGAAAGAATGTATGAGAGGAAATAGAGAAGAAGGGCAGAATGTCAGACGGGCCTGCATGCCCAATTCTTAAACCTTTGAAAATAAAGATTTTCTTTCGTTCGTTCGTTCGTTCGTTCTTTCTATCTGTCACTATCTCTCTCTGTCTCTCTATCTCTCTGTCTCTCTATCTCTCTCTGTCTCTCTACCTGCCTTTCTCTGTCTCTATTTATCTATTTGTCTCTCTATCTTTCTATCTCTCAATCTGTCTCTATCCCTATATCTCTCTTGTTCTCTATCTGTCTCTCTCTATCTCTACCTCTCTGTCTCTGTCTCTGTCTCTATAGCTGTCTCTATAGCTGTCTCTATAGATCTCTTTCTGTATTGTATGTTTACGTATCTGTGTGTGCGTGCGTGCGTGCGTGCGATCGTGTGTGCGTGCGTGCATGCGTGTGTGTGTGTGTGTGTGTGTGTGTGTGTGTGTGGACGGACGACGCGGTAGCGTAGTTGCTATGATGTTTGCTTCCCTGTCCGACGGTCAGGAGTTCGAATCTATGACGTTCGAGGTGGCTCTAAATGAAAACCACATGTATGCGCGCTCGTGTGTTAATATAATCTGAAACGTAAAGAACAAATGTATCATGTTTCGATGTAGTCACCACTGTGTTCATTTGCAAGTCCTCCATCACTGATAAAGTATTTGTATTCCTGTAGAAACAAAATTCTTTTGGTCGCGTGTGTAGCCACTGTTGGGTCAATGATTATTCGGTGTGCCTGGCCGGTCATGAACTGCATGTTACAGAAGTCACGCCATCTTTAAATGTCCTACTCCACTCATACACTTACTGGACTGACAGCCATACATCGATATCATTCATTGGCACCTTGCCGTCTTGACAGACGATAGTTTGTGCTTCAAAAAGGCATAATAAATTTACGCATGGCGGTAGCGAATGTGACTGATAAGGACAATTCGTGCTGTAAATGTTCGTTCTCAGTGGGTGCATGTGAACACGTGGTCATTTCCACCACCATGCACCATCTTACGTCTCACACGCTCGGTGTGTGACTTATCTGCAATAATTTTCTCTTTTTTCTTTAATTTTTTTCTTTATTCCATTTCTGATGTTGCCCTCCATGCAACACGTTCAGCGGCGACTTGCTTCCAATGTGCATTATCAATGCCTGTATCAATCATGTCCCGCTTACACACATCTTTGTATCGTAGTAGAGGCAGACCCTGAGATCTCTTACCCATCTGTAATTCACCAAGAAAGATGTCCTTTGGTATTCTACCATCATCAATCCTCCTAAGATGTCCTTTCCATCTAAGTCTACGAAGACTGAGCATGGAATAAACTGTCACACAAACTGATATTTCCAATACTTCAGTGTTTGTGATTTTGTCTTGCCACTTAATACCAAGAATTCTTCGCAGACGCCGCATATGAAAGCTGTTCAAACGTTTCTCTTGGTGTGAGTAAGTTGTCCAGGCTTCACTCCCATAAAGAAGAGTACTAAGGACACAGGCTTGATAGACAAGGACTTTTGTTTTTGCAGTAAGCTTCCTGTTTCCCAGACTCTTTATGTTAACCTGTTCATTGTTGTTGCTGCCTTACCAATCCGGATGTTGATTTACCATCTAGGGATAATCTGCTATTTACACTGACCCTAGATATGTAAAATGGTCTATCATCTCTAGTTCGGCGTCGTCAATAAAGATTGATGGTAACCCATGTGCATTTAGTGACATAATCTGTTTCTTCTTTTTGCTAATTGTTAAACTAAATTCAGAACAAGCATTGGAGAATGCAGATAGCAGACATTGTAATTCTTCCTCAGAGTGGGTCGCAACTGCAGCATCATCTGCAAAAAGCAACTCTCTGATCAGTACCTTCCTAATTTTGGTCTTGGCCTTCAATCTCTGAGCATTGTAGGGGCCGCCATCTGAGCGTGAGTGAATGTATATACCACCATCCTGATCACGAAAGGCATATTTCAGTAGAAGTGAAAAGTATATTCCAAAGAGGGTGGGAGCTAGTACACAACCTTGCTTAACTTCACTTTTGATTTCAAACTCTTCAGAAGTTGCACCATCAAACTTGATTATACCCTTCATGCCTGTGTGGAACGAAGAGTTGGTGGGCAGCCAATCTTCTTTAGTGCCTTGAACAGACCCTCACGACTGACCAAATCAAATGCCTTTGTGAGGTCGATGAAGGCAATAAACAGTGGTTGATACTGTTCAAGGCATTTTTCTTGCATCTGTCGCAATGAGAATATCATATCAATGGTAGACCGGTTTTTTTCGAAAGCCACACTGTGATTCGGGGTAGACATGATCTCCTAGGACTTGAAGTCTGTGCAGAACAATTCTGGCAAATACTTTTCCAACAATACACAGAAGTGAGATACCCCTATAGTTGTTGCAGTCGCTCCGATCGCCCCTGTTCTTGTACAGTGTTATGATGCTTGAATCTTTGAAATGCTGTGGGACTTGTCCTTCTCGCCAGCATAGCTCTATTAGCTGGTGGATCTGTAGAGTGAGTGTGTCTTGCCCACTCCCGATAACCTCTATTGGAATCCCATCCTTACCTGGAGCCTTGCCAGATGCAAGTTCATTTATAGCACACTTAACTTCTGTTATGGTGGGAAGTGTGTCCAGGTGGTCAAGAGTTGGTAGAGCCTCTATGGCGTTGAGGGCATCATCCTCTAGTTAGGTCTCACTTGAGTAAAGCTCCAAATAGTGCTCTACCCATCTGTCCATCTGCTGTTTCTTATTAGTTGTGATTTCTCCAGTCAAGGTTTTCAATGGTGCACTTCTTTTGGTCATTGGAACACAGGTTTTCTTCATTCCTTCATACATGCTTCTTATGTTTCCCTTATCACTTGCGATTTGAATGGACTCACATAACTTGATCCAATAATAATTTTCACACTGCCTGGCAGCCTTTTGCACATCCTTCCTAGCTTTCTTTAACTCACTCAGAGTGTTACGTCTGGGTCTTTCCTTGTTTCTTAAGAGAGCTATCTTCTTCTTATTAATCAAGTGCTGCAGAGTCTGGCTGTTTGCCGCAAACCAGTCCTGACTCTTATGATCCACAGTGCCGTAAACCCCTACTGCAGTATTTTAAAGAGGTTCCATAAGTTGTCCCCACTCTTCACTTACTGTACAATTTTCTGGTGTATCAGTGAAAGCGTCTTCAAGTTGCTGTTGAAACTTAAAGCACTTTTCAGGATCGTGAGTGTTAATAATATTAATCCTAGGGCTAGATTTGTGTTTAGCTATGTAGATTCTCTTTGGTCTCAGTCTAACCCTTGCATCAACCAAAGAATGATCCGTATCACAGTCAGCACTGTGGTAACTTCGAGTCAATGATATATGGTTCAGATGTTGTCTCTGTGTGATGATGAAGTCCAGCTGGTGCCAATGGCCGGATCTTGGATGTTTCCATGTGACCTTATGCAGCTCTTTTATTTTAGAAAAGGAGTTTGTAATACATAACTCATTTCTGGTGCAATGCTCCAGCAGTCTTTTGCCCATTTTCATTCATGCGACCGACGTTGTATTTTCCAAGGCACACTGGCCATGAACTCGAGTCCTTGCCCACATGAGCATTGAAATCACCGTGCATATAAATGCAGTCAGATTTTGTAACTGCCTTGATCACGGAGTCTAACTCCTCATAGAACGAATCCTTCACATCATCAGAGGAATCGGGTGTCGGTGCACATGCAGTAATAATGGTGGCAAAAACACAAGAGGTTGCCAAGCGCAGGGATAATAGTCTTTCATTACATCCTGCTGGATTTTCAATCATTCCCAGTAGCGAATTCTTCACTGCAATGCCCACACCGTGTTGCCTTTTTTCTAACTGTCCCCTACCCTTCCAAAAAAGGTGTAATTGTTTTCCCTGAGTGACCCTTCCTCAGCGAGGCGAGTCTCCTGCAGCAATATCAATGTTTAGACGATTGAGTTCGGCATCAATCACAGCCGTTTTTCTCACATCGTCCATATTGGTCAAGTCAGTGGAAAATCCTGGACACATGGTTCTCACTTTCCAGGTTGCAAGACGCAGCTTGAGGTTTCTATTTTTCTTTTTATTAGTGCTTGGTGCATTGGTTTTACAGCCTGCGATTCAGATTTTGTCCTAGCCCCAAGCACCCATTGAAGGAGGCAGGCTGTTGCGGATCAGCATCCAATTGGCCGGGAGCTTGAGGCCGGCGGTAACTGATCAGTGACACCTGTAGGTGTCTCCCACCGTCAGAGGCAACACGTGGCTCCCCTTGTCTACTCCAATTGACAGGGACTTATAACCCGTAACAGTTGCCTCTAGCTTTGATTCCGAGACCGGTTAAGACCAGGGATGGAGCTATTGCCTCTCCATAGCACAAAGCCTGGGCTAAAATAAAGAAACCATGTGTTGCCCATTCAGCATGAACCCTCTCTCGGCTTGCCTAGTTCACTCCAGAGGAAATGTAACACCTATAATCTGGAACAAAACAAGCTACAGAAGCTGCCGGATAATCAAAGCAATGCTCTAACTGTCCGCCTGTCGGAGCTTCGATCCTAAACCAGCTGCGAACCCAGGTTTAGGGCCTGGTCTGCCCTGCCATGACATTTTGTCTTTAGGTTGCATTTCCTCGCACCAGGGTAAGGCTTGTACCCTCCCAGTTGCGCTTTTCCGCCCGAAGCCGTTGGCACAATGTGGGGTTTCGGGTTTGGTAAGCGCCGATCAACGTTCGAGGCTAACAGAAAGCAGGTAGTACCGTCTACTGTTATACGGTAGCTCAGTCATATCTGACTAAGACCTGACATAAAACATCGATATACAGGACCTTCACTCGCCGATGCATTTCTATAGGTTTCACTCCTTCGCTGATCACACAGCGGATAACAGATAGCTTTGGTGCATGTCAAAAGTCGGACGACCATCTTTAAACTCTCCTTATGACATCACAGTGTTCATTTGCAACGTAATGCCACGTGCTTAACACTCTTGGCATCCTTAACAACAATATTGACAGGTTACAAGACAATGTGACAATTGTAATTGTTATTACACGTTCAAGGTTTTCGTTTGAAACACCCCCGCCCCTTCCTCGTGTGTGTGTGTGTGTGTGTGTGTGTGTGTGTGTGTGTGTGTGTGTGTGTGTGTGTGTGTGTGTGTGTGTGTGTGTGTGATCTGCGGTGACCTAGTTGCTTGGACGTTTGCTTACCAGCCCGACTTTAATGCGTTCGAATCCACGGAGTATTTTTTTTTAAATGTGTCCTGGGCGCTAATGTCGAGCCAGTCTAAAATGCTGGATACCAGAAAATGACTTGGGAAGTAAAGCCGAATTCCGTGACATTTACTACGTCACCCTACGACTACCGATTCATCTATATAAGTATAGGCTAGCACCATATACCAGCGGAACCGCGGTAGCATAGTGGCTAGAGCTTGCCTGTCGACCCGACGTCATTGGGTTCACATCCGGAACGAGTCGGTTTTTTTTCCTTACATCGACCTGAATAAAGTTGGCGGGTGTGCTGTTGATATCAATCAACTAATTATTTAATCACTCGATGGATCAATCAATTATTTAATCAGTAAATCAAAATATTGATATCAACCAAACTAATTAATTAATCAATCAATCAATCAGCTATTCAATAAAACAATCATTTAAACAATCAATCAACATATTGACATCAACCAACCAGTAATTAAATCAGTTGATCAAACAATTAATCAACTACTCAATCCAGCAATCGTGTAATCAGTCAATCATCGAAACAAAGTCTTCTAAATGATTCACAAACAACAATTTTCCGCACCAGACATTACTGAATGAACACATATCCACAATGTGAACAAGCAACCACACATGCCACGTGACTGATTCCGTTCCGTTTTGAAGAAGAAAAAATAACAAATGTTTCCACCTCGCTTAACCGATATATTAACATTTGCAGATGATATTCTTGCATATAGGCAGGGGAGAGATAGGGAGCAAACAGCCCAGGAGCTACAGGCAACAATGTAGACAATGTGATTGACTGGTGCCCTAAAATGAGTGCTGTCATCCACCCAGAAAAGGCAGCTGTTTTGTGGTGCTCTCTGGACAGCAGGATTGTGAGAGCTGATGTCCCAAGCCTCACGATAGATGGTAGAAGCGTCAACAGAGAGAACAAACTGAAGTATCTGGGAATCACATTTGACAGGAGCCTGTCCTTAAAGGACCATGTGGAGACGGTTGTGACAAGGTCTCAAAAGGGACTCAGTGCACTTAAAACTATGGCTGCAATGGACACAGAGCAGAGAATGCTTTTCACACTATACCAGCATTTGATCCTCTCAGTGATTGATTATGGACTAGGACTGTCTCAAAGAGTCAGCTGTTGAAATTAGAGCGCATTCAGAACGAAGCGATGCGAGTCATTCTGGGATGCACCACAGACACCCCAGTTGTGTGTATGCGTTACATCCTTGGTTTGCAGTCTGTTGCAAGTAGGCTCAAGGTGATGCAGACGAAGGCATACCTCAGAGTAGCTGCAGACACAGATCACCCGTTGCATGAGGCGCTGGACGTCGTTAAGGGTCAGCGACTGATAAGAGGGAAATCATGGATGGCTCAGACGGAGGATACGATCAGGCAGGTGTGCCCCTTGGAGAACATTAGGAGAGGAGAAGAGTGGGTCAGAGTGTCAGCGGAGCAGTCAGACTTGTGCAGAGTTATAATCACATTGAGCCGAGAGTGCAGGGAGTGGCCAGCAGGGGCCACGGAAGTGGAAATCAAGCAACTAATTCAGGATAAGGCTCGCTCAGGTGATGTGATTATTGTGACGAAACGGGACTAGATACAGTCTGTCCTCTGGATTATTTCCCTTCGGTTGGAATACGACGGGTTAGTCTCCCTTGATATGGTGACCATAACTAGGGAATTCCCCGGTAAATAGTCCGTGACGTCAGAAGTCCGTTGAGTTCGAGAAACGTCTCGAAGCTTCACGAAGGGACTGAGCAATGTGTGTACGTGATGTTGTGGTCACGCTGGACCCACAATTGCCTCAGGGAACACGGATTTGTGGATTTCTCCGTGACACAGGATTTCTCCGTAGTTCATGGGATTCACTAGGCCCGTGAAGTCATTGTGAAGGCGCATTTAGCAATCCCCCGTCAGTCGCCAGCCGAATGTCGTCAAGGAAGGCCGCAGTAACTCACTGCTAGAAGAGATGTCTTTTTCGCAGTCAGAGCGGAAACTTGCAGTCGAGTGATGTGATTTCAAGATCACAGGTAATGTTGAATTACTTAAAGTATTAGCCGTTGTCCGTAAATATACCGCGACGTTTAATCGCCGGCCGAAATAATTATCTCCTCGGAGCGCATAAATTGAAGCTCCGCCTATCTGCATTAATAATTAGCCGCTATCGATCGGCTAAGAGTTTTGAGGTCAGATGTCTGATAGCTACAAGCGTGTATAAACAGTAGGCCTGTATATGTGTGTTCCATCTGATAATTGAGTAAATCCGATGTTAGTACATCTGATAGAGCTATTTACTGTTAGAGTACAAATTAAATGCATTATGTATGTGTATGTTATTATCTCTGCTATGTGTAAGTAGGTTCGAGTAATTTACCAACTGTGTAGCAGATGTGTTACCTATCTGGTTTAGTGGTTACATACTCAGGGCTGTCAGGACGTTTGACTTCGTTACATTATGATGCATGTCATTTGCTTGGCTAGAATAGGATGGTAATTTATGTCTTATATCAGTGGTGGTATTATTCCGGGAACAAGGTGGTGTTATTTCATTGGGATGTGCAGGTAAGTATTTGCTGTGTGAAGATGCCAGTGATATTCCACTTAGACAGAAATGTTTTATAATTACCGGATAGCGGTTGATAGAAAGTATTTATGATGCCTGAGGTCACTGCTTGTTTACAGGCCTGTCCGCCAGAGTGACCATGCGTGTCCAATCGTGCGTATGCCTAGCCAACCGACTGGTTATTAGGCATGTTAACCGACCGTTATGTTTCATGTCCGACCCAAAGCGATGGTGCTTAACCGATGGTGGAATTAACATACCCAACCGAGAGCGATGCGGCGCTCGGTAATCGAGGCCGTTGCGTCTATGTAGATCCGAACTATGTACAGAACCTGGTCTGTCTCTATTATTCTCCTCTTCAAGAAACCTGACTCTGATAATGGAGTAACTGATTCACTGCAGTGAGGAAGTAGTAGTATTATCTGTGGTAATTGGTCCGGATAAGGGGAACTGGAGATTTAGGGGAGGAGGGCTGGTAGCCTCTCAAAAAAGGATGACGTGGCCTAATTCGCCACAGACCAAGATGCGCTGGACCCACAGTAGCTGTGGGAAAGTGTTTTCGGTGGAGGGCAACCATATCTGTGCTAGACCTGCACAGACTCGACCGTCATGGATGAAGGTCAATTAATAAAGGTCAAATGTTGTTCTGGGACGGAGATCCCAGAACAAAAGATGTTGCTGTGTTCTGAGTTTGTTAATTAAGTTTAACAATTCCTAATTATAAGTTATTAATGCTACGTTAATGAATTGTGAGAAAGATAATTTATTAATGTTGTGTAGTCATTAATGAGTTAGGTTTAATTAGTTGATCCATGGGTGAAGGGATTGATTAATTGTTGAGCTAGGTAGAAGGAGGATATGTCTGGCTGGGCTTCTCCTAGATAATGTAACCACTACACTGAAAGAGAAGTAGGTGTATTTTCTGGTTGATGGATGGTGAAGAAACAGGAGTGGATTAGCATCAGGTGAAGGATACTTTGGCAGAGTCATACAGTCTACTCTGGTGCTATCGGGCTATCTTTTGCCCAGACGAGTTACTTGACTATATACTTGTGTATTATTGCTTTCTCTGGCAGCCTCATGCCTATACATTGTAATTAAGAGTAGATCAATGATGTTGATGATCACTTATATATTGGATTATATATATTACTGAGAGGCATGTATTAATGTGGAGATGCAGTGTAGTCCTTGTTGTAGTTGAGTACTCACACCAACCCCTCCATGTTTCAGGATCTGTTATAGTATATCCTATGGAGATTCAGGAGCTCAACCATAAGCTCCATGGGACTTGCTCATTCCAGTGCCAATCAAGATGAGGTTTGAGGCGTTACTGGGAGCAGTCATCTGAATCTGCCTACAAATACTGGAGAGTCAATTGAGTTGAGGTTAGCCCGTAGGTCTAGGCTAAGACCACCGCCAAGAGTCCGACGAAGTTAGTCAATCGATCCAGATAGGGTCAGAGACTACAGCGTCTATTGGTTCCCGCCAGCGAGATACTGGTACATGTCTCAATCAATGATAACCTTGGGATTTTCCAGGCAATGAAGTTCCGGTGTTGAAACGATTGTTTACCAGTTATGCCAACGACCAGTTTATTAAGCTTCCGGCCCGGCTGGGTCGTAATGGGACACATTGTCTAAAGTTCACGGAACCGCAAGGGTGAATCAACAGTGGTGTTTTTTTTTTTTTTTTTTTTTTTTTTTTTAAAGCCATGAACAGGGTCATATGACCGGCAGCAGAGATTTGACATTCTGGTGAACTGTATAGGTAGTTGATACCTACCGAACTGAGTTGATGGACAGACTTGGTGGACTGTTAAGGTATTTAATACCTACCGAACTGTGTAAGATAGCTACATGAGAATATGTTCAGTGTTAACATTCATTTGTCGAGTCATGCAATTGTGACATTGTTGTACTATGGAGCCAGTGCTCCAGTTATAGGTTGCTGATAAGTGTTTCCCAGGAACTGGCGAGACAGAAGAGCAACCAGGCTCTTGTATATACTAGTGTATTGTGATATAGGACTTTTCTTCAGTTGGGGACAGCTAGATTCTAGGGTCGACCCAGACGTCATCAGCGGAGTGGAACTTGTGATTTAGTAAGTCATCGAGGGATGATCCTCAATGGTTGGTGAAGTGTCTGTCAGGCATTAGTCCTACGCCTGACCAGCCCGAGATCTTGTTCACAGTGGGAGGAGAAGACTTTGGAAGGGTCTATGCCTTGGAGTTCCTTTACACTGGAGGTTTCTCGGGTGAGTCGTTAACTACGACGGGACAGCCTCACGAACTTAAGTCACATGCTCTGTGATGAAGACGGATCATCAGGAGATCTTCTCGTGTACATATTGTCTTCTATCCAGGCTTTCAGCCATCCTTCTCTAAGTTGCAGTTGACGTATTTAGAAATTAAATTTTGCTTTGTTAGCTATGGCTGTGTGTATTAGTATGACTGTTGTCTTGTCCGAGCCCCCTGTGGGTAGGAATCCATAAGAGGGGAGGGAAAGGTCAGCTGTCCCGGCTTGTGTGGGGCCTTGTAGATGTAAAGTCCTATTGGGGTGGTCGGAGCAAAGGCTGGGGATATTAACTATAGTAACATACCTGTCCAAGCCCCGGGGGTCTTGTTACACGGAAGTGGAAATCCAGCAACTAATTCAGGATAGTGCTCGCTCAGGTGATATGATTATCTACACAGATGGGTCGGTGTTGAGAGGTAGGAGACGTGCCTGGGGGTTCTTAGCAAAAGCCAACGGTCGACGTTTGGTGCAGGAGAGCCTGGCATATGATACCACAACATCTAGCTTAAGAATGGAGGTGGAGGCGGTCAGTGCAGAGTGGCTTGCTTCGCTTCGGAAGTCACGGGTGACAAGCATCGTCTGGATCTTTTCTCCGGGGCATGCTGGTGTGCTGGGGAATGAACAGGCGGACAGATTGGCTGGCTCGGCAAAACTTGGTGGAGTATTGATGCATGACAAAGCAGATGTGGTTGCGACCTTGTGGGAGCATGTGTACACCTCGGAGGAGCAAATGGATCACCATGGTCTGGCAAGAATGCGACAGCGAGGGGTGACGAGGGGATCTGGCCGACGATCAACGCTCAAAGGAAAAGCGTGACAGATTGCTACTGGTACTATTAGTGTTGGAACTCTTCGCTGGCTGCTGAGGATGGGGACGGGACGCTTATGGAAGTTATGGGAATGCCCCGAATGCTGTGATGTCGGTTCCTAAATTAATCAATCAATCAATCAATCAATCAATCAACCGATATTCCTTCATGCCACCGTCTCAATCCATCCAGCATAATTTTTCTTGGTCTGCCTCTGGCCTTTCTTCACCTTGATCTTTCCAGTTGTCAGGATGTTATCCAACGCCTCTCTTTTCACCATAAGACCAACGAAAGCTGTTTGTCTCTTTCTTATTGTTGTATTTAGTGTTCTAGTTTCATTAGCCTCTTTCAGGCACTCGTTCTTAGTTACTCTGGCAGTTCAAAGAGCTCATGGTGCGGTTTATATTTTCCTGGCCCTCTTTTGACTTATTAGGATTCTCGTATTCTCATACAATCCGATAAAAGTCAAATAATAAACACACAGATACCATAAAATACCCAATGCTAGAAACGCGGACTGGAAATGAAAATTGGCCACGTATTCCTGCCTCAAGCCGGAAATACAGTAGCAGCAGCTTAGGAAATGAGTAGTCGGCTGCCAAAATATAAGAGACAGTTCGACTCGCTAGCACATGACAGAGTGGGTTTAACAGTAGCATTTTAAACACATGGGTTTGGTACCATGAAATAGTCTACTAGTTGCTGGCCAAAGTTATGTGACTGCACTTTTGTGAAGGGGAAAGCACTGGCTTCTTCTTCTTCTTCTTCTTCTTCTTCTTCTTCTTCTTCTTCTTCTTCTTCTTCTTCTTCTTCTTCTTCTTCTGCTTCTGCTTCTTCTTCTTCTTCTTCTTCTTCTTCTTCTTCTTCTTCTTCTTCTTCTTCTTCTTCTTCTTCTTCTTCTTCTTCTTCTTCTTCTTCTTCTTCTTATTTTTCATTGTTCCTCCTCTTCTTCCTCTTCTTCAAATGTTCCTCTTTCAAGGGAAGTGCTTCACTCCCAGTTCTGCACCTCTCACCTCCAGGCTATTGTATCTGTCTCCAGCAAGTATTTGTGTCATGATTGCTTCCTCTAGACAGATTCTATCCAATGTGTGAGGCACTATTTACCCGTCGGTGTGTTATTCTTTCCAGACAACGTTGCCATGGCGACAGTATAAACGCCTGCTCTTTGCGATTTCCAACTGCCGTGGGATTTTTAACATGCACTGTTTCCCGCCCTTATCCGAGACGGCTAAGTCTCTGATCTCATTAGTCTACGACAATAAATTTTACGTATATCAGGAATATCCTGTTCAACCCTTCTGAGTTATACATGGGATACATGGCGTTTATTTTTATTTAGTATAGTGAATGTTTATATTTTTCTTGCTTTTACTGTTGCTAATTTATATTATATTTATTTATTTTCTTGTTATTCTTCAGATAATTATGTATTATAATTATGTATTTGGATTGTGCTGTCCATGTAGATTAGAGTTCGAGGACGCAATTCATCTTCTGACAAAGCTGAAGACAGACCTTCTTCGTACAGAGTATCATGGTTCAATTCACAGATCAAAGTTAGGGAACCTACTTTGGATCTTTTCCCCAGGACATACTGGTGTGGTGAGAAACGAGTAGGCGGACAGACTGGCTGCATCTGCACTGCTGGGTGGGGAATGAATGCTGCATGGTAAGGCAGATGTGGCCAGGGTCCCTTAGGATCATGAACAGATAAATAATCATAACCTGGAGAGAATGGAGTTGCGGGGAGTGACTAGAGGACCTGGCCGACACTCAGTTCTCCGAGGAAAGCTCATACGGACGCGTAATCAGTCTGCAACTGGTACTATTGTTATTGTTGCTATTGTTATTGTTATTGACCCCTCGCTGGTTATTGCAGATGAGGATGGAACGCGTTTGGAAATATCCCGAGTTCTGTAATGTCAGTTCTTGACTCAACTCAAATCAACCCCGCTCAACTCAATTCAGTCCTGCTCAGCTCAACTCAACTCATTTCAACCCAACACCGCTCAACTCAACCAAGCTCAACTCAACTCAACTCTACTCAACTCAACCCCCCTCAACTCAGCTCAACCCAACTCAACTCAACTCAACTCAACCCCCCTCAACTCAGCTCAACCAACCCAACTCAACTCAACCAAACACATTTAACTATCCCAAAATAGGGTTTCGAAGTTAGCCGTAGGCCATATTGAGGCACACAACTTTGCGTTGATTTTCGCCATAATAAGACCTAGGAGTTGAGCGCCATATCTTATCATCATCATCATCATCATCAGCATCATCATTATCATCATCATCATTATCATCATCATCATCATGTGCCATGGCGATAAGCGTGGGCGGTCATGTTTCGCCATCTCACACGATCACCAGAGTTGTGAATCAGCTCAGTGTTTTTCTCTCGAATATGCCATGCGGCCAAGCCGTCCAGATATTTACTTCTTGCCTTCCCCTTGTTCTCTTCCATTCAATCTTGCCAGATGTCACCAAGTTCTCCAGTTTATTTCTTCTCATAACGTGCCCCAAAAAATCTTGACCATCTATGTCTAATTTCTCTAATCAGTTTACGGTTTTCATTTGTTTCTTGCGTGACTTGCTAATTTGTTTTGCTGTCTGTACATGGTCATCATCATCATCATCAAGTGCTATGCCGGCTGGCGTAGGCGTTCATGACTTTCCACAACCCTCGGTCCTTGGTTTTCTTGATCAACACTGCTCATGATATTCTTAAATGCCACCACCTAAATCCATGCAGCATCATTGTTCGTGGTCTGCCTCTGCATCTCATCTCCTCGATCTTTCCAGTTGTCACGATGTTCTCCAATGCTTCTCTTCTCACCACATGACCAAAGAAAGCTGTACGTGGTATTCTGTGTATTTCCTCTGAGAAACCACATTTCCACTGTCCTATCTACAAGCCACTAAATCCATCGACAATGTACGTAATGATCACCACTGAAAGAGTGAACAGAATAGTACTTCTTTACTATATTTTTTGGTTTTCTTTCTATTTTATGTTTGAATTTGAGCTAGAATCGAAACCACCAATCGCCCAGTTTCACCAAATCTCCGAAATCGATTTCTTGTAACGAGCAGTCACGTGTAATTGACTGTCACGTGCGTAATGACGCATGTATTTAACCTTAAGCGAGAAATCCTGGGTAAATCTTACAAGAAACACAAGAAATGCATCCACAAGTATTGATTCGCACTCATACAATTAGAGGAAAGAAATAGAGATTACAGTATAAACTAAACAATTTTTAAATTGATCGGTATATTGTGACCGTCACAGTCAAAATAATTAAGTATTCGTGCACATCAATTAATAACAGTAGATAGAAAATGTATTAACTGATTCCGTGTCAAACTAAACGTAGGCTTGGACCAAACATGGTATACAATCAAATGAACAAGCATTATAATGTACATGTTTATTTACCGAGCATTGTAATTGCGGAAAATACTGCAAAACGAAGCAAAAACCACGATCATTCTAGTATAGCGATATATCGTCCCTATGGTCACATTTATCGATATATTATCCTTCGGCATTAAATCCGAATCAGTTAAGGAAGTTAAGTGCAGAAGAGTTCAAACAGAAGCAAAGAGTTCACAAGATGAAGAATATTCTTTGCAATGTATCGAGGTGAGGAAAGGAGAGCTTAAGAGCTATTTTGAGACCATCCTGATGTATTGAAGCAAATTATGGACAATTAGCAGACACGTGAGGAATTATGTGGAGGCTCGAGAGATGTTTTATAGAAGAAGGAAATGAACACCGTGGACGGAGAGAAAGAGGAATGAATATATCTTAAAATATGTTGGCTCAGAAAGAGAACTGATTTCTCGCAGTAGAAGAAGACAGTCCACAATCTTTGGGCATGTCGGGAGAAGAGGACAGCTGGAGTATGTCGTCGCAATGGGAAGGTGGAGGGGGGGGAGGCAGTAGCGAGACCAAGAGATAAGATGCTGGGCAATTTGATAACATGGCATGGAGAAACATTAGTATCAGAAATGATTGGCAGCACAAAAATAAGAGGGCTGTGGGTAGACATGATCGTCAATCCATCCAGCCTTCCATCCATTCATTCATCTATCCTTGGGACGCAGAGGTGTTTCCAAGGCACCAGGGCCGGGTTATATACTGGCCAAGACCTATTGACGCGTCCTCGTCGAGCGTCCTGGGCAACAGGTCCCTTCAGGGTCCTGGCTAAAGTCAGTAGGATCGCCGATTCCCCCGAAGTCGGAGAGTGTCTGCCTGTACGGCGAGGAACCACCAGTCTGCACACCAATAAGCCAGACATGGGACAACGGATACTCACGCAAAACTCAGGTCCTGTATGACATCACACTGATGTTGGACAACAGGATGCCTTCATCCGACATACAGGACTTCGCGTTGGAGCTCAAGCCAACGAACACAAGCAAGCAAGCAAGCATCTATCCTTCCATCCATCCACACATGCATCCATCCATTCATGTACCCATCCATTTATCCATCCATCCACCCATTTATACGTACATACATGCATCCATTCATTCATATACCCATCCATCTATCCATCCACCCATACATCCATCCATCCGTCCATCCTTTCTTCCTTCTTGCATCCCTTCCTTCAGCTGGCCCTGTATTTCCACATTCCCCCTCCCCTTCATTCGACAGAGCATAAACCCCCCAGCCATTTCCCAACAGTTCCTGCTAAAGCCTTAACCATCTCACAACACACTGCCCTACTTTCTGCCACCGCCCGCAACTGGCACCATGTCAACTACGCAGTACCCAACAGTCTCTACAAGACTCCATTCCACTTGGTTGGCTGGGTTCTCCAGTTGTCCTGATCTCCAGACTCGTTAAATGGTCGGTTGAATTCAGCGGCAACAATCTTCTACGGGATGGGAGTATCCTGCGCCGTGCCAATCCTCACTAGTCGCTTCTTACTGCGTGCATGGTTAGTTAAAGTGTGATTAATCTATGCTGCTCATACTGGCTACGGTAACAAACAGGAGATTCGACAATATTATTAGTTGTATACCGAACAGATTAAATTAACACTACTACTACTACTACTACTACTACTACTACTACTACTACTACTACTACTATTACTACTACTACTACTACTACTACTACTACTACTACTACTACTACTACTACTATTACTACTACTACTACTACTACAACTACTATTACTACTACTACTGATACTATTACTACTACTACTGATACTATTATTATTAATACGACTACAACTGATTCTGCAATTAATACTACTGCTCCTGATGATGAGATTACTTCTATTACTACCATCACCACCACTAATACTGCTATTAGTACACGATTACTACCACTACCACCATCAATACGACTACTACTACTACTAAGATAATAATTACTACTACTACTACTACTACTACTACTACTACTACTACTACTACTATTACTACTACTACTACTACTACTACTACTACTACTACTACTACTACTACTACTACTACTACTACTACTACTATTGTCTATCGCTGGATGCCATTAACACAACTTAAGAAATAGATACTCAGATGTTGATTGTTGGCACTCATAAAATACAAATAAAACTCTCAGAAATCAGAAAACGCACAAGATAAACGAAACACGGGAAGAATAGAAGTTGCTTTGACTGAGTATCGTGCTTGTCAGTTCGAATTCAAATAGATTATGATGGAGACGTCCTTGGGGTCGTTAAAAGTAGGAGGGTTGGTGGGCGGGTGGAGATAGGCGAGTGTGTTGCTGCGAGATGGACGGACGGACGGAAAGTAAGGACACACAGACATACATACAGACAGACAGACAGACAGACAGACAGACAGACAGACAGACAGACAGACAGACAGACAGACAGACAGAGTGATAAACAGGCAAGCAGACAGACAGACGCACGCGCACAAACACACACAATCATATATGCGAGGAAATGTGTGAGTGTGCGTGTGTGTGTGTGTGTATGTGTGTGTGTGTGTGTGTGTGTGTAATAGAGAGATAAGTAAGTTACAGGGAGATAGAAATGTGGAGATAAAGATAGGTTAATGATATATCCTTCATATGACGTCGCAGTCAATCCCATAATTTTTCACTGTTAGTGATTTCTTGGCAAGGTTACATTCACTAATTTGTCATTGCTTTCTGAACGACCGACACTCATACCACTGCATGCTGACAAATCGTCCACATCTGTGTTTCGAACACAATATCCCTGAATACGAATTGTGTCCGTAACACCTTGGCCACTGAGTCGGCAGAGAGAGGTAGAGAAGGATAAATAAATGATTTCTTGTATGTCTTTTGCAGGGGTTGTGATCGACCGCAGGTCAATTTTCCAGTCAATTTTATGATAATTAATTTACCATTACTTTCTGAATTAGCAGCCAAATTTGAAGTCGAGCTGACCGGTGTAAGGCATGAACCAACTACTACGCCATCAGCGTAGGAACTTTAAAAGCGAACACTCTTATAATTATTGAGAGAAATATAGAGGCCGGCAAACAGACGGATGAAATCATGTTTCTGAAAGCATAAACAGTAAGAAACAGCTGAAAAGCATAGAAGTTCGCTGATCGATTTTGCTTATAAGTTTATTATTACATGTATGTTTTAATTATCGTCGAACGATAGATCATCTTGTTATGTTCAGATCTGTCAAGAGAAATGGGAATATGATCTAAAGTGCATGGCCTATTCATAGGCGCAAATTACTGTATTGACACAAACGATCTTTGGGGCTTTCTTGAAGGTTAACATATTCCCCAAGTGACCCACTTTAATTCAACATTATTGACAGTCACAAAATACATTCACATATGCATATGTCCGAAACACGATAGATAATAAATAGCATATTCATACCAATGTCAAACGCAGACATTGTGTGCGAGTAAATCACACATACGTAAAATCAAAACCTTCCAGATGAGATACATGAGAAGAGCTGCCAACTTTATCTATCAGTAAATCACACATACGTAAAATCAAAACCTTCCAGATGAGATACATGAGAAGAGCTGCCAACTTTATCTATCAGTAAATCACACATACGTAAATCAAAACCTTCCAGATGAGATACATGAGAAGAGCTGCCAACATTATCTATCAGTAAATCACACATACGTAAAATCAAAACCTTCCAGATGAGATACATGAGAAGAGCTGCCAACTTTATCTATCAGTAAATCACACATACGTAAAATCAAAACCTTCCAGGTGAGATACATGAGAAGAGCTGCCAACTTTATCTATCAGTAAATCACACATACGTAAAATCAAAACCTTCCAGATGAGATACATGAGAAGAGCTGCCAACATTATCTATCAGTAAATCACACATACGTAAAATCAAAACCTTCCAGATGAGATACATGAGAAGAGCTGCCAACTTTATCTATCAGTAAATCACACATACGTAAAATCAAAACCTTCCAGATGAGATACATGAGAAGAGCTGCCAACTTTATCTATCAGTAAATCACACATACGTAAAATCAAAACCTTCCAGATGAGATACATGAGAAGAGCTGCCAACTTTATCTATCAGTAAATCACACATACGTAAAATCAAAACCTTCCAGATGAGATACATGAGAAGAGCTGCCAACATTATCTATCAGTAAATCACACATACGTAAAATCAAAACCTTCCAGATGAGATACATGAGAAGAGCTGCCAACTTTATCTATCAGTAAATCACACATACGTAAAATCAAAACCTTCCAGATGAGATACATGAGAAGAGCTGCCAACTTTATCTATCAGTAAATCACACATACGTAAAATCAAAACCTTCCAGATGAGATACATGAGAAGAGCTGCCAACTTTATCTATCAGTAAATCACACATACGTAAAATCAAAACCTTCCAGATGAGATACATGAGAAGAGCTGCCAACTTTATCTATCCGAGACCGATTAAGAAATAATGTTATCAGACAGTGGAAGCAACATATAGTGTCACATATACTAGAAGATCAACTGATGGGGCCACCTCTTTAGAATGCAACGTCATCAATGGCGCTACATCAAAGCACGAGGGTGTCCCAGAAGACCATGAATTGCAGACATAAAAAAGAAAAAAGCCCGAAAATTGCAACGGCCAGTCTCTGCTCTGAATGGACAGACAGCATTCAGAAGTAGCACTTCACATAGCTCTTCTCGATGTGGGCACCAGGACATGTCGAGAAAAAAAACAACAGGTAGTGAACGCACACACCAGCTGACAAATAATGCGTCAATATACACGGGAATAAGAATGAACAGGGATGATATGATAACAGTACGAACTCGAATGGCGGACAATCACAAGACTATGAGGCTAACCCGAACTAGTAAGGCCTGGTCAAACACGGCAATGCTGCCTTCCAGGTCAAGAAAGGTGATATAAGAAGCAACTGGTCGTGGGAACAGTAAGCAGAAATGCCTTTTGACTGGCTACTGTATCGGACGACTGGGCAGGCCTGGGAATATCCAATGTGCAGTGACGTAGTTCGGCGTAACATAACTTAGCATATTAGTACTACATAGGATATAACAGAGCATAATATAATGTAGCATAGCAAATCATAACATAACATATAATAACTTGACATAACATATCATAACATAACATGTAATAACTTGAGATAACATAACGTAGCATAACAAATAAAACTTGAGATAACAAATTGTAACATAACATAACAAATCGTAACACAACATATAATAACTTGATATAACATATCATAACATAACATGTAATAACTTGAGATAACATATCGTAGCAATAACATGATATACATATCATTCATTCATTGGCACCTTTCCGTCTTGACAGACGATAGTTTGGTACATTGTGCTTTAAAAAGGCTTAATAACTACGATCCATGGCGGTGGCGAGTGTGGCTGGTAAGGCCAATTCTTGCTGCAAATGTTTGCCCACAGTAGGTGCATGTAAAAACATGGTCATTTCCACCATTTTGCACCATCTTACGTCTCTCACGCTCTGTGTGTGCTTTATCTGCAATCATTTTCTCCTTTGTCTTTATTCCGTTTATGATAGTTGCCCTCCATGCAACACGTTCAGCGGCGACGTGCTCCCAATGTGCATTATCAATGCCTGTATCAATCATGTCCCGCTTACACACATCTTTGTATCGTAGTAGAGGCCGACCCTGAGATCTCCTACCCGTCTGTAATTCACCAAAAATGATGTCCTTTGGTATTCTACCATCATCCATCCTCCTAACGTGTCCTATCCATCTAAGTCTACGAAGACTGAGCATGGAATACATATCATAACATAACATATAATAACTTGAGATAACATATCGTAATATAACATATAATAACTTGAGATAAAATATCATAACATAAAATATAATAACATGATATACTTATCATAACATAACATAACATAACATATAATAACTTGATATAAAATATCATAACATAACATATAATTTTTTTTTAAAGTATTGCATATCCTTTACAGGACATCGCTGTCAACATCAGCATCTTTCAGCTGATTGTTGATTTCTTGGCAAGATTACGCTCAGTAGTTTGCCATTGCTTTATGAGCGACCAGCTTCATACTCTCATAAGACACTGGCGAGACTCGAACCGCTTCCAATTATCGTGCGATCACGTCAACCACGAGAGTATTCGGGGTTAACGGAGAAAGCTGCTAACCCCTCGACCAGGAAGACTGGCTAACACATAATAACTTGACACAAAATAACATATCATATAATAACTTGGCACAAAATAACAAAACACAACATAACATTTCATATCGTCACGTAACATATCATAACGCAACATATCTTAACATAACATATAATAACTTAACATAAAATAACAAAACATAACATAACCTGAAGTAACATAACATAAAGTAATATAGCAAAACAACACAACACAAAGTAACATAACACAACAAAATATAACATTTGCTGACAGGCTGTTGGCAATCGATGCCAATGTTCTGTAGCTCACAACCGAGGGATACAGCAGACGTCTTGGCAGCCATGCTTGCAGGTTGGTCTACGCCCAGGTTACTCGGTTCTTGGAATATGTTCAGTGGGAACATCATAGGCTGGTCGGCCACAAACACACTGTATCTCTATCTTTCTTACTCTATCTCTCTGTCTATCTCATTCTCTCACACTCTCTCACACTCTGTCTAAAGCGACCTCTCGCACTCTTTCGCACTCTCCTTCTCACTTTGTCTATCTCATTGTCACTCACATACACTCGTTCTCTCTCTCTTACTATCTTTATATATTGTCAGAGAGAGAGAGAGAGAGAGAGAGAGAGAGAGAGAGAGAGAGAGAGAGAGAGAACGTATGTACTTTATTTTCAAAGGGTTAAGAATTGGACAAAGCATACCTGACTAACATTCCGCCCTTATTATCACTCCCTTTCATAAGAGAGAAACACAGATAGACAACGAGACAGACAGACAGACAGACAGACAGACAGACAGACAGACAGACAGACAGACAGACAGACAACACATCAGGATAAGCATAATATAAATACACAACCTACCACTTCAAAATGCTCTCTCTCTCTCTCTCTCTCTCTCTCTCTATATATATATATATATATATATATATATATATATATATATATATATATATATATATATATATATATATATATATATATATATATGTCTCACTCTCACTCTCTCTCTCTCTATGTCTCTCTCTCTCTCTCTATGTCTCACTCTCACTCTCTCTCTCTCTCTGGCACTCATGTAAAAACACACTCACTCTCTAACAGGCACTCATGCACAAACACACCCACTCACTCTCCCCCCTTTGGCAACACGAACATTTGACGTAAGTTTTCTGAAATTAGGGGTATTCGTCAATCGTTTTTCTTTGTTGTCTTTGAAAACCACTTTTTCTTCGTTCTAACATACAGGTCTGGATTGTTCGCTTGTGCAAGTTGCCAGAAACACTTCACTGAGCCGAGCTGCTATAAATAAAGAGTAAGTAATTCTTCCTTTTTACACGCCCTGTGACTTATTGGATATACAGTGCTAGATCCCTATTGTGTAGATCAATGTGCATTTGATGGATGATGAGGTCAGTATCACAAGAGTCGCCTTTACTTTCCCAGACATTTCCTCAGTATTCATGTTAGACTGGGCGGACCACTCATGTCAGAAATATCCAGAATGAGAGCCTGGGAGAGGCAATAAGAGGGGAGATGTGGAGGGAGATGAAGAGGAAGATAAAGAGGAGGATGAATATGAAGATGAAGAGGAGGATGAAGATGAAGTGGAGTATCAAAAGGAGTATGTAGAGGGGTATGAAGAGGAGTATGAAGCGAAAGAAGAAGACGTGGATGAATATGAAGATCGAAGTGAGTAAGAAGAAAAAAAAATATATTTTACAGCTTCCTGGAGATTAAAGAATTGCTTTTCTTTTCTTTTTTATTTCAAAGCCTGCGATACAAGACGCCTTGTTTCTAATCCTGGTGTGGCCACACTACAGCTTTACATTTTTATATTGTCTAGTGCATTCTTTGAACTCCTTTCTTTCGTTCACTTCTAGACACGCCAATCAATACCTTTGAATTATATTCCTCCACCTATTTTAGTAACTTCGCGTGTTTTCACTAGTCTGATTGATTGGTTAATTAATTGACTGGTTTAAGAATCGACATCTTAAGATAATGGATAAACCTATAGTGCTTTTCTCCTAGGTAGCAAGGCGATTCTTGTTGTAATATCAACAAGGCATCTTCCATCAGATATTATGATTAGCCATAAGTCAATAGTCAAAGTTCCAACTTCACGGTATCAGGTCATCCCCTAATGCTCTATTCTTGTGCCAGCGAATATCACACAAAATGCCCCTCATTGCCCCATGTGTAAGTGGACAGAAAGCAGCCCCGACAAACCAACAGCTAGAGCACGCATGCATGCATAAGGACGCTGCCAGAATGCCAACGACGCAGTCCGCCTCTAGAATTAAAGTTCATCATCGATGAAAGCAACAGCCACTAGAAAAATCAGTAGTTGCACACTCCTTACTGCATAAGGCAAACCAACTAGTTCAGCAAGCTATTTGTTTAAACATAAAGTTCATAACACAAACTACTACGGGCAGACCGAAAAGCACGTAAAATCCATAGCTCACATTGTCGCACCAGGCAATAAGCTCAGAGACTAGGCGAGAAGATATACTACTATTAGGAAAATGCATAAGTAAACCGCAAACATCAGCCATATTGAATCGAAAATCAAATATGTTATGATTGTTAGGAGAGTTGTAATCATTCACTTCATAAACTGATTAAATGCCGAAGATAATATATCTCCAAATGTGACCTATCACTTAAACAGAAGGGCGATATTTCGCTGTACTAGGGCCTTAGTGTTATTTGTTTTGTTTCTTGAGATATTACGCAATTTCAGTGCTCAGTGAACGGACATTTACATTACGACACTTGTTCATTTGATTGTGTACTATGTTTGGTCCAAACCAACTTTTTGTTTGGCGCTGAATCGGTTAAGATTTCATTTTATATTTACTTGGATGTTACATTGTGTTCTTTCTTTCTTTTTTTTTTTTTTTTTTTTTTTTTTTTTTTTTTTTTTGAGACAACTATAGTCTCGGTTTTCTTACAATTATTTAAGAAACATCACGTCTACCTAATCTCCTGCAATTGGCGGTTATTATGCTTGGTTCCACTCGGGCCACTTCTGTACATTTGAAACTTTATTTAATCAAGATTGAGAATCAGCCACAATGATTGTCTTGGTTACTCGTGGACCAGTTATCCAATTTGTGTCTGTAAACAATTTATACTGTGTAGGCATCACCTTCATCGATTGTTGTGTTCTGTCTGTCTTTCTGCCAGGTTCTCCCTGTCTCTCTCCTTCTGCTCGTCCGTCCGTCTGTCTATCTGCCCTATTTTCCTCTCTCTGTCCTCCCTCTTGTCTGTCTGTCTGTCTGTCTGTCTGTCTGTCTGTCTGTCTGTCTGTCTACCTCTCTCTCGATCCCTCTGTCCGCCCACCCGTTCGCACTTCCCTCCGTCTGTCTGTCTGTTTTTCTGTCTGACTGCCCCTCAATCCGTCCCTCTGTCCGCCAGCCCGTTCGCCCGTCCGTCCGTCCGTCCGTCCGTCCGTCTGTCTGTCTGTCTGTCTGTCTGTCTGTCTGTCTGGTCTGTCCCTCTCTCCCTTCTTCTGTCCGCCCACCCGTTCGTCCGTCTGTCCGTTTGTCTGTCACCTCTCCCTCTCTCTGCCCACCCGCCCGTTCGTCCATCTGTCTGTCTGTCTGTCTGTCTGTCTGTCTGTCTGCCACTCTCTTTCTCCTTCTGCCCGTCCGCCCATTCGTCCGTCTATCCGCCTGTCTGCTCGCATTTCTTGTGAACTGCTGGCCGGATAGCGGGATCAACCCCTACACGGTCATTTGAACTAAACCATTGACTTCTTGTCCTTTACATGGGTACGTAAATTACAAGTACCTCAGACGTCAGAGTGGATTCGCCTAATCGCAAGGGACACTTGTAAATAGGGACAGCTAACCCACACACACAAAAAGCAGTCCGGTGTAGACTACAGTGTGGTTCAATACAAGTGAACTGGAAAGAGAAAGTAAAAATAGTACACTGACATTAAAATACACGGAAATAGAAAGATAGCTGCCTTAAGACAAATGGAGAACTCGTTAGCTGGAGACATCCCAAGAGCCATTTGTCTATGCTGTCACTAACAAAGTACCTACTATAAGCCAGTTGCATTGTTTCATTCAGAATGGGAGACTTTTAAGTCAACTACATTGATGGCTGCTCCGACATTTGCTCCGTGCTGGGAATACGGATTTAACTGTTAGTGTGTGCTGAGAGCAAGGGGTCTGCTGGATTAATAATTGACGGGGTAAAATATGTATTGTTACCTCACTTAATACCACTCTTGGTGTGTGAAGATTGGAAGGGAAGGGGGGCGGGGGGTGTCGAGTGAGTTGGGTGGTTGGTGAGCAGCTTGTTTGGATGGTTGGATGGTTTTTTGATTGACTGGATGATTGGTTGAATGTTTTGGTTGGCTGGATGGTTGGTTGTCTAGTTTACTGGTTGATTGACTGATTGCTTGATTGATTAATTAGTTGATTGATTGATTGATTGATTGATTTTTCTAGCTGATTGGTTTGTTGGTATTTATTTATGTATTTCGGTGTAAAGTTTTCATTTTTCATTAGTTGGTTGGTTGGTCGATTGGTTAGTTGTTTGGCTGGTTGGTTGATTGGTTGGTTGGTGTTTTGGTTGTTGGTTGACTGGTTGGTTAGCTGGTTCGTTGGTTGTTTGGCTGGTTAATTGTGTAGTTGATTGATTGATTGTTTGGTTGGCTGGCTGGCTGGTTTTCTGATTGATTGATTGATTGATTGACTGATCGATTGATTGTGTCTGTCTGCTGATTGTTTGGTTGGTATTTCTTTATGTATTTCGGCACACATTTTTCAATAACTTGAGCTCCCAGATATCCCCTTGACTAACACGAGTGCCAGAAAATGCCATGGGGACACAAGGCGGCCGTGATATATTGAGTACATCATCCGGCTAGTACCAGTTGATATAATAATATGAGACTAGCACCCTATAACCAGTAAGCCTCATGGGATGAACAGGGGCTTTTAGTGTATTTATTTATTACTTGTTCCCCAGATGCTTCCTAAAGATGGAAGAGCTGTTTGCATAGTAGTGTAGTCTTTGAAAAGTGTGTTGTTGTTGTTGTTGTTGAATGAACTATTGGACTTATTGTTTATGTTAATGTTGTTTGCGCTGTTGTTGTTTATTTTGTTGTCGTGGTTATTCGTGCAGTTTAGTTTGTTGCTGTTGTTGCGGCTGTTGTTGCTGTTGTTGTTTATGTCGATGTCGTCATCGTCGTTGTTCTTGCTGTTGTTGTTGTTGTTGTTGTGTTGTTGTTGTTGTTGTTGTTGTTGTTGTTGTTGTTGTTGTTGTTGTTGTTGTTGTTTATGGTGATGTTGTTTGTGCGGTTACTGTTTATTTTGTTATCATGGTTATTCGCGCAGTTTAGTTTGTTGTAATGCTGTTGTCATTCTTGCAGTTGCCGTTGCCTTTATGTTGATGTCGTCTCCATTCTTGTTGCTGTTGGTGCACATGGTGTTGTAGTTGCTGCTGCTATGAGCGTTGTTATTAAAGTTGTTTGTGTTGTTGGTGCACTTATTGTTTGTGTTGTTATTGTGTTTGTTGTTGTTGTTGTTTGTGCCATTAGTGTATATTGTTATATTTTTCTGTTAAATTGTTTTTGTTGTTGTTTCTATTGCTTTCCAGTTGATGTTGTTTCCATTGCTTTTGTTGTGATGTCGTAATTAATGTTGTTATTAATTTTGTTTGCGCTGTTGTTGAGAATGTTTGGTTTGTTGTTTGTTTTCTATTTATATTGCTGCCCTTACACTTGTTTGTAATGGTGTTTACGTTTTTCCATTGTTAGAATTTGTGTTGGTGTTGCTGCTGTCGTCGTTTTAGTTGTTGCTAATTTTTGCTGTTATTGCTATTGGTTTTTTGTGTGTTTATATTGTTATTACATTGTTATTGTATTTGTTGTTATTGTTGTTTGTTGCTTATATTGTTGTTATCTTTGTTCTTTATTGTTTATATTGTTGTTGCTATTGTGTATGTTTTTGTTATTGTTGTTGTTTATATGGTTGTCGTGATTGTTATTGTTTGTCGTTTATATTGTTTTTCTTGTTATTGTTGTTCTTTGTATTGTTGTCGTTTCTGTATTTATTGTGTGTGCTGTTGTTCATATTCGTTTTCGTTATTGTTATTGTTTATGTTGTTAATGTGTACCGTGTTGTTGCCGTTGTTATGTACGTTGTTGGCGTTGCCGTTGTTGTTATTAGTTACTGTTATTTTTATTGCTGCTGTTGTTGCTGTATGTCTGTTCTAGTTTGTGTCAGTTGCGGACTCTTATAGCAACAGATAAAACCACGTAGTTACAAGCCACATGCTTCCACCCAAGACAAACACTATCGCTACTGAACACAACAGTTCCTGTTTACCCACGATCACAGCTGTGAATTACTATGACTCTCTTGCAATCTTGTTAGGTGCTACATGTGCAGCCCTCGGCAATCCTTATCGCTTCTTAGATAGCGATCGATCAGCATTCGTTAACCAGATTAGTGTCTGTTTCTCGGATTCGTCACCGGAAGGTGAAGAGAGGTCGAGGATATTGGTGTAACTATCCTTGACACTGTGGCCTCTGCTTATAATCACAGACACTAAGAGTATGGTCGCTGTTTATTCAACGTGCTGTTGTTGTTGTTACTATTGTTGTTGTTTTGACTGTTAGCTATCTATTTGTATTCATCTTCATACTCTCTTGCAGTTACGGTACCACCCTGGTTAGGGCATGTGTCTGCAGTAGCTATGGTCATGGGTTCGAATTCATATAGACGCTATTTTTTTTAAATATAAGAAAGGGTTCCAAGGTCGACCAAACCTAAAATACAGGGTGTATTTTTAATCACTGTGCAGAGTTTGAACATATCGCCGTTCCAAAAGTTTTGTGTTTACCTATTATGTTGCATTGTGTTGCTTGATCTCTACAGTAGGTAAATACAAAACTTGGAACGGCAATATTTTCAAAAACTGCACAGTCATTAAACATACACCCTATACGAGGAGGCTTCAAATGAAGACATTACATGTTTGTGTGTGTGTGTGTGTGTGTGTGTGTGTGTGTGTTTGTGTGTGTGAGGGAGGGAGAGAGAGAGAGAGAGAGAGAGAGAGAGAGAGAGAGAGAGAGAGAGAGAGAGAGAGAGAGAGAGAGAGAGAGAGAATATATTCTAAAACAGACAACAACAAATATACTATATTTCAATGCAGTCACAACTGGGGTCAATGCAAGTCCTCCAGCGCTGATACAGTGTTTGGAATCCTGTAGTAAAGAATTCATTTGGTCGAGTGTGTAGCCACTCTGGGGTCACTCCTCGGTGTACCTGGCCCGGTCGTGAACAGTCTGTCTCAGAAGTCACGCCGTTGTGAAACTTCCTACTCCACTCATACACTCCACTGACAGGCATGCATCACCATAATGGACCTTCATTCCCCGATACATTCTCAAGGTTTTAATATTTCACTTATCAAAAACTGGATAACAGAACGCTGCTCCTCTTTGGTGCATGTCAAAAACGGGGCGGCCATATTTAAACTGTCTTTATGACGTCACTGTGTTCATCTGCATCGTAATGTCACGTGGTTGACGCTCTTGGCATCCTTAACAACAATATTGACAGATTACAAGACAATGGCATGGTTACTGTAGTTTCTTTCAGTGTCAGGATTTTCTTGTGAAGCCCCCTCGTATAAAAAATGTTTTGCATATCCTTTTACAGGACATCGCTGTCAACATCAGCATCTTTCAGCTGATTGTTGATTTCTTGGCAAGATTACACTCAGTAGTTTGCCATTGATTTCTGAGCGACCGGCTCCATACTCTCATAAATCACTGACGCGACTCAAACCGCTTCCAATTCTCGTGCGCTCACGTCAACCACGAGAGAATTCGGGGTTACGGAGAAAGCTGCTAACTCCTCGACCAGGGAGTCGGACCCCTTGTATAAGACCACATATTTTTAGGCATCTGATTTCGATTTCTTTGCCTATTCTGCCATCTTCTGTGAGGATAATTCCTAGATATGTACATTCCTTTACGGTAGGTAAACGACACAGTTTACACGTACTCTTAGATATTTACATTCCTTGACGGTAAGTAAACGACGCAGTTTACACATATTTCCTAGATATATACATTCGTTTTCGGTAAGTACACGACACACTTTACACACCGTAAAAGTCATTGGACATGCGTTCACATTATGTTTGCAAAGATTTAGATTCTTGCTATTTGTCTGTGATGTGACAGCGCTATCACATTACGTAAGCCTAAGTCCAGGCGGACTAGGTGGCCATAATTCCCCCCCCCCACACATTGGCAAGCGACGAGCCCAGGCGTAGAAATATCGTCCGACCATGCTGATGACATTACCAGCGAGCGCAGTTCACTGTCAACTTAACTAGCGTCTTGGACATACTGTGATAGTCCCATATTTGTATATACCAATCGTCTATAAACTCGGGGGTGCTGTGTTCAGTGTCCCACTGGCCGACTTAACTTCCCTCCACATTGTCTGGTACCCATTTAGGCTGGATCAACCTGGCAGGACAGGTCAATGTTTAATCATGATTTGAGTCCCTGGGAATTCTAACACATACCCACTGTGCTAGTCAAAGCTTCCTAGACTTCCTCCTACTCCTCCGCCTCTTCCTCATTCTTTTGTTTATTCTTATTCTTCCACTTCTTTGTTTCTTCTCCACTTTCGTCCTCCTCCTTTCAGCTCCTTCTTTTTCCTTCCTCTGTGTGCGTCATTATTTTCTTCCTTTCTCTTACTTTCCTCTCCATTCATCCTCGCTTTCTCGTCCACATGTCTCATCTTCCCTTTTCTCCCCCACTCCTGCCCATAATAATACCTTATTATAACAGTCAGCCCCATTTTCGTAGACCAGTACGTTCCCCAAAGCTAATAAATTGCCACATAATTTATTAATTTCAGTGAGCCATGTAGTAGTGATTTTTGCATTTTCCCCATGCCTTTGTAATGTTTATCTTTTATTTTGTTGTTGTCCTCAGTTAGTCTCGAATGATGTGTGGATGAAATTGTGTTTGAATGAGAGTGATAGAAGGGCAGAATATTAGACGTACCTATTTCTTAACCCTTTAAAATAAAGTTTATTCGTTTGTTCGTTCTTTCTTTCTTGTGTTATCCCCCCTCCCCTAAGCTATAAACTATGTCACGCAAGGTACTTCGAGTGTATCCTCTAATATATCTTCTTGTTTCTATATTCATGTTCCATTCTTTTCTTCTCTCACGCTCTCTCTCTCTCTCTCTCTCTCTCTCTCTCTCTCTCTCTCTCTCTCTCTCTCTCTCTCTCTCTCTCTCTCTCTCTCTCTCTCTCTAACTTTCTTTCTTTCTTTCTCTCTCATTCTCCCACTCATTCTCTCTCTATATATCTCTCTCACTCATTCTCTCCCTCTCATTTGTGCATTTCGGAATTACACTGTTTCCTTTCCTTTGTACACTCCAGGGAAATAACAACTGAAGTATTCTGTATAATACGACTGTTATCCTCTATGTACTTCTGCCCTTAATTCTACACATTGCCCCAAAACATTCAGAAATGCAAGACACGAACTTCTAATACATCCACCCCACTGCAAGTTCCTCGTCCAACACGGAACCATTCCAATTTAGAAAAATATCCAGAAAATACCACAAGTGGACCATCGCGGGACCAGCTTCAGAAATATGACTAGCCTGTCCTGATTCTTCAGTTTCCAGCCGTCAGCGTTTTCTGTGAGAAATCCAATCAGTCTCATTTCCCGGTGTTTCCTTGAGTTGGTCGTCATTTTCGCTGCCCAGATTTTTTGTGCGTTTAGTTTAAAAGATGAACGATTTGTTTCGTTTCTGTCCCGTATGTGAGCTAGTATTCTATTACCGTGGTGTGTAAATTTAATTTATCCTCTGCCGTTAATGTTTATTTGCTTTTGCTAAGCGTATACTTCTTTGATTGATTAATTGCTATGCGATGATTAATCGTCTAGAGCAGTGGTTCTCAAATGGTGGGGAATTCCCCAAATGGGGGAATTTTAGGGTTTCCGGGGGGGGGGGGGGGAGACGTAAGATTATTTCAAGATCACATTAATACTAGAACCAGTTACTTGATATTGTTTTTCCCTCTAAATTTTACGGTTATGTACTTCTCGCCCTAATAAAATTTGTTTTATAACGTAAGTAGACCTGAAAATCACGTTTTATGTAGATGTCTATGAAAGGGTAGGGGCGGGATTATAGGGAGGAAATTCGAAAGGAGTGGGGGGTGACGTTCTGAACATATGGTAAAGGGGGAGTCTCAAAAAAGGTTGAGAACCACTGGCCTAGAGTGACTATATCAACCAGTGTCTTATATATATAGTAGTTTGACATTTGCAAACCCCTTTAACTTGATATATAATGCCTGTCTGCTACCATATTAACCTCTTTCTAGTCATAACACAGCCACACCCATACTTCCCATTTTCTGCCATCCATTTAGGTTTGGTCCAAACCTACCTTTTGTTTACCACAGAATCTGTTACGTTGGACTTAAATGTTAACGTCTTGTTCAGAAAGGAATGGGAATCTACTGAGCGTAACATTGCCTATAAATTCAATCTAAGGTTGATCACAACGTCTTGCAAACAGCATCCAACACCATTGTAAATACGAAGGACAGTTAATAAGTAAGTCACAAATGGTTGTAGAAAAATAACTAAATACTGATAACAACTTGAAACCAGTTTATTTGTATACATACATTGTCCCTTTATTTCTCAACATAATTTCCACCAACATTGGTGCACTTATCCCATAGTTTTATCAGTTCTCCCAAACCGACTGCATAGATCTGCGTGCCCTGTTCTCATTTACCTGCCACCCCACAGAACTGTGTGACTTACCTATTGACTCACCCTCGTAACTTTTTCTACCCAACTATGCACCGCTTTACTGGAAATCGCTAGGAGCTAAGGCCACTGACAACCCTAGCTATACTGGACACCTGGTCATACTGGCCACATAGGAATTAGCTTCCTTGGAGGAAGACATTTCGCGTATGACGTTGAAGTTGAAAGTGAAGTGAAAACATGGTTGAGAAAACAGAGCACGCAGTTCTATGCGGTCGGTTTGGGAGAACTGATAAAACTATGGAATAAATTCATCAATATTAGTGGAAATTATGTTGAGAAATACAGGGACAATGTATGTATACAAATAAACTGGTTTCATGTTGTTATCATATTTAGTTATTTTTCTCAGCCATTTGTGACTTTCTTATTAACTTACCCACGTATTTATCTTCAGACGTGATATCCTTCATTGTACAAAGTTGGACATGCATACATCATTCTTTATCTCTTATCCACATATCCAGCATTATGTTATATAAGTTATGTAACCCATTTTCAGTATCCCTTATCCACATATCCAATATCGTTATATGCGTTATCCAATGTATTTTCGTACAATCACTGTCCAGAAGGAAAGCAACAGCAAACTACCTTTCTGCAAAACTTGCCAAGAACCGGTAACAACCATGAGCTACTAAGAACGATAAAACAAAGAAAAATGAAATATTTTGATCACTTACAACGTCACGAAATATTGGAGAGAACAATCATGGAGGGATATATTCCCGGGAAGAGAGGAAGAGGGAGTCCAAAGAGAAGATGGGTGCAAGATATGGCGGATGATCTTCAGATGGGTGTATCGGAAGCGGGACATCTTGCTTATGACCAAGCAGTTTTCCGGAGGGTTGTTATGGGAGCGAGGTTCTGCAGGAGACATACTACTGAATGAATGCATGGATTTTCAATATCCCTTATCCACATATCCAACATAGTTATATAGTTATCAAATGCATTTTCAATATCCCTTACCTACATATTCCAATATCGTTATATAAGTTATTCAATCGATTTTCAGTTTCCATTATCCACATCTTCAATATTGTTACATCCGTTATCCAATCGATTTTCAGTATCCCTTATCCACATATCCAACATCGTTATATACGTTATCCAATGGATTTTGCAGTATCTATTATCCACATATCCAACATCGTTATATATGTTATCCAATGGATTTTCAGTTTCCCTTATCCACACAATGAGCGTCTACATATTAAAGGATATTGAAGTACGCCGTTTCATCCTCCCCCGACATACCTAGTCCAGGGATGGAAATAAACCCCGTGCTAATTGGAAGTAGGTCGTTTTGCATTGATTTATATGTATGAGACGTCCGACGTTAAGAAAGAAATGGCAAAAGACTCAACTAAACTTGCCCAGCAAATCACAATCGGCCAATAAATGCTGGGGTTGAATAAAACGTCCCGTAACCATGCCACTAAGTTTAAATAATCCACGGGTCCAGCATGATTATATCCGTTATTCGTTTTCAATAACATTGTATTCACATAGCGTTTACGGTGCTATAGTCAGGAATATCCTATACTTTACGGTGCTATACTCAGGAACATCCTATATTTTATGTGATATACTCAGGGACATCCTTTACTTTACGGGGCTATACTCAGGAACATCCTATAATTTACGGTGCTAAACTCAGGAACATTCTATACTGTACGGTGCTATACTCAGGAACATTCTATACTTGCGGTGCTATACTCTGGAGCATTCTATCATTTACGATGCTATACTAAGGAATATTCTATACTTTACGGGGCTAAAAACCATTTGGAAGCAGACCGCCATGTGTAGATGTCCATGGTATGAGCGACGGTCTTTCTTACGGCAATGGAAAACTACTGAAACTAAAACTTCACTAGTAAATTATAAACAGCCAAAATATTGAGGTTTATTAATGGTCTTGTACAGGAAATACAAATGACAACATACTGCTTGACGCTCTGCGTTTAACAATATATTCCGTCTACGTTTAACAGTGTAATCTGTCTATATTTGACAATATATTCTGTCTATGTTTTGTAATATATTCTGTTCTATATTTTGCAATATATTCTGCTCCATGTTTTGTAATATATTCTGCTTTATGTTTTGTAAAATATTCTAGTCTATGTTAAACAATATATTCAGGTCTATGTTTAACACTATATTCAGGTCTATGTTTAACAATATATTAAGGTTTATGTTTAACATTACATTCTGGTTTTAAAATATATTCTGATATGTTGTTTCAGCCTAAATCGCCAGCCAGACAAGAGGACATAAATCACTCCGAGAGGCACGTGCATGTTCCTCCTATTCTTTGTTCTGTTTTGAATTGCTGCCTTTTTATGGCATTTATTCCATGTGCACTTTGTGTGATGTTTTACTACACAATATCTTATTTCTACGATCTCACGAAAAAACACTTGAAATCGTTCCTAGTTTAAAGAGAATTCTTGGCAGTCTACACTGAGCAATTTCCTTTCTTCTGACAACTGTACTTACTTCTCTAGTAAAATCTGTTTTATAGTCAGATTTAAATCTCTCTCTCTCTCTCTCTCTCTCTCTCTCTCTCTCTCTCTCTCTCTCTCTCTCTCTCTCTCTCTCTCTCTCTCTCTCTCTTTCCCTCTTTCGCTCCTTCTTTCTCTCTCTCGCTTTCTCTCCCTTCCTCTCTCGCTCTGTCTGTCTGTCTGTCTGTCTCTCTCTCTCTCTCTCTCTCTCTCTCTCTCTCTCTCTCTCTCTCCCCTCTCTCTCTCTCTCTCTCTCTCTCTCTCTCTCTCTCTCTCTTTATTTCTTTCTTTCTTCCAGACTTCTTATAGCAGAGGTACTTAACACACGATGTGTAATTCATGTGCTAAACTTCACGATTCTATACCATCTGGTGGTATCTGGGGACACTATCTGAAATGAAACCAGAAATCAGACCAGTGGTGTGTGTTTCTGTTTTTCCTGCACATCGTACGAGTGTCTGTCTAACAGATCAACATGGTTTAATCAGCTTCTCTTTATCATATTATTGTTGTTGTTGTTGTTGTTGTTGTTGTTGTTGCTGCTGCTGCTGTTGTTGTTGTTGTTGTTGTTGTTGTTGTTGTTGCTCTTCTTCTTCTTCTTCTTCTTCTTCTTCTTCTTCTTCTTCTTCTTCTTCTTCTTCTTCTTCTTCTTCTTCTTCTTCTTCTTCTTCTTCTTCTTCTTCCTCTTCTTCTTCTCCATCTCGTTCTCCTCCTCCTTCTTTTCCTCCTTCTTCTTCTCCATCTTACCAGTGTTTGATGATGAGCTCTTTGCCAAATACTGTTTCAGTAGTATATTAGGGAACCCAGACACATATTATGCAACCAGAATCTGGAGGCTGATGGCAGCTGATGGTTTTATGAATGAAATATGGGGGTATTTTTTTGGGAAAATTGTCGACTCGGTAAATTTTTTGGCGGCGTGTGGGAACGGTTTTTTGACGGGTGTGAAAGTAATTAAGGTAAAAGTAGTTGGTTCTAGACAGCGAGGTTGTGAGCAGGGATGAGGGAGGGGAAAAGTTATATATATATTTTGGTTACGTATATGAATGTGTTAGTATGCGTGGTGTAGTGATGTATAAACAAGGGTGTGATGGGTCGTGGTTTCTACTCATGGGTTGTATATATGGTGGTGGCGTAGACATAATGTGTTAGTATGCGTGGTGAGAAATGTATAAACAAGGGTGTGATGGGTCGTGGTTATACTCGACGAAGTAAGAGGTGTAGTTGGTTACTATCATCTGAACAGTGTGATAGTAGTGTCTAAGTGAAAGTAAAGGGTGGTATGTAACTTATTCACTATCATCATTACAAAGGAAATCTTATAAAGTTATAATGGGTGTCATTTGATGGTAAGGGGTATTAGTGATCAAGTAGGAGTGATATAGGGGTGGTCATAAATGTAATAAGAGGTGTTCGCAGTTACACACTGGTCAACCAGTGGTCAAGTAAGGGTCAAGTAGTCAAGTAAGGAAATTTTAGGGAAAAGTGATTGTAATGAGATGGTGATGATTAAAGAGTGGTAAATTAGTGGTCAAGTAGTGGTCAAGCAGTGGTCAAGTAGTCAAGTAAGGAAATTGTAGGGGAAAGTACGTATAGTGCAATGGTGGCGGGTAAAGTGAGGAAGAATCAATAGTAGTGATAATAGTACTACCAATATTAGCGACAAGAATATTAGCTGGTACGTTGTTATTATACTATATTTTTGTGGGGTGTGTAAAAAATCATACAAAGAGGGTCATACAAACACAAAGACAGCCAAGTACACACATGTACACACTTGATACATTTGTACATACAGACATACACATACAGACCTACAAGCACACAAAAACACACCCATACCATTACTACTGGTACCACAACTATACACACACTCACCCATACACAAGAACACTCAAAGACAAATACAAAGACAACCAAACACACATACGTACTCACGTACAGATTCAGAAGTACAGACAATCCATACTATTACTACTGTCATCACAACTATACACAAGTACAGACACACTCACCCATACACAAAGAGGGCCACACAAATCATTACTACCGGTACCACAACAGTACAGATACACTCACCCATAAACAAATCGTGGCCCTACAAGAATATCACAAACCATACATTTTTGGTAAAGAACGCGGATGTCCGAGACAGCCCCTACGTCATCAACGCCATATGCAAAAGTCATTAAGTGGTAGCATGAGTCATCGGTGTGTAGGGAAGCAGGCGGGCGTGAGAATAGCTTGTCTTCAAAAACTGCCACGTCAGCTACGTCGTGTGCAGACCCGGTGTATAAAAATAGACGGCGTCTCTTGTGATCTCAGTACCAGTTCACGGCTGACTTGGGTAGCTACAGAGTTATTTTTGTGACACCTGCTGTTGTAAGTCGCTTAGTGTAGTAACCAGATATTGTTCACGTACTGACTTGGGTAGCTACAGCAGTGAAACTTGGTGTGAGCATTGTTCGTGTAGTAACCTCGCATAGTGTAGTAAGCAGATATATTTCACATAGTGACTTGGCTAGCTACAGCAGTGAATCTTGGTGTGAGCCTTATTCGTGTCGTTGGCCTCTGATAAAACAGTGAAACATTGTATACATCAGAACTTTTTGGTGTTGTAAGAAAGAAAGAAAAAAAAAAAAAAACCAGTTTATCAATATGGCCACCAGATCTACTTTCACGTGTTCAGTGTGCGACAAAGACTTCCGTGATGGGAATAATCTTAATCGTCACATTCGGACCATTCACGATACGAAATCATACTTATGTCATATCTGTGGACAACTTTCAACAGAAAAGACAATCTACAAAGACACATGCGAATACGTCATCAACCACGTATGAATACATCAGAACCAGAGACAACTACCTCTTCACCATCAGAGACAACACCACCAACAACCTCGACGACACCACCAACTGAAACCAATATAACTAACAGTCAGATACAACCAGACGAGAATATTCTTGAACAACTGGTAGAAGACGAAGCGGCCATCTTAGCAGCCGGGGAACCAGAGACACTACACATCCTTCCATCGGATATTCAACAAATATATAGAGAAAATTGGGAAGCTATCAGGACACATCACAAGATTAACAAGTATTTATCGACATACACCTTCTTTATTAGCCCGGAGATACAATACCCTATCAAATGGACAGATACGTTGTATAAGATTTTCAATGCTCAAATTAGTCGCTTTAAGATCAACTTTAGCTTTCATCTAGTGTTACGACATAGAGAAACACAAGATCTTAGATTCTATCATGCATCATTTAACAATTCTTCTGTTTTAGAATTTCCAGCGCTAATAAATAACAGATACGACTTTGATGCCTTCCTTACAACAGTACACGAACATGACATTCATTCCTATGCCATCCAACAACGTACAGACACCAAATATACACTAGAGACAGTAGCTGGCATATGTTTTTATCTCTTTCATATGCCCGAGTTCCCGATAGTTTGATGTCTAGGTCATCCCCCAACTACATTGTTTTATATTTTTGTCACTAATCATGTATGTCATTGATGTTTTCTTATATCACTAAACTATTTTCATGAATAATACATTCTTTGATATATTGAAACCAAGATTTTTGTTGATTTTCTTTAGTGGTTTTGTTTTTACTTCTTGTTCCGAGAGACATCAACACTGACAGACAATGAAATAAAGACACATACTGAAATGTATTATGTATTTATTCAACTGATGCTTGCAACCAAGTATAGAAATTACGCCATCCACCTCCCAGTATCCAATGATGTAGTTTATCAGTCATATACGTGCCTACAGATGTAGCGAAGCTTTCCTCCAGGTCCTGGACATTCACGTCTGTATTGTAAGAATTATTAACCAGATGCATACCCAGACGCATACCAAGTGTAAAAACCATCATTATTCTCCCGTAATTGATGATGTTATCGGCAAAGACTTCGTCAGCAATTGAAACAAAGACCTGGAAAACCTGTTCGGGGTTAATACAGACTTCTAGTCTCGTGAATAACACATCGTGTTGGTTGGCTATCTGACGTACTAAGCGACACAACCTCGAGTTATTGGTCCTTGTGGGCTTGTAGGAACTAATAATAGTCAACGCCATACTCACCACCTCGGTGTGAACTTGTGTCAAGTCGACTATTGGGTCCATCATTATTATACAGATAGCTACCAGAGACCCACTGGCGTGCAGTTGGTGGTCAAATGGTCTAATACTATCACCCGATACGTTTATAAACACCAATGCGAGTAGATAACTGTTTATTAATTCTCATGGATCCTAGGTGGAAACATCCTTTTACGGCTTTGATTGCGGGCCCAACGGGGAGTGGTAAAACCGTCTTTGTCCAACAGTTCTTGGCCCATCTACCAGCCATGGTAGACCCCCTTCCAGAGGAAATTATATGGTGCTATGGGGAATGGCAACCCATCTACGAAACTATGAAGGGTGTTCAATTTAATGAAGGTCTGCCAGATGTGGAAAAATGGACAGGTGATAGACGTCGGTTAGTAGTCATAGATGATCTAATGTCTGAGACAGATGACAGAGTGACTAAATTATTTACTAAAGGCAGTCATCATCGCAACCTCAGTGTTATGTATATAGTACAGAACCTATTTGGTAAGAATAAAGAACAAAGAACTATCAGTCTGAATTCGCACTACCTAGTGGTGTTTAAGAATCCTCGAGACGGGTCTCAGATTACCAATCTCGCCAAACAGATGTATCCAGGCCGTGTGTCATATGTCCAAGAGAGTTTTAAAGACGCGACATCGGCTCCACACGGGTATTTGTTATTTGACCTGCGACAGGAAACACCGGATCAGCTCCGCTTACGAAGTCATACATTTCCCGACCAGCAGCAAGTCGTCTACGTCCCCAAATAACATGTCTAACCGACTTAAACGTAACGAGGGTATGTTACGTTTCTTGGGTCAGACCAACCCAGCCACTGTGAAGGCAGTAATGAAATCAGCTTCCCCGGATCTCGTCCAATCAATTTGCGAGTGCTGTCACAACGTTTTAAAAGGTAATGTTCCCCTGACACCAGCTCAGAAGAAGCGTCTGCAACGACACAAAGACAGTCTGAGAGCACTCACTCATAAGAAATTATCGCTCAAGAAAAGGAAAGAGATTCTACAACAAGGTGGTTTCATAGGCGCCTTACTAGGCCCCATACTAAATGTGTTGAAAAGCGTGGTGGGATTGTAATGGCCAAGAAGATGATCTTGATCGATCCCCGGTTGCTAGAAAAACCCTATGTACCACCCGACACACTAAATGATAGTCTACAGGATTTGGATCGTCAGATGCAACAAGTCCTGGAAACAGAAGATCTACCACCTCGTGACAAGGCCAGAGCGTATCAGCAAACACTACAGAGGTATCTGAATCGACTCGAACAGTACAGACACAAGCCTCTGGGACTAGTAGATATCAAGGAACAAAAACCTGAAGTCACCAGTGTACCGACACCAGTAGCCGAGACACCTCTTCAACCAACACCTCTTCAACCAACACCTATTCAACCGGCTCAAGTAGTCGACCCCAAAACAGTCGAGACCACACCACATTACAAACTCAGGCGAAGCAAGAAGAAGACTAGGATACCTACCCCCAAGTGGCAAAAATGGCCGCCCAATTAAGAAAATATTACTATGACCCTAAGAAACCCGGAGCCTATGGTGGAGCAGCCGCCTTAAAAAGAAATACTAACCTGAAGAAAATAGATAAATGGTTACGTCATCAGGATACCTACACGTTACATAAACCGATCCGTCGCCGATTTCAGAGACGCCAGACCATAACCGGTGGTATAAATCAACAATTTCAAGCCGACTTGATAGATATGAGACTATTACAAAGATACAACGATGGGATGTCGTACCTAGTGACTTGTATCGATGTGTTTAGTAAATATGCTTGGGCTATCCCGATCCAGAAGAAAACGGGGAAAGCGCTGGTGGTGGCTATGAGTAAAATCTTTGGTGATAGCCAACCGATAAATTTTCAGAGCGATAAAGGTTCGGAATTCGTTAATCGGACCTTCTTAAAATTTCTGAAAGATCGAGGTGTGCACTTCTTTACCACCGAGAATGAAGATGTGAAGGCAGCGATAGTGGAAAGATTCAATCGAACCCTGAAAGAAAAAATGTGGCGTTATTTCACCAAGACCAATACACTGCGCTACGTCAACGTGATAGATAAATTGATCCAGAACTACAATGGTTCGTATCACAGAAGTATTCGCATGGCCCCTGTACAAGTCAACTATAGTAATCAAGAAGAGGTGTGGGATAACTTGTATAAGCCGACATACGTATCGAAAAAAGTGTATTTTACACCTGGGGATCGAGTCAGACTGGCTGAACCCAAACAACCTTTTAAAAAAGGGTATATGCCCTCGTGGACAGAAGAATTGTTTACCGTCAGTCGCATAAACCAGATCAGTCCAGTGACCTATGTGGTAAAAGACGATTCGGGACAGGAACTAAAGGGCTCGTTCTACAGAGAAGAAATACAACTAGTTGGAGACAAGCAAGTGTATCGTATCGAAACAATCTTACAAGAAAGACCCAGGCGAGGTGGTGGGAAAGAGTATTTAGTGAAGTGGTTTGGTTATCCCCATTCATTCAATAGTTGGATAGCTGACACGCAACTAGCTAGTTATGGAGACTAGTGGTGTGACTGAAGACAGGGTGGAAACTATAGGGGTGCGCCCACAACTGACAGAGGGGGAAAGAACATCGATCTGGTCATTCTTTGGACAACGTGTACCGAGGCCAGAGATTGTATTTCTGTGTCAAATGGTGGTTATATATGCCGTAATTGCCGTGTCTTTGTTCAATCTGACTCAAGGCAGCGCAGACGCACCAGACGGCAAGTTGTGGGTAGCTCTAATGAGTAGTTGTTTGGGCTATATGCTACCTAATCCTAAATTAGAAAAACGATGAGTTTCTACATAACTTTACCGAGTAATTCTGGACCAAAGGTATTTCCCAACAACCAACCCGGTCACTTTTTTGTCAAGTTGCCGCAGACCATTGATGTAACGACCCAATACGAAGTGGCCCTGGTCGAGATTCAGTTCCCCAATTCGTATTATAATGGTTTGCCTGGGGAAATTTGGTTCCAATACTTTCCACCTAAAGGTAGTGGTATGGAACCTATAACCCTTGTATGTCCACCGGGTCCGTTCAGCAGCCCTGAAACTTTCATCGAGGAATTGAATAAGTTGTGTGTAGAAACCCAACTAGACGAGAAAGTAAACATCAAATTCTTTCTAGGTGCACCTTGGAAAAAGGTCGGGATGAAAATATTTGAAAAAGGCGCCCAGGCAAAAATTAGTGACAGATTGAAGAATATGTTGGGTTTTCCCAGCTCGACTCTATCAGACGATAATGTCTTATTATACGGTAATATAGAATTAGAGATGGATAACGAAGTTAAAAATATCTACGTCTATTCAGATCTCGTAGCCGCGAGACCAGTTGGAGACGTCATGGTTCCTTTACTAAGGACTGTTCCTATATTGGACCGACTGTCACCTTCAGTGTTTCGTCTTTATGATAAGCCACATTATGTACCATTAAGTCGATTCTCCTTCGACACGGTGGAAATACTTTTAACTGACGATACGGGTAAAACACTCTCATTCAACGATGGGACTTCAGTACTAACTTTACATTTTCGAATCAGGAAGCACTCAGACCTCGAATAGACTAATATGAGTTTCTACGTGACGCTGACGAGTAACGCGTCATTACAAATATACCCCCAAAATAACGCCGGACATTTCTTTGTCAAACTACCACAAACTATTGAGCTCACCTCCCAGTACGAAGTTGGTTTGGTTGATATTCAGTTTCCCAACACCTATTTTAATATTTTGAAAGATGAGGTGTGGATAAAGTACTTTCCACCTCCAGACCTAGACGAACCACCGATGACGATTACGCTGACGCCTGGTCTGTACAAATCAACAGAAAAATTCATTGGTGAATTGAATAGATTGCTTTTCGAAGCTGAGAGATTTATCAATGAACTGCAATGGCTGCGTCTCGATGATGCCTTACAAGAACATAACCGAATGATGTTCTCTTATAACGATATTTCGAATAAGGCTCGTTTCCAGTTATATGAACAGGGGGCTGAAGTTAGACTTAGTGACAAGTTGGCAGAAATATTAGTTTCCCTCGACACATGTCACCGAGACTGAACCCAGTCTGTCTGGTGTGGGTGAAGTGGATTTAGACCAGGGCACAAAAAATGTCTTCGTCTATTCCGATATTGTCACCTCGCGGGTGGTTGGTGATGTGATGGTACCATTACTGAGGACACTACCTGTTCTAGACAGATCTACCACCTCGGTATTTAGGACTGTATGACAAGCCACATTACGTACCCCTCAGTCGATTTTCATTTGACACGATTGAACTTCTTATAACCGACGAGCAGGGGAAACCTATCCCATTTACAGGTGGAACTTCAGTAGTGACGTTACATTTTCGAACAACCAAACGGTTTGATCTGGGCTAACCATGGTTAGGCACGTGCCAATCCAACGCAACCCCAAACTATACGAGGACTATTTCTGCAATCAAGCTGGAAGTGGTCTCCCTGTTTTTGTAGGTGGTCGAAGTCAGCGAGGTCATGGAATTGGTAGTTTCTTTAGTGGTCTTGGTCGCACAATTCTTCCTTGGTTGAAGACTGGTGGCAAAGCCCTATTGAGAGAAGGACTGGGGACGGGTTTGCAAGTGGCTCAAGATGCCTTAGCTGGTAGAAATGTTGGTGAGTCCTTCAAAGAACACGCCAGAGATGCTGGTCAACGACTACTCCAAGGCGCAGCTCAACACATCAGCCAATCAGGTAGTGGTGTTAGGAAACGAAAACGAGCCGCCCCGCCAGGTCAGCCCAGTAAAAGAATAAAACCAACAGTCAGAAAGCCATCGAGTCATAAGACACATCACCACCAAGCGGGACATTCGGATATTTTCTCATAATGGCGTTAATTCATCCCAAGTCATGTGAGTGTCTGCATTCTGGTCTGGATCTGTTTAGTGTACCTCCCACCCAGACAGCCGTAGAAGAGGGACAGTTTGTGGAGATTCATCCATTGGCCACTTTAGCTTATGGGGCACCCATCGAATTCACCATTTCTGGTGTCGGTGAAGATTACATTGATTTGTTTAATACTTTTCTGCACGTGAGAGCCAAAGTTACACTGCCCAATGGCGACGACCTACCAAACACAGCCGAAGTTGGTCCGATAAATTATTATTTGCATAGTTTGTTTTCTCAAGTAGACGTGTCCCTGAACGACACTCTTATTTCACCGAGTGAAAATTCGTATCCGTACCGGGCCTACTTGGAAGCTCTTCTGAATTACGGTGAAGAGGCCAAAAAGAGTCACCTGACGTCAGCTCTATACTATCAAGATACTCCTTTGCACATGGCAGACACAAAGGGTGATACCAATACAGGTCTAGCCAAAAGAAGATCTTTAGCCAGCTATAGTGTGCCTCTGGATATGATGGGGCGCCTACATTCCGACATTTTCAATCAGGACCGGTACATGTTGAATGGTGTCGATATTAAAATCAAACTAACCCCATCAAAATCCGTCTTTAATTTGATTGCCACGGATGTAAGTGGTGGGTACAAAAGTGTCATTACTTACGCCGCCCTCTTGGTGAGGAAAGCTAAGTTAAATCCAGCTATCTCTCTGGCCCATGAAAAAGCCTTATTGAGATCCAATGCCAAGTATCCTTTTAAAAGGGTCGTGGTAAAGACCTTTTCTATCCCTAAAGGTATGTTTTCCCACACACAAGATAACCTTTTCCTCAGCCAGACACCGACCCGGGTGGTGATCGGATTAGTCAATGCTTCCTGCTTCAATGGCGAGCTGAATACGAACCCCTTCATATTCAATCATTATCAGTTAAACTATTTGAGTCTGATGGTAGATGGGCGTAGTGTTACAGGCAAACCCTTAACCATGAATTATACCACAGGTCAGTACATGCGAGCTTTCCATAGTACCAACTTGGCCCTTGGTCTGACCGGTAAGGATGTCGGGAATGGTATAAATTATGAAAGTTATAGTCAAGGGAATTGTCTCTATAGTTTTGATCTGACTCCCAGTATATTAGATGGAGAACAGTTTGAAATGGCGAAATCTGGCCCATTGTCAGTAGAACTAAAGTTTGACGTTATAACGACTGTACCTCTACAAGTCATCGTATACGCCGAACTCGATTCGGTCCTAGAAGTTTCCAAGACGAGACAAGTGCTAACAGATTACATAGCATAATGGATACCCAACAACTAAGACAATTACTCATGTCTGATCTGTTTGTTCGTCGCCTTCCACTAGTCAACGTATGCGCTTGAGATCATTTGCCTAGACACATTGATAGAACACAGCCAGCTGCTTTGATCGTCAATACTGACACCAGTGCTTACTCTGGTTCACATTGGATCGCCCTATATTTTAATGGTCTAGGTCAGTTTGAATACTTCGATTCGTTTGGCTTGCCACCATTACACGCCGACATTATCCATTTTATACAACGAAACTCGGACAGATCACCCGTGTACAATACCCGTATGCTACAAGACATTAATAACAGTACTTGTGGTCTGTATGCGTTGTATTTCTTATTAATGAAATGTCGCGGTTCGAGCCTGTCACGTATCCTGCAACCCTTTGGACACAGACAACACGTGAACGATCGTCTCGTGTTTCGATTGGTTACTCCGTGGTTAAAAAAGACAAGTCCAGAACTGTTTAAAACTAGATAAATTCGTCGTTATAAAATGAGACGACCACTCGTATTTTTGTGTCTACAACGATCAAGATATCTACACCCAAGTGGTTATTCATCCCAATACCTGTTGATATGCCCAGACAACTAGACAACAGTTTGAAAGCGGTGACAGTTTCTCAAGACACAGGAACAACGACACTACATCTATATCAATCTACCGACAGTCAAGACATCTTTCTACAATAATCAAGTCCCCCTCTGCTCCCTTTGGAACATAAAACAAAACCCAGTTTTAATTGTTGTATACCAATAAAAGCCATTTGAAAATGTGATTATTTGTTTCTCTATTTTATTATGTATTTGTTCCATTGTATAGTTTTCTTCTCTCTCTCTCTCTTTATATATGTCACTAGTGATGTCTCTCGAACAAAGAAGGGAAACAAAAGCCACTTGAAACAACCTATAAAACCATGCTGCAAACATTCATACCAAGGGGTTATTAGTACCATCGCGTGTTTGCCGCAGACGCCTCACATTCATACCACTGGTGTACTGCTACCATCGCGTGTTTTTCTCATTAAAAGTTGGTATGAACCTGAGTGGTTGATCTATAATAGCTGGCATGTTTAGTGACTCGTTGTTCTTGGTTGTATTTGAATGTGTGTGCGAGCTTGTGTGTCTGTCTGTCTGTCTGTGTGTATGAGTCTGTGTATGGCTGCACGCATGTCTGTTTGTTTCATTGTACGTATGTGTATTTGACTATATGGTGCTTCTATACTCACTCGCAGATATAACACTGGGCCATATGACAACGAAGCTACTACACCCCTAATATTCTGTTCTATCACACTTCAACTATTACAGTATCTAAAGCTATACTTAAATATTCAACTTCCCTCTCTGACTAGAACCAACTAACTAATGCGGGTTACCTTTCTTCAAGACGCGACGTACTGAGATCGTATGACTTTCCGCGCTTTCTCACGAGACGGGTTAGCTTGATTAGTTGTCCAGATGTTCACTGGCGCCATACTACTCGGGAAACAGCGGGTGCTGTTAGTAATGGCCGTATACGTTTGGGTGTTTTTCTCATTAAAAGTTGGTATGAACCCGAGTGGTTGATCTATAATAGCTGGCATGTTTAGTGACTCGTTGGTCTTGGTTGTATTTGAATGTGTGTGCGAGGTTGTGTGTCTGTCTGTCTGTCTGTGTGTATGATTCTGTGTATGGTTGCACGCGTGTCTGTTTGTTTCATTGTACGTATGTGTATTTGACTATATGGTGCTTCTATACTCACTCGCAGATATAACACTGGGCCATATGACAACGAAGCTACTACACCCATCTATTTTGGCATCAGCGAGGTTTGTATTAGTAGTGGCCGTATACGTTTGGTTGTTTTTCTCATTAAAAGTTGGTATGAGCCCTGCTTTGGCTTGTTCTAACACGTTAGTTTGTGTGAGTTTATGTATGTGAGTGTGTGCGCGATTGTGTATCTGTCTATTTGATTCTGTGTATGGCTGCACTCGTGTCTGTTTCATTGTGTGCGCGGTTGTATTTTAGACTCGTTATACTTGTGTGTCTGAATCTAAAATGGCCCTGATTGTATGGTTGATGTCTGGTGTATACTTGTATGGTTGTCGTTGTGTTTGTGTTTATGTATTTGTTATAGACAAGGAGACTCGTGTAGACGCTGATATATCACCTAGAAGAACAGTTCAAGCACCTGGAACCGTATTGACACCGGGTGATCTGCGGTAGACAAGGAGACTCGTGTAGACGCTGATATATCACCTAGAGGAACAGTTCAAGCACCTGGAACCGTATTGACACCGGGTGATCTGCGGGCCCGATCGACATCACCATTTACACCGGACATCAACCACTCTACGACCCCCCTCACTATATTACTAAGCCCAGACTCTTTTTTCGGATTATATCCTCTTATTATAAACATCGCTATATCGACCCCTAATACCCCGTTTTACTGTGTCAGACTCCTACAACCCTCTTTTTGTTCAGTAACCAACTACACCTCTTTGTTCAGTAACCAACTACACCTCTTACTTCGTCGAGTATAACCACGACCCATCACACCCTTGTTTATACATCACTACACCATGCATAGTGAACACAATATGTCTACGCCACCACCATATATCCAACCCATGAGTAGAAACCACGACCCATCACACCCTTGTTTATACATCACTACACCATGCATAGTGAACACATTATGTCTACGCCACCACCATATATCCAACCCATGAGTAGAAACCACGACCCATCACACCCTTGTTTATACATCACTACACCATGCATAGTGAACACATTATGGCTACGCCACCACCATATATACAACTCATGAGTAGAAACCACGACCCATCACACCATTGTTTATACATTACTCACCACGCGCATACTAACACATTCATATACGTAACCAAAATATATATAACTTTTCCCCTCCCTCATCCCTGCTCACAACCTCGCTTTCTAGAACCAACTACTTTTACCTTAATTACTTTCACAGACACCCGCCATCACCCGTCAAAAAACCGTTCCCACACGCCGCCAAAGATTTTACCGAGTCGACAATTTTCCCAAAAAAATACCCCATATTTCCCGCAATTACCCGCTATCAGCCTAGAGATTCTGGTTGCATAATATGTGTCTGGGTTCCCTAATATACTACTTGTTTCTCCCTTTTTGTCCAGCTCGTTGTCTAACAACAGCAAGGCAGTTCAACAGGAGAAATTCAATATAACATTAAGGAATTGAGTAACGGCTGGCATTTCTTGTCATTCAAATTTTATTTACTCATTGTCACGTCAGAGCAGGTCACCGTTCCCATGTTGATGGGAGGGCCGGTGCCATGTTAACAAATATAAATATAATGTTATTATCAACTGCCGTGTCCAACACATATCTTTATTTATTAGAATGTTAAGATAATTTCCAACCGCCTATCGTTGCCTAGACTGCATCACTGCCGATCATCATAAAAAGGGTTACTTACAACAAATCATGTCTGTTGACAAGTTGTGACTTCTGGTTGCTAACCGAACGACAACTTTCTAGCGCAGTGCCATTCCATCAATTTTTGATCTAAATGTCCATGGCCGACCTTCCGTCTTGACTCCAGAGTGTGCGTTCCTTACGTATCTGAATTGACTGACTGATTGCTTCTTCGAGTTATCTCTTCTGAAGGAATTTAAGATAATAATTCACCGCTGTCACTTTAGTCCGCCTTTGCTTCATCATCCCCAGACATAACTGCCGGTTCATGACGTATTACACAGTGACGTTTTTCACACAGTGACGTCACTTAGCAACATTTGCCTGTATGCTGCTTCGAGATTAACTCTTCGGGTCCCTTTTCACTTTAACTTATGTGTCTCATTCTGAAGTGATGTTTATTCCTCCTTCTGCTACATGGCACTCTTCTTCTCTTTAATGTTTATATGTAATAGTACAACTGAAACAGCGAACAGGTACTGGCTACAGCTCTCTGCTCAAATTCAAACTTGTGCAGACACTGGAAATATAAAAGGAATGTACGAGGGCATCAAGCAAGCTGTCGGTCCATCAAAAAATAAGATGGCCCCTTTACGATCAACTGAGGGGGTAATCATAAAAGATCGAGCGTAACAAATGGATCGCTGGGTAGAACACTACTCAGAGCTATACTCAGTGGATAACACTGTCAGTGAAGAAGCTCTGGAAGCCATCGATCAACAGTCCTGCCATGCATGCCCTGGATAACGAACCATGCCTCACAGAAATCAGCGAAGCACTAGACTCTCTCACATCCGGCAAGGCACCAGGAAAAGATAGTATTCCATCTGAAATTGTAAAATGTAGCAAAGAAACAATCATCCCAGAACTGTATGCAATTTTTAAGTTCTGCTGGAAAGAAAAATCAGTACCACAAGATATGAAAGACGCAATCATCGTTACCCTTTATAAAAACAAAGGCGACAGACGCGACTGCAACAACTATCACAGCATTTCCCTACTCAGCATTACAGGCAAGATTTTTGCCAGAGTAATCCTTAAAAGATTACACATTCTTGCTGAAAGAATCTACCCCGAATCGCAGTGCAGATGTAGACCCAACAGGTCCACCATCGATATGATTTTCCCACTCCGGCAGCTCCAAGAGAAGTGCAGAGAACAGAGGAAGCCATTATATATTGCCTTCCTCGATCTCACAAAGGCATTTGACCTCGTGAGCAGAAGCAGCCTTTTTAAGGTCCTTGAAAAGGTTGAATGTCCACCCACTCTTCTTAGTCTCGTGAAATCATTTCACGAAAACATGCAGGAGACCATTTTATTTGACGGCTCAACATCCCAGTCATTCGGCATCAGCATCCTACACTCTTTGGTCATTTGGGACTGCCACTGAAGGCATATACCTCCACACAAGATCTGATGGCACACGTTTTAACCTATCTAGACTCAAGGCAAAGACCAAAATAAGATCAAGATGCGTAAGAGAACTACTTTTTTGCAGATGATGCAGCACTGACTACTCATACAGCAGAAGATCTCCAAAGGCGCATAGATCGTTTTGCAGCCGCCTGCAAAGACTTTGGGCTCACCATTAGCCTAAATAAAACACAGGTGATGGAACAAGATGCTGATGCTCCTCCGTCAATCAAAATTTCTAATTATGAATTGAAGGTCGTCCACGAGTTTGTGTATTTGGGGTCGACAACATCAGATAATCTTTCATTAGAGACAGACATCGACAGACGCATTGGAAAGGCAGCCACAATATTTTCCAGGCTAGCTAAAGGAGTTTGGGAGAATAGTAGACTAAAAGAGCGTACAAAAGCTCAAGTATATAAAGCTTGTGTTGTTAGCACACTACTCTATGGGTCTGAATCCTGGACCCTGTACTCAAGACAGGAAAGGAAGTTGAATTCCTTCCATATGAGATGTCTGAGACGTATCCTGGGCATAACATGGAAAGACCACATAACAAACAAATAGGTGCTTGAAAGAGCAGATATTACCACAGTGCACACCCTCCTCAAGTAGAGACGCCTCCGGTGGCTGGGCCACGTATCTCGAATGGAGGATGAAAGTATTCCCAAAGATCTCCTATACGGAGAACTAGCCGCAGGAAAGAGGCCAACCGGAAGACCCCAAATGCGATATAGGGATGTGTGTAAACAAGATATGAAAACCCTTGGCATAGATCCAGACACGTGGGAAAGAGTTGCAACAGACAGATGTTCCTGGAGAAGAGATGTACGAAACGGACTGGTGCTCTTTGAGCGCAATCTGATCCAACAAACTGAGGATAGGCGGCACAGGCTTAAAACGCAGTCACTTACTGCGGGACTTGCCTCGTCTTACAGATGCGGAAACTGTGACAGAGATTGTCACTCTCGCATTGGACTATACAGTCACCAGCGGTGCTGCCAGGCACCTCCCCAGCGGCACAACTCTATAGTCCTTCAGGACTGAAAGAGGCCTACTACTTACTTCAACTGAAAGCTATACTGGCCACACAGAGATTAGATCCTCATCCTCATATGCCAAGTTAAAAGTGTAGGCTTTCATGACCTTCGACAGATCTCTTTCCTTGGTGTGCCGGATCTCTTCTATTGATTTTCTTCTTTTTTTTCCTTTTTTTTCCCTTTCGTTCGCTTTGAACTCAACCATAGTCAAAACACGTACTACTAATTCAGGGGCTGCGTGGTCTCGAGGTATGGTGTCCGCCTCGAGTGCTGGAGGTCCTGGGTTCAAGCCCCTGATGAGGATCGGGAATTTTTCACGTGGACTTCTGGTAATAACATTTCCCCTGGTCTCTGGGTAGTGAGATCGGACGCCCGTGTGTATTGTTGCGCACGTAAAAAATCCCTTGGCAGTTGGAAATCGAAAAAGAGTAGCCTAACGGCGCTGCACGGGCAAAATTTCAAGTTAAAAATCTACCCAAAGTATTTCATGATCCTCGCCGGCGCTACGGAGTTCGTGCACTGAGCTGAGTTTCTCCAGACTCAGGTTTGAGTTAGGAGGAGAACGGAGCACTTATGGGTTACACCAGTGTGCCGTGATGTTGATCCATCGACTAAACTAAACTACTAATTCTAGTGCACTTGACTAATTTTTGCAAGGTCGCTCGCCATCAGGCGAACCAACTCAGACTTCAGAAGCACTTGTAATTTATGTCCCCAAATCAAGGATGAGAGGTCAACATTTTAGTCCAACTGATCTGTGTAGTGTCTGAACCCGCTACCTCAACTGATACTGTTCCTCCATGACACCGCCTTAGACTACATAGCATTATTTCTCGTGTTTGGTCTGCCTCTGCCTCTTTGACCGTTGATATTTCCAGTGTCTTCACATGGCTGTCTTCTGATTATGTGAGCTGCTGTAGTGTAGTGGCTAAATGCTCACATGCCCGCCCGTAGGTCATGTATTCGGTCTACATTAGGTGCGGGTGCTCATTTTTAAAATTGACCTGGGCTCTCAGGTCGGCGGTGTCTCAACTGGATACCAGGGAATTTCTTAAGAAAAGTAAAGGGGCCGCCGTAATACTGATTCATCATTAAGTGCCATGTCGATAAGCGTGCGCAATCATGTTTTGCCATATAACCCGATCACCAGAGTCGTACACCAGCTCTATGTTCTTGTCTCGACCTTGCCACGTGGCCAAGCCATCCAGATATTTACCTCTCTACCATCCTTCTGTCTTTTCCCCTTAATCTTCCAAGTTATCACCAAGTTCCCTAGTTTATTTCTTCTCATAACGTTTCCAAGAAATTGTGACTGTCTACGTCCAATTTCACTAATGCGTTTACTGTTTTCATCTCCTTCTTGTCTTTTCTGTCTGTCAATGGTATTCTTTGCATTTTGCTTAGAAACCACAATTCCACTGCCAATAAGGTGTTTTTCAGCGTGTCTGCTCATTGCCCACGTATCACATCCATACAAGTGCAGATTCTATACTGATTGCATCATCTTCAGATTGCCGATTGATCGATAAAAATAGGACTACACCATATGTGCAGTCAGCTTACTGGTGTATGAAAGGGTCCTCTACTTTCTCTTACCATTGTATTGCTACTGGCACCTGGCCGTCTAGACAGACGACAGTTTGTTACATTATTCTTCAAAAAAAAAAAAAACAGCATCCATAGCAAATGTTATCAATTCGCGCTGTACGTATTCAAACACAATATGCCATTTAAACCCCATGATATCACTACAGATTAAGAGTTTGTATAAAAAAAACGTGTCTTCATTAGCCAGGTCTATCATCCACAAGAACCCACAACGATGTAAGGACAGAATTCGCATCTAAATAGCACCGTAGGTCTCAGAATGTTATATTAAACCACCATAGGTCAAATAACAAATACAAACACACATCGAGCCGCAATGCTGTGTCCGGTATATTAACAAACATTTTAAAGAAGATAAATGATTGATATGTTCCAATGTTGTACATGTATTGCGCATACATAACAGTTGGGAACCTACTGAGGCGGCTAGGTTAATAAATAAACACATATCTTTTGTATGACGCTCATAGAAGTAGACGAAAGATGTAGAGATTAAAACACATATTACATAAAATAAAACTTGAAAGTCTTAGTGGCCTCAAAGAATACCTAATTATCTCTTTCTTATAGTTGCGGTCAACGTTCCACTTTCATTATCCTCTTCCAGATAATCGTTGTTATAGTGAGTTCACAAATGTTTGCCCCCGTGTACAAATCCATAACCCAGTAACCACATGAAGGAAAGTGTTAATATTTAGCATATAACGTTATCATTATGTACACCTAACAAAAGCATTTTTGTTCTGGTTGTACAGCAGATCTCACTGCTTGTTTATATGCGGTATATAATTTACGGCTCAGAGATGAAGTGCATATTATGAAATGTATTACATTTTCACATGGAAATATCAGTGTTCAATTTCTCATGAGAAGCACGTCACTTAGTGGAACTGAAATGTACAGAGGTCGTTACCGGAATTGACGCGCATTACTTTAAAATTAGTTTGTTAGCTTGAATTCAATACATTTTTGCC
>JACEFZ010026356.1:457500-475000 GCA_014155875.1 Cepaea nemoralis | reverse complement strand
TTTCGCTCTAATCTCTCTGTGCGTTTCTTATCTCTCTCCTCCTCTATGTGTTTCTCTTCTCTCTCTCTCTCTCTCTCTCTCTCTCTCTCTCTCTCTCTCTCTCTCTCTCTCTCTCTCTCTCTCTCTTTGTGTGTTTCCTTCTCTCACTTACTGTCTCTGCTTCTGTCTCTCTTTTTGTCTTGGCTCCCTGTGTCTTTGCTCTCCTCTTCTCTCTCTCTCTCTCTCTCTCTCTCTCTCTCTCTCTCTCTGACTCTAGTGTCTCTGTCTTTGTCTCCCTCTCTCATCAATGCGAAGAAACACTTCAAGAGAGACAAGGACACAAAGAGACACAGCGAGAGACACAGAGAGTGAGACAAAGAGAAGCAGAGAATGAGACGGAGGCAGGCTGAGAGGCGGATGGAGAGAGACAGGCATAGAGAGATTGTATTCAATTATCTTTAAGAATATATTAGGGCTCTATTTCCGCCATTGAATCCACCACTAACACCAGACCAAAAGACACCCATCTTTGGCTGATTAAAATCTCACGCTTAGGTATTTTCTAACCTGAACTTTTGTACACCACGTAATTTGACCATTTGTCAAACTCCCACTGTCAGTCTTCTGTACTTTAATGAACATTTTGCCGTTGCGCATCCGTCGTCGTCAGCTACTAATGGAATGTATTTGATAACCTCAAAGACTACATGAGAAATGATCTTACTACAGACAGGATGTTTTGACCAACATTCGCTCACGTGAGAGTATTTCTGTAAATGCATTAGGTTTCAGTCCTTGATGGAGTCAGATGCTCATAATGGAGTCTGATGTTTTTAGTGGAGTACAGGGTATGTGAGCCGGTCGCTCAGAGTGCAATGGCACACTACTGAGCGTAATCTTGCCAAGAACATCAACAACAGCTGAAAAAATGCTGGTGTTGACTGCAACGTCCTGTAAGGAATATGCAACTTTAAAAAAAAAACAACAACAACAACGTGCTCTTCATTCTGATTACATTTTCAGTAATTTTATTGTTTCTGTTTTATCTACTGTTTCTTTGCCCTAGCGCAGGTATATGTTTCTTTAGGTGTTCATATGTTGTGTGTTATATTATATAAATTAGCTGCATGTCCTGTACAGAACGTTGTAATCAGTCTTAACATGTATTAGGTGTTTGTGATTTACTAGGAAATGTTAGTTCATCAGTTTGCCATCGCTTTCTGAATGACCGACGCCTCATACCATCGACATCAGCTTCTCCCCCTTCTTACTATTATTATTCTCCTTCTTCTTATTATTATTCTCCGTTGTTGTTGTTGTTGTTGTTTGTTGTTGTTGTTCTTCTTCTTCTTCTTCTTCTTCTTCTTCTTCTTCTTCTTCTTCTTCTTCTTCTTCTTCTTATTCTTATTCTTATTCTTCTTCTTCTTCTCCTTCTCCTTCCTCTCTCCTACATCTTCTTCTTCTCTCTTCGGCGTCTCATTTTTCTTCCTTTTCTCCTTCTCCGTCTCCTTTTTCTCCTGTTTCTCCTCCTCCTTCTCCTTCTGCTTCTACCCTTATCTCGTCATTGTGGCGTGTGTCTCTCAACCAACTCACCCCAAGCACGCTTATCCTAAGTACAAATGTAAGTGTGTGAGTTATAATTTATAATAATTATCTTATTAGTTATATTTGTACTGCTCTTGAACATGGTTGTTATAACCGAAATTTCGACATGCATTGTTACTTTACTTAATCGTTGTTATACAACTGGCATTCATTTCCCCAATATTTACGTAGTCTGCGATTGCTGTTTACTTGTGCTGCGAACAGTCTAATGTATGTACACGTCCATGTCTTCGCTATTTTCCCCCAGAATGATTGACATATCCCTTTGTGTGACATGATACTGAAGTAGATCATTATATAAGTTAGTTGCATGTCCTTCACAGAACGTCGTAACATAAAAATTATGTTGGTCTCTATTGTTGGTTGTCTATAATGGTCTGCTGGCGTTTATGACTGGGTGTGATTTTCTAGGTAATTTTACTTTCAATACTTTGCCATTGCTGTCCGAACGATCGGCGCTCATGCCATTGTTAAAAATCAACGCCATGCGGTCTGCGTCAAAATCGCCTGCACCTTATTTCTAACTCGGTTTGCGGGTTTGTGAAAAGCGTTCTCTGCCTTTTGCACAGACCATTGTACAATCAATAAAAGAGACAAAGAGCGTTCTTTAGTCATGCAATGAGCAGAAATGTAAATATCGTGACAAATGGAAAGATAAGCGGTTGTAGAGACAAAGGCAGACAGAGAGAACTGATGGTGGATGACCTCAAACGCTAACATGGAGGAATATCATCAATAGATCCAGAACACGAAGGAACGAGATCTGTGGAAAGACATGATCCTCCACACAACGTGTAACTAGATTACCAACTAACAGTATACCTCAACAAGCACTAATATACAGACCAGACGGAAGCAGAGGAAGAGGTCGACCACGTAAATGAAGGGCAGGGGGAACAGACGACTCCATGGGAATCTCAATACACGAAGCCCATAAACGGGCACTCACTCGCTGTTTATACTTCACTTCGATACCGCAAGGTACAAGATCAACATTATGAGATGAGATGTGAGGAGATGAGATGAGATATAATAAGACACAACATGACAGGCTGCACCATGATTATCGTGCAGAATCGAGATCTCCTTATTTAGATCAATCGGGGGTGGGGGTGGGGGGTGTAAGACTGGTGCGGAAACTTCGCATCTGCGTAAAGGCATATTATGATCTATAACAAAGTCCTGTAGCAAGAAGCCCTTTGTGGACAGGCATATCCAGGGTTAGCATCATCACATTATTGGGTATAAGTACACGGAGAATAGGCGATCAGACGCTCACTCACGTAGCGAACCGGGAGTGCAGGCACTGAATTATCGTCCGATCTCACTCATGCATAGTATGCTGTTTTAAGTAAAGTTAGCTGCCTGTCCTTTACAGGATGTTGAGCCCGGGATGAAGACAATGTTTGCCATCTCAACCAAAATCTACTTCTTCGCCAACTCAACAAAAAGTACTTCTTCGCCAACTCAACCATAATCTACTTTTTCGCCAACTCAACCGTAATCCAACTCCTCGCCTCCACATTTGGTGCTACATGACCAGCTAGACAGGAACAGATGGTGAAACTAATCAACCATCCAGAAAACACGCGAAATTATTCAGTTGTGAACTGATGCCTTATGGGAGTCACCATTGGCAGTACCAGTAACTAGGCAACCGGTAGCCATCGGAAATATGATCATGCCGGGAACTGACAATAAAACAACATAAATAACGTGTCCGTTTGGTATTGTCCCCCGTGCGGATTTTATTAGGAAAATTAATCACATTTAACGCTGTAAAAATGACTATAATTGAAAACGGAGAAAAGTTGTGTTGTCTACAGCCGCTCCATTTGAGGACAAACTATTTGGGGATGTCACCAACCGTAAGTTGACTGCTGCTTTCTGTACATTTATTCAAATCGACTTCTGAAGGTGCACGAAGACGAAGAAGAATTATGCTGGAATTGGTTGATTAATTGTTGAATTAGCTGATTAAGTGACTGATTGATACATTCAAATATATGCTTTCTTTGCATTTATGTTGTCTTCGCATTTGTACATATTGACGAATGAAGAAAAAGAATTCTTGTGGAGAAGATTGGTAAACTAATTGATTGGTTAGTTGGTTGATTAATTGGTTGGTTAGTTGGTTGATTATTTGGTTGTTATTTAGTTGATTAATTGGTTGGTTGGGTGACTAATTGGTTGGTTAGTTGATTCAAATGATGAACGAAGAAGAAGAATAGTGATGGAGAAGATTGGTATATTAATTGGTTGGTTAAATTGTTAATTAGCTGAATGATTAATTGATTAGTTGATTGACTGATTGATTGATTGTTTTCATTGATTGTTTGATTGATTGATTGAAAAATCATCTTCGTCGTTATTCATTAGTGCTTCCATGGCTGCTTTAAATATGCTTTCTTGTGTTTTCAAGAAAGCCGGCTATTGTTGAATGTTTAGATTAACCTACTAAGAGATGTTCGCTGCCTGTCCTTTATAGGACCTTGCAATAAACCTCAGGATTTATCGGCTGTTGGTGATTATGCTTGGCGTTTTTAGTTCACTAGTCTGCAATTCTATTCTGAACAAGCCGACGACTCGTGCCATCGAAATCAGCGCAAAGCGGTTTGCATCAAACTCTCCCGCAGTTGATTTCACACCATTGACTCGGTATTTCGAGGAATTATGTAAAGGGTGAAACATCCACATATGACTATATACCTTATATATCAACTATCACCCATACTTAAACATCAAAATATACCTGTATACCTATGTATAAACTATCACCCATACTGAAACATCCAAATATACCTGTATACCTTATATATTAACTATCACCCATACTGAACCATCCAAATATAGCTATATACCTTATGTATCAACTATCACTCATACTGAAACATCCAACTATACCAATATACCTTATGTATCAACTATCACCTAATACTAAAACATCCAAATATACCTATATACCTTATGTATCGACTATCACCCATACTGAAATATCCAAATATACCTAAGTTTGCAAAATATCATATAATAAATAGCGTATTCACGCTAACCTTATGCTATCAATGTTAAACTTGCCCATTTATCCAAATCACACTGACCCAGAATTAACACCTGCGAGATCAGATACCTGAGAAGAGCTGCCAACTTACCTATCCGAGACCGAGTAAGAACTGAGGTTATCAGGCAGACAGTTGGATGAACACCTTGTGTCACATATGCAGAAAGACAGAAGATCAAATTGGGTCGGTCACGTCATTAGAATGCAACAGGTGCTAGATGAAAGAAGATCTGCTACGAGTGCAAGAGTACATTCGAGAAGAAATGGATTGACGGCATCAAATACATTGTACAATCACACGGATTGACACTATCTAGTGCCACCCATCGGGCGCTGGAGCGCCAATTATTCCTCCCTCACGTCGCTTGACGACAAAAGTGAGAGATAATGATGATGATTAAACTGTGTCTCACTATCAACTAAGTTGCACCTCTGGTTAATAAGAGATGTATGAATGAAATAACGCTTGAATGGAGAGGGATAAGATGGGCGGAGGATTAAACTTGCCTGTGTGCCCAATTCTCAACCCTTTGAACATAAAGATATTTCATTCGCTTGCTTTGATCTGGCAATGGGTCACACTTTGGGTATTCCTTAGCAAGCATCACCTTGTGTTATTGTTCTATCCTTTTCTTTAGGTTAGTGCATTATTGGTTGAATTATGTGTTATTATTATATCCGTGTCTTTAGATTAGTTAATTATTGGTTGAATTTTGTGTTATTGTTCTATCCTTGTCTGTGGGTTAGTTAATTATTTGTTGAGTTTGGTGTTATTATTCTATCCTTGTCTTTAGATTAGACCATTTTTGGTTGAATTTTGTTTTATTGTTCTATCCTTGTCTTTAGATTAGTTCATTATTGGTTGATCTGTGCAGCAGAGGTTTTCTACTAGCAGGGGTGGCCAACCCCGTATCATCCCACCCTTGTCGTTGCTTACTAAATGTTTGTTAGTGTTACTATTCTTTGCTTTCCTTAGAAAACGAGGAGATACAATGGCGACTTAATCACTATGTGACGTTACAGGAGCCATTATCCGAGAGTTTAACGTCTCGGGGACCACTACTTTGACTTAGTCTGGTGAAAGTTGTGGAGATGGGAAGTTATAGAAGAATGATGAGAACACATTTGTCGGATAGACAGAGCAATGAAGATATCTTGGAAGAAGTTAAATAACAAAGAGAACTGTTTACTCGCATCAGAAGAAATCTGCCTGCATTCTTTGGGCATGTAATGAAAAGAGGAAAGCTGGAGTATGTCATTGCTACGGGAAGGATAGAGGGGAAGAGAAGCGTGGGAAGATCAATAGAGAAGATGCTGGATAGTTTGAAATTATGGCATATAGGAGCATCGGTATTAGACATGATAAGAAACAAGAGAGACAGAAGGTGTGGGCAGATATGATTACCAACGGTACATGGCAAGGACTATAAGAAGTCTAGCTTAGTATCTTGTGGTTACTTATCGAGCGTCGGTGAGACTGTTTCATTACATCACACTCCTTTAGCGCTGTCCTGTCATATCGTATTCCTCATGTGCCATGCCACTAAGCGTGTGCGGTCATGGTTCGCATTTCACACGATCTTGATCATGTTGTGCCTTGCCGACAAGAGTGGGCGGTCATGTTTCGCCATCTCACACGATCACCAGAGTCGTGAATCAGCACTGTCTTCTTGTCTACACTATGCCCTGTGGTCAAGCCATATAGATATTTAGATCTTTGTTCTTTCCCCCTCAATCTTACCAGTTGTCACTAGGTTCTCTAGTTTATTTAATCACATAACGTGCCTTAAATATCTCGACTGCCTACGGTCTAATTTTTCCAATCAGTTACGGTTTTCATTTGTTTCTTATAGGATGTGTCTCGGTTATTTTCCCTCTATCCCTTGCATTTTCCTCAGAAACCACATTTCCCCATGACGATTTTGAGCTTGTTTCCTAGTTGTCCACATTTCACATCCATACACAAGTATAGGTTCTATATGGCACTTCAACACTCTTTTTACGTTGACACGATCACCCTGCTAGAACTGTGCTCTTGTACCCATTATGCGACATGGTCAAGCCATAGGGATGAGAAATAGAAGAAGGCTAGAGTGTGTAGTTACATCGGGAAGGTTGGAGGGAAAGAGAAATATATCTCTTGCGCCGCCGTCTCTTGCTTAGTTGCAGTGATCTCACTTTCACAACCCCGTAAAGTGGGTTCACATTACAGCGGTAGAAAGATTTCGTGTGCTCCAATGACCCCAAGAGCTATGCCGACGGTAGAGCAGCTACTGGTATGGTTTTCCATGTCGGACAGGTCAAGGGATAGGAACCAAACTGCCGTCTTGTAGGTAGACTCGAGACAGCCATAGTTTAGTGACAAATAACAAATAACGTCTCTACAAGACGTCACAACCAACCCCAGCATTTTTTGACTGTTTGTGACATCTTGGCAAGTTTACGTTCAGTAGTTTACCATTGCTTTCTGAACGACCGGCACTAAACCCATTTTATGAAAACTAGCGCAATGCGGTCTGCTTCCAAATATCCCGCAGTTGTGACTCGAACGCTGCATGTGAGATTGCGAATTCGTAACCCCTTGGCCACAATGTCGGTGTACGTAAACAAGAATAACAGCATGTGGTAGTCGGATGTTCTGAGCCACAGGCTTGATGAAACAGTGCAAAGCAATTCATGAAATAATGCCATTTTCTCGGCTTGTGTGCGTGTTGTCCACGATTGACATGCATGCAACAGTGTAGGCTATATACATCCTACGCAAAGCAAAACGCCTTACATTGATCAATTAATTTTCCAAATATATTCCACAACATCATCAGTATCAAATGCCGACTGCATAGGAAATCTGGCTATAATAGATCTTCAGAATTCTTTGCCTCCAGCCTTAGGTGTACACAGTGCTAAACTGTATCTGCCCATGTATTGATTTTATCTGTCCATTTATATCTTTGACACTTTCTATTGGGGAGCAATTGTTGAATCTTTCCTCCAGGATATGCTGGTGTGTTGATAATCGAGCAGGCGGACAGATTGGCTGGGTCTACACCGTGGGTGGGGTATTGGTGCATGATGGGGCAAGTGTGGTCGGGACCCTGTGGGATCGTGTGTAGTGTGGAGTGGAGGGACGGATGGGTCATCATGGCTTGGGGGTGGTTCGACAGAGAGTGGCCGGTGGGTCTCGGTGCTCCGAGGAAAGGACAGACGGAGACATAATTAGACTGCAACTTGTACCATTAGTATTGGGACTCTTCGCTGGATGTTAATGAGGACGGAGCATGTTTGGGAATGTCCCGAGTGATGTGATATCGATTCTTGACGCTACTCAATTCTTGCCAACTTCTCCCTTCTTTATGATCTTCAGACAGACAGACAGACAGACAGACAGACAGACAGACAGACAGACAGACAGACAGACAGACAGACAGACAGACAGACAGACAGACAGACAGACAGACAGACAGACAGACCGACCGACCGATCGACCGACAGACCGACAGACAGACAGACAGACAGACAGACAGACAGACAGACAGACAGACAGACAGACAGACAGACAGACAGACATATGTACATTTGTACACATAAACCTAACAAAGTCATAAGTAGTCCACATATCAAAATTCGAGTGCTGCCTTCAGATTATTTATTGTATAACGCTTTCTCTTATATTCAGTCCCTGTGTCTCCTGTATGTGCTAATCAATAGACCTACAATTATTAAGCTTGCTCTACGGTCGATGCTGATGCCGTGAACTCATGAGAACTAGCGTTGGACACGGCTGACATTTTGTCAATGTCTAGTGATAGATCGAGACGATCTCTAGTGCCACGTTGGCAAGATGTCAAGAGACAGTCGGTGAATTCTGTCGATGCTAATGAAGCGTTATGCAGACGCTAATCAGTTGACAGTGCCGGGTCGTTCACAGTTCATGTGGTTCACAGGGACCGCTGCACATCGCGGGTCCAGACACGCCACTTAGTATGGTTCGCATTGTGGAGTAGAAATATGAGATGCCAATTATGATGCTAGAGAAGTGAAGATTGTATTGCGAAGCATAATCGGGCGCCATGCAGATAAGCGCCGGCGGTCATGTTTCACTATGCCACACAATAACCAGAGTTGAGGTTCAGCTCTGTTTTCTTGTCTCGACCATGCCACTTGGCCAAGCCATCCAGATATTTACCTCCCTGCTTGCCCTTGTTCTTTTCCCCTTAATCTTGCCAGTTGTCACCAAGCTCTCTAGTTTATTTATTTATTTATTTTTGGTGGGGGGGGGGGCGTGTTTGATTGCGGCGGAGCAAAGCAAGTACTCCACCTGTCTCTTGCTCATGGGTGGCTAGTAGCCTTGCAGAGGTTGGAGATTACTTTCTGTTTCTTTGACTGGAAATACCCCTTACACGACACGCTGTCACTCCTTATATACTCTGATCAACCTTAGTACATCCTTCTGTATTCTTAACGACTGCAAGATCGCATTGTAGCAAAGGAAATAGTTTTGCCAGGAAAAGCGACAAGCAAAATTATTTGTCAAATTTCCAACTCAAACTTCTTCTTTGACACTCTGTATCTCTTGGGCATGTGACAACAATATTTTTGGTTTCGACTTCGCTCGCTTTGAAATCAAGTGTAGTGTATGCGTCCCAAAGTCAAGGACGAGAAGTCAACAATTTAATCCAACTGACTGGTGTATGGGCTAAACCCGCTACCTCAGCATCAGCACACTGGAAGCACACCGCTCCCCGGGAAACATTTCGCGTTAAAAATCTACCTAAAGTATTTCAGGATCCTCCCCGGTGCTACGGAGTGCGTGCACTGAGATGAGATTCTCCGGACTCAGGCTTGAGTTACGAGTAGAACGGAGCACTTATCGGTTACACCCGTGTGCCGTGATGTTGATCCGTCGACTAAACTAAACTAAACTAAACTAGGTTTAAGAGGCGGACACCATACCTCGAGACCACGCAGTTCCCCCCCCCCCCCCAACTAAACTAAACTATACAATATAATTAATATCCAACCAAAAACACAAGTCCCAATACAGGAGCCTGAATTGGGAATGAGGTGTTCTTGTACCACCATATGTTATAGGCATGTATGCACAGAGAGAGAGACGTAGGTGACCAGTCCTTGCCTCACTTAACAAGCGACGAACCCTTGTCTGAACGCACTCAAGCCAATGAGACCACGGCGCTAAGCCACTTCGCTAACACCCTCGCTTATTATCTATTAGGGTCGTTCATTTGAAACCCGTTCCAATGGCTTTATTACAAAAGCATGAAAGAAACATTAACAGGTGTGGTAGAATTAAACAAAGCATTCATTTTGAATGAATTATGCACCATGGGTTGGTTAGAAGAAGTCGCCGTAGGCATTCAGGCAAGCATCCCATTGCTTAGGTAGGCGGCGAATGCCTTCGCGAAAAAAGATTGCGGTTGCTCACTGAACCAAGTGTTTACTGCGTTCATTACGTCTGCATCTGTGTGAAATCGTTGCCCCTTGAGAGCTTCTTTTTTTTCCAGAGGTCCGAACAAATGAAAATCACATGGTGACAAATCAGGACTATAGGCTGGATGTTGCAGAATTTCCCACTTCTTCTTTGCTAATGCTTCCTGCACAATCTTTGCTACATGCGGACGAGCATTATCGTGCAACAAAATCACACCGCGAGAAAGCATGCCGGGTCGTTAATTCTTGATGGATTTTTTGCAGCTTGTCTAGTGTTTGAAAGTAGTTGGTAGAGTTGATGTTGACACCAGGTTCTTTAAAGTGGACCAACAATAGCCCACATGGTCAACAAATGCGCTCATCATAACCTTACCAGCGGAAACCTGTAACTTGAATTTTTTGGGTTTTGGTGATTCAGCATGCTTCCATTGCATGCTGTCTCTTTTGCTGCTCGGCTCAAAGTAGTGACATCATGATTCATCGCCTGCCACTATGCGGAAGAGAAATACATCACCCTCCACTCTATAACGCAGTAAGTGGTTCAAACACCATCCCATGCGTTCCTGTGTTTGGTGGCCGGTCAACATCCGTGGTACCCACTGTGAACACACCTTCCGATATTGCAGGTTCTTAAGAACCACTTTTTGAATTGTCTCAATTAACACATCAAATTCTTTCGCTATTGAACGTATGCTTCGACAGCGGTTCATCTGTACTGCTGCATCAATTTTGGCGATGTTTTTTTTTTTTTTGCAACAATATGCGCTTGACCCGGCCGTGGAAGATCTGTCGTGAACTGACATCCGTTTCGAAACATTCGTGCCCAGCCTGTCACTGTTGTCTTCGACACACATTTGTTACCGTACGCTGCCTGTATTCTTCGATAAATGTCCACTGGTCGTCATCCTTCAAACGAAAGTACTGAATCACCGCTCTTTGAGCTTCTTTGGACGGATTTTGGATCAACCCGGTCATTTTCTCAACGGTCAGAAACAGAATCTATGCATTCATGGGACGATAGGCATGTGCTCTTTTATTCATTGGTCAGTACTTATCACATGACTATGACATGATCATGTTCAACGTATGCAATTACTTACGGTGTGGCACGAACTGATTTCAAATGTACGACCCTTGTAAAACCATTCATTCATTCATGAATTCATTCACTCATTCAGTAGCATGTCATTTCCAGAACCTCTCTCCCATAACAACCTTTCGGAAAACTTGTCGGTCATAAGCAAAACGTCCCGCGACGATACACCCATCTGGATATCATCTGCCACACACTACATATATCTTCTATTTGGCCTTCCCCTTCCTCTCTTCTCGGGTATATACCCCTCCATTATTGTTCTCTCCAAACTTACGTGACGTTTCAAGTGACCAAAATATTTCAATTTACTTTATTTTATCGTCTTTAGTAGCCAACCTTCTTCAATATTATGATCACGTCGTATGCATGCATTTGTTCTTTTCTGTATACAAGATATTTTTTACACCCGTCTATAACATTTAAATTCAAAAGCATTTATGCGCCGTTCAGCTTGTTTAGTAAGTTTTCAGGTCTCACAGGCGTATGTTGCACTAGGAAAGATGCATACTCTTAAGAATTTAATTTTTTTTTTGGTTTTGTTTTTGGTCTATCTGTCCCACGCCACAGTTTATTCACTTGTTTTAGTTTTTGAAGGGCAATAGATATTATTATTATTATTATTATTATTATTATTATTATTATTATTATTATTATTATTATTATTATTATTATTATTATATAACATAAAGTATAAATATTTGCTGCTGCGTTGATGTGTAGTAATTTATCCTTCATCGGAATGCCTTATCTCTTTGTACACTTTAGACCTCTCGGGGGCGGAATCGACCCTATGCCGACCCCCTTGTGATTTAATCTCAAACGTTCCCCACATCAATCTCTATATCAGCCGGATATCACCGTCCTGTCTCCCAGATATAGAATCCACTGAGGCAACTGTCATATATTCACGTAGACCACAAACTGCACACGCCTGATTCTCTCTTTATTAACGTTATTATTTTCTTTACACAAGAAGCATAAACTATAACCACTTCTGCACATTCATGTAAATCCTTTCCGCTCCCTTCATAACCTGGTCAGTTGTTGCAGCACTACGTGATAGATGGCCGGGAGAGCGAGCCTATTATGATCCCAGACACATTTCACTTGGGTGATTTCCAATTTTCTAGGGTCCAATATCAGTTCTCCGATCAGCGTCAGTAAATCAGCACAAATTGGAACAATAGACAATAGAACGTGTGGGATTACAGCAGGATCTTTTGTCAATAACTTGTCCGAGTCTATATATTTGTATGTCTGCATGGGTGTTTGAATAGTAACGGGCGGTTGGTTTGGAAATGTCTTAGGTTGTTCCAATTTATGTGTATTGGCTGCTGTTTTTAAAGCATGCTTCGTTCACTTATTTTTGTATTGCTACTTCTTCTATTTCTTCTTCTTCTTCTTCTTCTTCTTCTTCTTCTTTTTCTTCTTCTTACTCCTTTGTTGTGGCTTTTCTGTTGCACTTATTTCTTTGATTTCTTCTATCTACAAGTACAGCACTACAATTTGGATAAACATTAAACGCAATTATAGACCGTCACATCTGTATTTATAATTATGTCACCTGCTTCCTCTTCTTCTTTTCGTTGGCCAGCTTTAGAACTCGAGCGTAGACCTCATACGACTACTACTCCAAAACTGGGGTTTCTAAGATCGAGAGGATCAACTTCATTGCACTGGATTTCACCCCTTATGGATCGGTCTCTTTCCGCATGGCGGAGTCTTCAAAGAATCGGCACTTGTGAACCGATTGACTACACCCGGAATTTGAGCTTAAACCTTCAGAACGCAAGGCAGGGAGTTTAACCACCTCACCACTCAGACCTCCTCTGCTGCTAGTTGTTTCTGCCACAAGTGAGTGCACTAACTTATTTTGTTCGTGTGGGTTAGCTTTCCCTATTACCGGTGTCCGTCTCCATCAGTATCCCTCTCCATTCCAATTTCTTAGGTACTCGTAATTTTCATAACCAAGTCAAAGACGAGATACTCAACTGACCTGCGTACAGAACGAACACCTGCTGTGGGCGCCACATACAGTTTATGCGCTAGATCGTTTGACCTTTAAGCCACGTCGAATTCAGAATGTCCACAATATGTGATTGATTGTTGAAGAGGGTACTGTTTCAATCCATCCTTGATTTAGGGCGATTGATGGGTGGGATATAACCTGATTGTCCTACTGACTGATTGATTGCCCGTTAGATTAACGCTTGTCTACTTTTGATTGATCACAGATAAGGATAAAGTTAATTTCTCCATTGACCCCTGACTAGAATTAGGATTGATAGATCGGGCAGTGTCATTACAAGTATCCACATAATGAGAATTCTGCACTACACATCCCCCATGATGTTTCAATCGAGTAGTTTCCAGATTTAAATTAAGACAAATCAGCCATGCAAGCCAGGATTTTTCACATGACAGTTTGATTGGGAATTTAACCAGATCTGGCGCACATAAACATACAGAATAACACAGAGCTATTTTCTACACGCTGTTGTTGCCTTTAATTCTAATTGGCATCTAATATGCCTGGAACAATTACACCATTTCAAGCTCGTTAGGTCAATGAACAGCTCTTGTTTTCCGAAATCCATTTACGGGAATTGTTCAATGCATTTGTTTTCTAATAACACGCGTTACTTTTTTCTTTTCGTTCACAAATGCTGTACCTTAACTTGCTGCTTTCGAAATACTCGATAACTACATAATAATGTCCAATGCGTTTGTGTTCTGTTGAATGGCTGCATTCGTTGAATACATCTTGGTTAAATTGTCATCAGTGTGGAAAATACACATAGTTGTTTTAACCCAGTCGGTTTTCAAATTCCGCCATGTTTGTCTTGATTAAAAGTCTTTGTTCAGTCGCTGCTATTGGTTCCTGATAGGGGGAAGGCCTGGTTGATATGGTGCGGTCATTGTTCACTTATTCAAGCATGCAAACAATAGTCACTTCTGCTACTGCTTATACTACTACTACTACTACTACTACTACTACTACTACTACTACTACTACTACTACTACTACTACTACTACTACTACTACCACTACTACTACTACTGCTGCTGCTGCTACTACTACTACTACTACTACTACTACTACTACTACCACTACTACTGCTGCTGCTGCTACTACTGCTACTACTACTACTACTACTACTACTACTACTACTACTACTACTACTACTACTAAGACTACTACTACTGCTACTGTTACTACTGTGTGTTGTTTGTCAATCAAGAATGATGATGACCATTCATTTCATCCAGTGAGGTTGAAAGTATGGAGTCGTGAGTTCTAAGATGGCTGATAAGGCCTATTTTGGCTAGAAATGTTCTTTGACAATGTGGGCAAAGATTGCTTGACGTTCCAGGAGGAGGATCTCCTGCAGTGGTTTTTATATCCAGCCTTTTCTTCACAGCGCTTACAGTCCTGGTTGCTTCACAAGTGACCGCATCCTTATGTAATGATGTACGCCACGAATTACGGTCTTTAGCAGCAGTATCCCAGGTGTCAAGATAAATTCCAAAAGCTTTCAGTGAGATTTTCAGAGCGTCTTTAAAGCGTTTCCTCTGTCCGCCTTGGGAGCGTTCACCACAACGCAGCTCGCCGTTAAAAAATTGTATAGGAAGCCTGTGATCTGGCATGCGAGTTAAGTGACCAGCCCAGTGAATCTGATTTGTCATTAGTATAGTGTGGATACTGGGCATGGACGCTCTTTCTAAGACTTCATTGTCTGGGATCTTGTCTTGCCATTTAATCTTCAATAGCTTCCTAAGGCAGACTGTGTGGAAGTGGTTTAATTTCCTAGCATGTCGCTGATAAACAGTCCATGTTTCACTAGCATATAGCAGTGTGGATAATACAACTGCTTTATAGACTTTCAGCTTTGTTTACAGGCTTATTCCATGTCTGTCCCACACATTCTTGTACAGTCTGCCAAAGGCTGCGCTGGCCTTGGAGATTCTTGCGTTCACTTTGTCACCTATTGTGGCTGCTTGTGACAGAGTGCTGCCAAGATAGGTGAATTTGTCCACAACAATTAGTCGATGACCGTTCACCTTGATTTTCGCCACGGTGTAATTATTCCCTGGAGCTGACTGGTACATAACTACAGTCTTCTCCAAGTTGATATTGAGCCTAAAGTTGGCACAGGCATATGAGAAAGCTGAAACATTATGTTGTATGTCTGCCTCTGAGTTGGCATATACGGCGCAATAATCAGCAAACAGCAGTTCTCTGACGGTGTCGCTGTTAGTTTTGGTTTTGGATTTCAGCCATCTGAGATTGAAAAACTTTCCATCCATGCGGTTGCATGTTACTACTACTACTGCTATAAATTTGATTGATTGATTGATTGATTGATTGATCTTTATTTTAGAAGGGTTACAAATTGGGCACGCAGGCCCGTCTTACATCTGGCCCTTCCAGTCACTCATCTTTCGTTCATCAATGATGCATGATGCATTTACATAGGAAAGAAACATTGTCAAATGCATGTTGTAAACATAAACAATGAATACCATGTTATGAGGCATATCACCCACCCACCCACACATCCCCCACTCACTACACATCCACCAAACACACACACATACACACACACACACACACACACACATCCCCCACCCACACAAACCCCCCAACCACGCACAGAATCCAAGAATACATATATTACCCAAACCATCTACCCATCCCCACCCACACATCTCCCACGTACACACATCTATCCTCCACACACACACACATCCCTCACCCCACACACACTCGCCCACCAACACATCCTCAACCCACCCACTCTTACACCCCCAACCACTCAGCCAAACACACATCCCCAAACACACAATCCCCCAACCACACAAACATCCCCTACTAACCCACACATCTCCCAGCACCCACACATCCCCCCTACAAACACCCTCACCACCCACACATACATCCTCAACTCACCCACACACACTCCCACACACATAAACATATCCCCCACCCACACACACATCCCCACACCCATCACACACCCATCGCCTCACCCACACAATCCCCCACCCACCAACACCCACACACTTCCAACCATCCCACACCAACAAACACATCCCACAAACACACACACACACACATTCGTCACCCACCACACATCCCTTCACCCACCCACATACATCCCCCACACACAACCCCTCCACACATACATCCCCCACACACACATCCCACACACACACACACACACACACACACACACACACATCCCCCACATACACATTCACACACATACATCCTCACATCTAGACACATACATGATGCCTCACATAATCACTGAAACTAGTATGAAAAAATCTCCGACACTTTACACACACATGCAGTGACGATTGTCATGAGCATTCTCGCAAAATTGTAAACAAAAATATGGAGAAAGACTTGTACATATACATTTTGTAACGTAAAAATTAGTGATGCAACTCTCTCTCTCTCTCTCTCTCTCTCTCTCTCTCTCTCTCTCTCTCTCTCTCTCTCTCTCTCTCTCTCTCTCTCTCTCACTCACTTTCTCTCTCTCTTCTTCTTCTTCTTCTTCTTACCCCCCCCCCCCCACTCACACACACTCCCTCACTCACACTCACTAACTCTCTCACTCACTCTACAATAATGTGCATGTGTTAAAATTATACATGATAAAGTCAAGTGGCATACAAAATGATACCTCGTAATATGAAAGATGAGAATACATTTAAAAAAAAAATATGGAATAGGCATGTTACATGGCATGCGTGCGCTCATCTCTCTCTCTCTCTCTCTCTCTCTCTCTCTCTCTCTCTCTCTCTCTCTCTCTCTCTCTCTCTTAGACATAAACACACTCTCACACTCATTCACTCTCTCTCTCTCACTCACTAACTCTCTCACTCACTCACTCTACAGTAATGTACATGTTTTCATATTATACACGATAAAATCAAGTGGCATTCAAAATGATAATATGAAGATGAGAATACACAAAAATATCTGGAATGGCATGTTACATGACATGCGTGCGCTCACTCTCTCTCTCTCTCTCTCTCTCTCTCTCTCTCTCTCTCTCTCTCTCTCTCTCTCTCTCTCTCTCTCTCTCTCTCTCTCTCACACACACACACTCACAAACATACACACGCAAATACACACATTTACCCACGCACATCCACACACCTACACACATCCACACCCATACACACATAGTTACACACACGTACACTCATAACACACGAATACACACTCCCTCGCATACACTACATGCATGTACACATATATACATAAACATATACACATACATACACGAACATACACA
>JACEFZ010026356.1:432500-452500 GCA_014155875.1 Cepaea nemoralis | reverse complement strand
TTCATTCATTCATTCATCCTTCATTCATTCATTCATTCATTCAATCATTCATTCATTCAGTAGCATGTCCTTTGCAGAACCTTACCCCCAAAAGAACCTTCCAAAAGCTCCTCGATCATAAGCAAGACGTCCCACGTCCGATACACCCATATGGAGATCATCCGCCACATCCTGCACCCATCTTCTCTTTGGCCTTCCTCTTCCTCTCTTCCCAGGCATATACCCATCCATTATTGTTCTGTCCAAACTTTCATGACGTTTCAAGTGACCAAAATATTTCAATTTTCATTGATTTATCGGCTTTAGTAGACATCCTTCTTCAATATTCAGCTTTTTGCCGTTTGGATGCATTTATTTTTCTTTTCTGTATCCAAGATATTCGTAGAACCCGTCTATAACATTTATATTCAAAAGCATTTATGCACTGTTCAGCTGGATTAGTAAGTGTCCAGGTCTCACAGGTGCATGTTGCAATGGGAAAGATGCATGCTCTTAAACATCTAATTTGTGTAGGTTTATCTGTCCCACTCCACAATTTATTCAGTTGTTTTAGTTTTTGAAGAGCAATAGTCTTTTAATTTCTTGCATTGTGTCACCATTGTTGGTAATTATTGCCTCAAGATATTCGAAATTTTCCACCACCTCCAATCTGTTCTCATTAACATGTATTTCTTTCTCCATATTTGTTTTATCTTTGTTTTTGCTATGTTAAGATATAAGTTGTGATTTTCACTATTCTTTTCGGTTGAGGTTATTAGTTTTTCGATATCATTCTGTGATGTGAATAGTAATACTGTATCATCAGCATATCGAATCTCTGGTGGACAATGATAGGAAAAGAGAAATGAAACATTACAGCATCGGAAATGAAATTCCTAACAATATTCAGTATATCAAGAAGAGAGAAAATCAGAAATGAAGAAATCAGGCACTAAAGTGGGGTTTATGCTAAATTTCAGTTGAAAATAGCAAGTTAAATGGTTCGACTATGTAACTGACTAACGGGATATCACAACAAGCAAAGATGTACAGACCAAATGCAACCAGAAGACGCCGACCATGTAAACGATGGACAGAAGGAATAACAGTCCATGGGAATTTCGATACATGAAGGCTATAAACTGGCACTATCCCGCTTTTTATGCTTCACCTCGCAGAGATAAAGATAGCATTATATGGGAAATATATCACATGGATAAAGATAATATTACATGGGAGATATATCACAGAGATAAAGAACAGAATATAAACATCGCATTTCATAAACTGATCACCATCCGCACGCAATAAATCGCCACCATGGTAGATTACACAACATAATTCTTTCTTGTAACATACTCCCGCCGATCTCCGTGGCAAAGGACGTTACGGACACGGTTCGTCATTCCGCTTACCTGAGTTCGAAACACAGCTGTGACTGATTTGGCAGAAGACCGTGTCGCGCAGGGTTTTGACGTGGATGGTATGGGAGCCGGTCAGTTCAGAAAGAACTTAGAAAACTTGCCAAGATATCATCAACAACACTGCTAGTGTTGACAGTGATATCTTGTGAATATGATATACAAAATAAAAAATAAAAACATACTACCACTTAAAAGTCGCTTACAATTCGACAGAGTCGACTTCATTGAACCGAGTTTTATCCCATATGGCTCGGTCTCTTTCCGCAGCGCGGAAGGCGTCGCTCAAAGCACGAACTCCGTAGCACTAGCGACGACCCACAGGAGTCTCCGAAACATTTCACTCGTGAACAGAAGTACGCGGCCCGGAATCGAACACACAGCCTTCGGAACCCGAGTCATACGGCTTGACCTCTTCGCTACGAAGACTCCCAATTGTTATATACAACCAACTGTAGCGTAGAACCAATTGTAACACAGAACCAATTGTAACATAGAACAAATTGTAACATAGATCCAATTCTAACATAAACATGACTGTAACATAGAACCAATTGTAACATAGACCCAACTGTAACATAGAAATAAATGTAACATGGAACCAGTCGTAACATTGAACCAATTGTAACGTTACACCAGTTGTAAAATAGAACCAATTGTAAAATAGGACCAATTGTAACATAGAAACAATTATAGCATAGAACCAATTGTAAAATAGAACCAATTGTAACATAGAAACAATTATAGCATAGAACCAATTGTAACATACAACCAATTGTAACATAAAACCAATTGTAACATAGAATCAATTGTAACATACAACCAATTGTAACATAGAATAATTGTAACATAGCAACAATTATAACATAATCATAATTGCAACATAGAACCAATTGTACCATATAACCAATTGTAACATGGAAACAATTGTAACATAAACATGATTGTAATATGGAATCAATTGTAACAGGAAATCAATTGTAACATAGAACCAATTGTAACATAGAACCAACTGTAACATAGAACCAATTGTACATTTGAAGCAAAGAATCAAATTTTACATAAACATAACTGTAACATTGAACCAATTGAAACATAGAACCAATTCTAACATAGAACCAATTGTACATTTGTAACATAGAACCAATTGTAACATAGAACCAATTGTAATATAGAACCAATTGTACATTTGTAACATAGAACCAATTGAAACATAAACATAACTGTAACATTGAACCAATTGAAACATAGAACAAATTGTAACATAGAACCAATTGTACATGTGTAACATAGAACCAATTGTAACATAAACATAACTGTAACATTGAACCAATTGTAACATAGAAATAATTGTAAATTTGTAATACAGAACCAATTGTAACATCGAACCAATTGTAATATAAACATAGCTTTAACATTGAACCAATTGAAACATAGAACCAATTGTAACATAAAACCAACTCTAACATAGAACCAATTGTAGCATAGAACCAATTGTAAGATAGAAACAATTGTAATATAGAACCAGTCTTAGCATAGAACTCACTGTAACATAACACCAATTAGGACTAATTATAACATTCAATCAGTTGTAAGATAGAAATAATTGTAATATAGAACCAATTGTAACATAAAATCAGTTGTAACATAGAACCAAATGTAATATAGAATGAATTGTTACATGTAACCAATTGCAATATTGAACCCGTTGTAACATAGAACTAATAGTAACAAAGAACCAGTTGTAACTGTGAACTAATTGTTATAGAGTCAATTGTAACATATAACCAATTGTAACGTATAACCAATTGTACCATAGAACCATTTGTAACATAGAACCAATTGTAACATATAACCAATTGTAACATAGAACCAATTGTAACGTATAACCAATTGTACCATAGAACCATTTGTAACATAGAACCAATTGTAACATATAACCAGTTGTAACATATAACCAATTGTAACATAAAACCAATTGTAACATAGAACCAATTGTAACATATAATCAATTGTAACATAGAACCAATTGTAACATAGAACCAATTGTAACAAAGAACCAATTGCAACATAGAACAAATTGTAACATAGAACCAATTATAACATAGAAGCAACTTTAACATAGAACCACTTATAACAGAACCAAATGTAACATAAAAACACTATTTGACAAACAAACATCAACATGGAATTCCTCGTAACGAATAAGAAACATTCTACGCTAGGAACAAAGTTATCGATCTGTTATCGATCATAAACTAATAATAACAATACAAACATCGTGAAACCATTATCAAACACTCGTCCTAACATCTGCAAAATATTCATTGATTTGCTCAACAAAACTGAGGGAGAACTGTGCGCGTTCTGACATCATAATTGACTGACTGCACTGTGTTGTGCTGCCACATATCACGTTTTGTGGGGTTATGTAATTTGTGATTTGTCTTGAGTAACGTGGAGATCTTCTTCTTCTTCTTCTTCTTCTTCTTCTTCTTCTTCTTCTTCTTCTTCTTCTTCTTCTTCTTCTTCTTCTTCTTCTTCTTCTTCTTCTTCTTTCTGTATCTTCTTTCTTTATTTTTCACTCTTCATTCTTCTTTCTTCGTTCTTCCTGCTGTTTTCTTTCTTTTTTCTTTTTTCTCCATTCTTTCTTGATTTCTTTCTTTCTTTCTTTCTTATATACTACTACTACTACTACTACTACTACTACTACTACTACTACTACTACTACTACTACTACTACTACTACTACTACTACTACTACTACTACTACTACTATTACTTCTACTATTACTTCTACTTCTTCCTCTTCTTTCAACGTTATCATTGACTTCTTCTTCTTCTTCGTCCTCCCCTTCCTCACCTCCCTCCTCTTCCTCACCTCCCTCTTCTTCCTCACCTCCCTCCTCTTCCTCACCTCCCTCCTCTTCCTCACTCTCTCCTCTTCCTCACCCCCCTCTTCTTCCTTACCTCCCTCCTCTTCCTCACCTCCCTCCTCTTCCTCAGCTCCCTCCTCTTCCTCAGCTCCCTCCTCTTCCTCACCTCCCTCCTCTTCCTCACCTCCCTCCTCTTCCTCACCTCACTCCTCTTCCTCACCTCCCTCCTCTTCCTCACCTCCCTCCTCTTACCCTACTTTACCTCATCATCGTGCTCTTCTTCTTTTTTTTCTCTTAAAAAAAAAACGGTATTAATGTCAGGATTTGACCCGAATTCTGGTGCGAATCACGTAAATGGGCTTATACCCCTTGCACTGCCGGACCCCCACAGTTATGTCGCCTCTCAATATTTTATACAAGTAGTATTGTGACGTTTCTTCCTCAGAATCTCCGCGATTTTGCTTGTTGTGGAGCAATGTATGATGCTAGTCGTGATATTTAGTCGATCTCTGAACTTGTTTTCTTTGAAACAATCTAAGATACTAGGCGTGGTATGTAGTCGATCTTTGAACTTGTTATTTCCTATATAGCAATCTACGATGTTAGACTTGATATTTAGTGGATCCTTGGAATGTGTTTTCAGTGAAGCAATGTATGTATTTTTTTTGTAACTAGACTTGTAACTAGACTTGTAACTTGACTTGCAACTAGACACTCTTTTGTCTGGAAACCACAAGGCAAAAGAAATAACAGGAGACATAAAAACACACTGAAAAGAGAATTACAGACAGGGATAATAATATTGGGAGGGCATGGAGGGGGCAGCAGGAGATAGCAACAGATGGGACGGCTGGGCGTGGTTTGGTTGATGACCTCTGCCCCAATTGTGGATATAGGCACAAGAAGTACCTCACTCTACAAGACTTGTTCATTTATAAGACGGACTAAATACAATACATTGAATTTGAACATTTAATCTCAGAGTCTGCCAGAGGATCTCCAACCATCTTGTATTAGACGGTCAACGCAGAAATGTCTCAGGTAGCATTTCTGATTATTCTGCACCCAGTTACCTTCAGCATCGTTTATAGCCATGTTGCATCCGTTGTTGTAAGCAGAAATCCGCTGTTGATGTTGTTGTTGTTGCTGCTGCTATTGTTGTTGTTGTTGTTGTTGTTGTTGTTGTTGTTGTTGTTGTTGTTGTTGTTGTTGTTGTTGTTGTTGTTGTTGTTGGTGGTGGTGGTGGTGGTGGTGGTGGTGGTGGTGTTGCTGTTGTTGCTGTTGTTGTTGTTGATTAGGGGAAATGAACGCGTTTCAACATTCCTTGTCATACTGGGTCGACAGTTTTTAATTCACCAAGGGGTGCACCCCCTACCAGTCTGTCCGCCTGCTCGTTTCCCACCACACCAGCATGCCCCAGTCATTGGTCACGGTTCCAACTTCACGTCAACGGGTCGTCCCCATTATGCTCCGTTCCTGAGCCAGTAAATGTCACACAAAATACTCCTCATAGCCTCATGTGACAAGTGGAACAGATCGGAGTCTCGACGAACCAAACGCCCGCACAGGTACACTGTGCATAATGCCGCCGCCAGAATGAAAATACAAAACTCCTCCACGACAAATACAGTTCATCGTCGATGGAAGCGGACGTCATTAGAAAACCAGCAGCCACTAATTACTGCATAAGGCAAAACCAGTCAGTTCAACGACAGGACGGCCGCAATCATTCAGAACATGCAATTCAATCAATCAATCATGTGCCATGCCGGAAAGCGTGGGCGGTCATGACTCGCCATTTCCGTCGATCACCAGAGTCATGAATCAGCTCAGTGTTCCTGTCTCGACCATGCCATGTGACCAAGCCATCAGGGTTATTTACTTCTCGGTCTTCCCCTTGGTCTATCTATTACTAGAAACTTAGCACAAAGCTACACCGGATTTCGGTACAAGAAAGAGCCTCTCCTAGAACGTTTATCTGCATACTTGGTTATTACTTGATCTAGTAACGCATTAAGTCATATGTAACTATAAACATTGACTTGTTTTGACTTTGTATTAATTGATAGTACTTAGCTGTATATCTTTTATAATACTTTTAATTGTGTTTTTACTGTGAGTGAGGGGATTTTCACTGCTCTTCCTTGCGGATCTGTGTACGTATTTTTATATATTGACATTGATATTACTGTTTCTCTGTACTTTAGAGTTTGTATTGTAATAAGGGATGTAAGTTGTATTCACTTTGTGTGTGTGTGTGTGTGTGTTTGGTTTTTTTTTCTTGTTTTTTTTTTAAACTTATGATTACGAATTGTTTAAATGTCCAATAAGTATGGACACTGGCTCATAAAAGATGGGCTCAGAGTCGGGCATCTAACTATATGCCATCAACTAGGGAAGCTGCCCGAACTATCACTTATACTTAATCAAATCTTTCACATGTTCGGCGTTAGTAAAAGTCGATTAAATTTTAACAACTCAGACGATGACATCGTATCAGAGGTTTTAAAGTTATTAGAAGGAATCTTTATCAGAAACAAGAGACGGGTATTGCAGTTTATATTTCTAATTCGCAGGGAAGACTTCGAAACCAGTGAGATTGAGCGTGTATGGCTTGAGGTTAAACTTCAAAGTCGCATACCCTTAGTAGTTGGCTATCTTTATTGAAATCATAATGCAGGAAACATCTGGTATGAACAATTCACCACTATGATGGATGTAGTCTTTAGTAATGCGAGAGAAATCATACTGCTAGGAGACTTCAACATAGACACTAACTAACCAATCAAAACATGGGAAAACATAGTAGCGTCATATAACTTCCAACAGTTAGTCAAACAAACCACTAGAGTAACAAAATCATCTGCAACACTTATAGATCATATTTATACTACATGTGCTGACAACACACAGAGTGAACTGTACCTATTAATGAAATGAGCGATCATTACCCAGTATGTTGCACGTGGTCGAAAAGAGGTACGAAAACTCCGAAACACAAACACATAAGTATAAAATATAGGAATTTTAAACATTTCAATCAAGATGTCTTTTTACAAGATTTGATCAACCCATCTCTGGACTATGTTTACCAGCTCCCTGACCCAGATGATGCAATGGACCACTGGCTGAAGACCTTTCTAAGTTTATTCGATAAGCATGTCCCATTGAAGGAAGTTCGAGTTAAACATTACACAAAACCCCCGTGGATCACCGAGGAGGTAGTTGAAATTATGAGAGACCGGGAAAGGGCACATAAAAATAGACTTCTAACCATGTACCGCAGTATGAGAAACAAAGTTCAATATATTATTCGAAAGGAAAAGAAAAACTATGTCAAGAACTTAATAATAGATAAAACCCACACTAAAGATATATGGAAAGCAATTAATACCTTGACAAACAAACACAAGTCATCACATTCATTACCATCAAATCAGGTTACATGTGATCAATTCAGTAGTTTCTTTCAATCTGATATAAACCAATTTAAGGCTGCAATGTCAGCTTCTCCTCGTGACATATCTTTATTATCATCGTTTTGTGAGAACAAATGCGATAGAGACATTCCCTCTAACATACAGCTAATGACGACCACTGAAGTATTTACTCATCTCAGAAATCTAAAAATCAATAACTCATCAGGACTAGATGGAATCAGCAATCGGATCCTTCGCTATGCTGCACCGGCGATCTATGAGTCACTAACTTGTATATATAATCAATGTATCACCAAAGATCACTTCCCATCAGCCTTTAAAATCGCCAAAGTGTATCCTCATCTATAAGCTGGTTCATTAGACTATCGTCTCATGAGTAACTATAGGCCAATTTCCATATTATCCTCACTATCCAAACCACTAGAAAAGCACATTCACAAAACAACACTAGAACACTTAGTTCGCAACGAACTAATAACTGACAGTCAGTCAGAGTTTCGGCTAAAATATTCTTGTCTTACGGCCCTAAAAAACATGATAGAAAACTAGCATCAAAATATTAACAACAATACTCTATGTTTATAGACTTTAGAAAAGCAATCGATGTGTTAGATAATACTATTCTAATTTTAAAAAAAAACTTGAAACAATGAAAATACGCTTTAATATAGTGATATTAATAAAATCATTTTTATTGGACAGAAAACAAATAATATCACACAATAAATCTTTATCTCAAGCCATTACCATTAATATTGGAGTACCGCAGGGATCTATACTTGGCCCTCTGTTATTTGCCATTTATATAAATGATCTTCTCTTATATCTTTCGTCGTCCTGGATCTATATGCAGACGGCTGCACAGTATATACAAACGCTATTGATTGTAATATGCTAGAATCATCCTTGCAACAGGAAATAAATAGTGCAGTTAACTGGAGTCATGTAAACCGCATGCAAATTTCTAAACCAAAATCTATGTTAATTGCATCCAGGCAAAGACTTCACTTATTATTTATTCTGGAGGTGAAGTTCTTCATAGGGGAGTGGCAATTATTCTGGACAGGAAAACATCAAAATCTTTTCAAGGATATTGGGCTGTGTCGGACAGAGTTCTACTAGTTAAATTAAGTGGCAGACCTTTTAGCATAAATATTATTCAAGTATATGCCCCAACAGGAGAATCCAGTGAAGATAGTGTAGAAGAATTTTATAATGACATAGAGTCTGCCTTAAAGAAATGTAAAAATTCAGAAATAACCATCATAATAGGGGACTTCAATGCAAAAGTAGGAAATCAAGGAGATAGATACACAGTAGGAAACTATGGTTTAGGAGAGAGAAATGAAAGAGGATACAGACTCGTAGAGTGGGCAAAAGAACAGGAAATGATTGTAGGAAACACCTGGTTCAAACAACACCCTAGAAGATTATGGACATGGAGGAGTCCTGATAGCAGGATTAGAAACCAGATTGACTACATTCTCATTAACAGAAGATTTAGAAACGCATTAACAATAGCAAAAACAGTTCCCAGTGCTGATTGTTATAGTGACCACAGATTACTCACAGGAACATTGAGGATAAAGTTGAAGAAAGTCAAGTATATAACAGGAAACACTAAATATGATTTGTGTACATTGAGTAATGACAAGGAAATACAAAACAAATTCAACATAGAAGTACAGAACAGATTCGAAATTTTGTCTGATCTAGAGATCCTATTCCAGGATGTGGAATGATCAATGGGAAACGTTGAAGAATTCAATCAATGTGGCTGCAGAAACAACTATTCCAAAATTAAAGAAGGTGGGTCGTAAGAAATGGATGACTGAAGAAATTTTACACCTCATGGAAACAAGAAGACTCAACAAAAATAATTCTGTCAAATATGAAGAAATTCACAGACAAGTCAGAACATTATGTAAGGAGGCAAAAGAAGCATGGCTTGAGGAAAAGTGCTTAGAAATTGAAAGCCAACACAACAGTCAAAATACCAAATTAGTGCACAAACGAATTCAGGAACTTACTAATAAAAGAACAAGTACATCAACAGGGTGTCTAAAAACTGAAGATGGCAAAATCATAATAGAAAAAGACCAGATTCTACAGGTATGGACAGATTATGTGAAACACCTTTATGATGATAACAGAGACGAACAGTATGATATTAGATTTAATAATGAAGGACCGCCAATTTTGGAGATGGAGGTTCGAAATGTTCTTAAGCATATGAAAGCTGGCAAGGCCCCCGGTGCAGATAACATCACAACAGAAATGATTAAAGCTTTAGAAGAATTTGGAATAGATCAAGTCACCAGACTGCAGAACACATTATATGATACTGGAGATATACCTCCTGAATTATGTAACTCTATATTTATTGCAATCCCAAAGAAATCAGGAACCTTGGAATGTGATCAACATAGAACAATTAGTATAATGAGTCACATCGCAAAGATTTTGCTAAGAATTATCATGCAAAGAATGAGGAAGAAGATACAACCTGAAATAGGGGAAGAACAATGCGGGTTTGTAGAAGGAAAGGGTACAGTAAATGCTGTGTATATGCTGCGAACAGTTATTGAACGTGCTATAGAAGTAAACAAGGATATACATCTTTGCTTTATTGACTATACAAAGGCTTTTGATAGCATTAGACATGTCAGCATGGTGGATATGCTTGCAGATCTACAAATTGATGGGAAAGACATTAGACTTATAAAAAACATATATTGGAAACAACAAGCTGCAATAAGGATTGATAATGAAGTGGGACAGTATCAGCCAATTAAGAGAGGTGTTAGGCAGGGATGTGTGATGTTTCCAGATCTTTTTTCCCTGTACAGTGAAAATATTTTCAGAAATGTAGAGGATATAAATGGAATCAGCATTGGAGGACGAAACATCAATAACATTAGATATGCAGATGATACAGTATTAATTGCAGACAATGCGCAGGACCTGCAGCAATTAGTAGATGCGGTTGTTGTACACAGTGAGCTAACTGGGGTTAGAATTAAATTGTAAAAAGACTCAGGTTATGGTCGTCAGTAGGAAGGAAGAAGTGCCACAATGTAATATACGAGTAAATGGAAATATTCTTCAACAAGTGAATCGGTACAATTATCTTGGAACAGTTATAACATCTGATGGGAGATGCCTTGAAGAGATTAGAACAAGAATCGCCATGGCGAAAGTAGCCTTTAGCAAGATGAAAAACATTCTGACCAATAAAAAGATGTCAATTGAAACGAGAAAAAGAGTGTTGAGGGGATACATAGAGCCTGTTCTTTTGTATGGATGTGAAACATTGGACAATGAGCAGTCAAGCTGAAAAGCATCTGATGGCTGCAGAAATGTGGTTTCTGAGGAAAATGCAAAGAATACCATGGACAGACAGAAAAACCAATGACCAAGTACTACAGGAGACACATGAACATCGTAGACTGATTAGAGAAATTAGACGTAGACAGTCAAAATGTTTTGGACATGTTATGAGAAGAAATGGGTTGGAGAACTTAGTGACAACTGGCAAGATCGAGGGGAACAGACCAAGAGGAAGACCGAGAGGAAAATACCTGGATGGCTTGGCCACATGGCATGGACGAGACAGGAATATTGAGCTGATCCACGACACTGGTGATCGAGTGAAATGGCGAGTCATGACCGCCCACGCTTTCCGGCATGGCACATGATTGATTGAAAGACTTCACACTCTAAACTCGCAGATAGCTCTTCAGCTGCACATTTGCAGCACGCCTATAGAAAGTGTAACCGAGCACAAGGCACCGGATCTCATCGTTGAACTAAATCTAACCTTTAACTCCCATGTTCATGCTCTCGTTAAACAAATAGCCAAAAAAAAAGTATACCAACTTGCCAAAATTACAAATTTCGGTGAAAACACAAAAAAGATATTCTATACTTCCCACATACAAACACATTTTGATTGTTGCTCCACAATCTGGGATGGATGCTCCAACTCTTTAACAAAACGCCTTTATTCACTCCAATGGTGAAATGTTTACCGACAATTCTAACCTACATAAACGTCTTCAGATACTGCCACTCTACAAACGACTACTTTTTAAATAAGGCTAAACTAATTCACAAAATGCTATTTCAAAGTGCTCCAAGCTACCTTTGGCCATTGTTTTAATATAACGCAAGACATAGCGAACGACTAAATATATTTCATGTCCCTAAACCTAGGATAGACATATAAAACAAGCTTAGCATATTCTGCCACTCAATTGTAAAACAATCTTCCATAAGAAATCAAGGACACCACCAATCATTATACATACTTTCGCAGCCTGTTTTAACACTACCTCAGTAAAGACTACATGCTCACATAAACAACAAACAACAACAACAGCAAAACAATAATAATGATAAATTATCTCAAACTACAACTAGCCAATAAACATTTCCATATGTGGGCACGCTACACCTTCCTTGGATAATTATAATGCCCATGTTAAACATTGCCTCAGTGAGTCATGTACTATTGATTAATTTTCATGTGGTTTAATGCTTATTGTTCTTTTGTTGTCAAAGATTAGCTTCATAAGTGACATTAAATGAAAGAATATATGAGAGGAACTAAAGAAGAAAGGCAGAATGTCAGACGGGCCTGCGTGACCAATTCTTACCTCTTGGAAAATAGAGTTAGTTCGTTCATTAGTTCGTTCGTTCGTTCTATTCCCTTCGATCTTGCCACTTGTCACTAAGTTCTCCAATCCACTTGTTCTCATAACATGTCCAAAAAGATTTGACTGTCTACGTCTAATTTCTCATGCAATGCATGCTACAAATAACCGTGGACATATGTAAAAACATTCCAAGGAAAATTAACAGCTCACAGTGTCGCGCCACGCATTCAACTCAGTAGCGGGGCGACGGAACCATGCACCACCAGCCCAACATGAGGAAAATGCGAATGCAAATCGTAGCAACAGGCATAAACATTCCAGAGTCCTTAACTGTTCAAATGCCTATCCTCCATGTTGGGGACCGAAAGTCCCTAGTCAATGTCCCAGTATAAGTAGCCAGATCTGCATCTGGAATCAATATGACAAACGACATAGAGGGAATTCTGAAAGCACTCAAAGACAATGAAGTTTGTGTGGAGAACAGACAGAACACGATAAGACGGTGATGTATGGGGTGGTTTAGGGAATGTGCTCTGATCTCTGATGTGAGATAAAATGGAGGAGAAGAACCAAAAAAAAAATTGAAAAACAAACAAACATTATACTGACAATGGTTGCGAATTAATAAAACCAAACCTGGGCTGTGGAACTGAATTAAATATCATTATGGAGAATATAACCCAGATAATAAACGAAGTGCAAACATATTTTAAAAACTCACTGAACATGTGAATGCATACTATGGTTTTAAGTCTTCTTTTTTTTATAGCAAGCCGTACTCTCTCTCTCTCTCTCTCTCTCTCTCTCTCTCTCTCTCTCTCTCTCTCTCTCCTCTCTCTCTCTCTCTCTCTCTCTCTCTCTCTCTCTCTCTCTCTCTCTCTCTCTCTCTTTTTCTTTCTCTTTCTGTATGTGTCTTTGTCTTTCTGTCAGTCTCTGTGTGTCTCTTTGTCTCTCTGTGTCTGCATCTGTCTCTCTGTCTCTATCCGTTTCACGCTCTCTCTCTCTCTCTCTCTCTCTCTCTCTCTCTCTCTCTCTCTCTCTCTCTCTTTTGTCGGTCTCTCTCTCTGTCTCTCTCTCTCTCTGTCTCAGGCTCGCTCTCTCTCTCTCTCTCTTTCTCCCTGCTTTTCTCTCTGTTTCTCTTTCCCTTTCTCTCTCTCTCTTTCTTTCTCTCTCTCTGTCTCCCATTCTGGCTCACTCTCTCTTTCTCTCTTCCCGTCTCTCTCTCTGTTTCTCTCTCCCTATCTCTCTCTCTCTGTGTCTCCCATTCTTTCTCTCTCTTTATAATTCTCCTTTATTCTCTCTCTTTCTTCTCTCTCACTCTCTGTCTGTTTCGCTCTCTCTCTCTCTCGCTCTCTCTCTCTCGCTCTCTCTCTCGCTCTCTCTCTCTCTCTCTCTCTCTCTCTCTTTCTGTCTTTCTTTCTGTCTTTCTCTTTCTCTTTCCCTCGTTCTCTCTCTTTCTCTTTCCCTCGTTCTCTCTATTTGTCTCTCTCTCATTTTTTCTCTCTCTCAATTCCCCCCCCCCCCCCTTCAATCGCATTTCAAACCCCCATCGCTCTTCACTCCCATAACACAGAATCCCCGTCCACTCCACATTCCCCCTGAAAGCACTCCTCCCATTTAATGCCACCTCCATCAAGACAACCAAAACTTTTCTGCATCTCATGTTTGTCACTCTGTTTTTACCTCATGTTCCGTTTTTATCTATTTAGAGTTTCTTATCCGTTAATTATTGAGCTACTCGTGTCTAATTTACTATTCCTTCGACTTCAGTTCCGTTAATTGTATCATGTCCGCATTAGATCTATTTTTCCCTTCATGTCTGTTTTTCCTCGCATGTCTGCTCTGTCTGTTTTCCCTGTCATGGCTGTCTTGTGTCTGTTTGTCGTGTCATGTTTGTCTCGTCCGCTTTTCTAGTCATGCCTGTCTAGTGTATGTTTTTATTGCGATGTCTGTCTGGTCATTCTTTTCCTGTCGTGTCCATCTTATGGCTACGTTTCTTATCATGGCCGTCTCTTGTCTCTGTTCGTGTCATGTCTATTTTATGCCTGATTTCCAGTCAGTCTTTTCATGTCTATTTCTGTCATGTCTGGCTGTCAATTGTTTCTCTCATGCCTGTCTTGCAACTGTTTTTCCAATCATATCATTATTGTGTCTGTTTTTATTTCTAGTATGCAAATCCCTGTATATGCTACATGTGGTAGTTTTATAGGTTGCTTCCAAATCTATTATTTCTCAACTTTCGTTCGGTTTCTGTTTGCATGCATCAGGTTGGTTAGAGGTCCATCCTCATCATGTACCACGCCGATAAGCGTGGACGGTCATGTTTCGCCATCTTACACGATCACCAGTGGTGGATCATCTCTGTGTTCTTGTCTCGACCAAGCCACGTGGCTAAAGTTAGTAGCATATCCATTTTGCAACTAACTACGTGGCCAAGACATCAAGATAATTACTTCTCTGCCTTCCCTTTGTTCTTTCCCCCCTCCATCTTTTCAGTTGTTACCAAGTTGTATAGTTTATTTCTTCTCATAACGTGCCACCAAAAAATCGTGACTATCTACGCCTAATTTCTCTATTCAGTTTACGGTTTTCATCTACTTCTTGCAGGACTTTCTCGCTGGTTTTTCTGTCTGTCCATGGTATTCTTTGTATTTTTGTCAGAAACCACATTTCCACAGCCATTAGATGATGTTCAGTGTGTCTGCTCAGTGTCCACGATTTACATCCATACAAAAGTATAGGCTCTAGAAGGAAAATGTAACACGGAAATAAAGACATCTTCATATCCAACAATAATCTTCACATCCAAGAATTGTTTACAACAATGAGTCATCATCATCTTCCACTTTTTTTTCGTCAAGCATCGTGGGGAGGAATAATTGGCTCTCCAGCGCCCGATGGGTGACACTTGATAGTGTCTTTTCGTGTGACTGTAAGATGTCTAAGATGTTATCAATCCATTTTCTTCCCGGGCGTCTTCTTGCTCTCGCAGCTGAACGTATTTGATCTAGGGCCAGTGCTGGTGTTGCATTCTAACCAGATGGATATCATCATCATCATCATGTGCCATGCCGGTAAGCGTGGACGGTCATGTTTTGCCATCTCACTCGATCACCAGAGTCGTGGATCAGCTCTGTGTTTCTGTCTCGACCATGCCACAAGGCCAAGCCATCCAGGTATTTGCTTCTAGGTCTTCCTCTTGGTCTGTTCCCTTCGATCTTACCAGTTGTCACCAAGTTCTCCAATTCATTTCTTCTCATAACATGCCCAAAAAACTTTGACTGTCTGCGTCTAATGTCTCTAATCAGTTTACGATCTTCGTTTGTTTCTTGAAGGACCTGTTCATTGGTCTTTCTGGCTGTCCATGGTATTCTTTGCATTTTCCTCAGAAACCACATTTCTACAGCCATCAGATGTTTTTCAGCTTGACTGCTCATTGTCCAAGCTTCACATCCATATAAAAGTACAGGTTCTATGTAGCACCTCAACACTCTTTTTCTCGTTTCAATTGACATCTTTTTATTGGTCAGTATGTTTTTCATCTTGCTAAAGGCTACTTTAGACATGGCGATTCTTGTTCTAATCTCTTCAAGGCATCTCCCATCAGATGTTATTACTGTTCCGAGATAATTGTACCTATTCACTTGTTGAAGAATATTCCCATTTACTTGTATATTACATTGTGGTATTTCGTTCTTCCTAGTGACGACCAAAATCTGTGTCTTTTTACAATATAATTCTAACCCTCGTTGTTCACTGTGTGTAACAACTGCATCTACTAAATGTTGCAGGTCCTGTTCATTGTCTGCAATCAAGACTGTATCATCTGCATATCTAATGTTATTGATGCATCGTCCCCCAATGTTGATTCCTTCTATATCTTCAATATTTCTGAAAATATTTTCACTGTACATGGAAAACAGATCTGGAGATATTACACATCCCTGTCTCACACCTCTCTTAATAGGCTGATATTGGCCTACTTCATTATCAACTCTTATGGCAGCTTGTTGTTTCCAATATATGTTTTTACAAGTCTAAGGTCTTTTCCATCAATTTGTAGATCTTCAAGCATCCTTATCATGTCGACATGTCTCACTTTATCGAAAGCCTTTGTGTAGTCAATAAAGCAAAGGTGTAGATCTTTGTTTACTTCTATAGATCGTTCAATTACTGTTCTCAGTAAATACACAGCATTTACTGTACCCTTTCCTTCTACAAACCCACATTGTTCTTCTCCTATTTCAGGTTGTATTTTCTTCCTAACTCTTTGCATGATAATTCTTAGCAAAATCTTCGTGATGTGACTCATTATACTAATTGTTCGATGTTGATCACATTCCAAGGCTCCTTATTTCTTTGGGATTGCAATAAATACAGAATTACATAATTCACGAGGTATATTTCCAGTATCATATATTGTATTAAGCAAACTGGCAACTTTATCTATTCCATATTCTTCTAAAGCATTAATCATTTCTGTTGTTACACTGTCTGAACCGGGGGTCTTGCCAGATTTCATATGGTTAAGAGCATTCTGAACCTCCATCTTCAAAAGTGCTGGTCCTTCATTATTGTTTTGAACATCCTAGTGTTCGTCTCTGTTGTCGTCATAAAGGTTTTTCACAAGATCTGACCATACACGTAAGATCTGATCTTTTTCTATTATGACTCTTCCATCTTTTGTCTTTAGGCAGCCTGCTGATGTACCTGTTCTTTGATTAGTAAGCTCCTGGATTCTTGTGTGCATTAGTTTCGCATTTTTACTGTTGTGTTGTTTTTCAATTTCTTCGCAGTTTTTCTCAAGCCATATATATATATATTTGTGGTATTGTGATGTTCATGTTAGACATTCAGAAATACATGTGTAGCATGGAGATATACATGCGATATATCGAGGTATATGTGTGTGGTATTGAGATATACTTGTGTAGTCCTGAGATCGTGTGAGGTACTGAGATCTACATGTGTGGTACTGAGATCTACGTGTGTGATAATGAGATCGTGTGAGGTACTGAGATCTACGTGTGTGGTACTGAGATCTGCATGTGTGGTACTGCAATATACACGTGTGGTACTGAGATCTACACGTGTGGTTCTGAGAACTACGTGTGTGGTAATGAGATCTTCATGTGTGGTAATGAGATCTACGTGTGTGGTGCTGAGATCTACGTGTGTGGTATTGAGATCTACGTGTGTGGTACTGAGATCTACGTGTATGGTACTGAGATCTATACGTGTATGGTATTGGGATCTACGTGTGTGGTATTGAGATCTACGTGTGTGCTACTGAGATCTACGTGTGTGGTAATAAGATCTTCATGTTTGGTAATGAGATATACGTGTGTGGTGCTGAGATCTACGTGTGTGGTAATGAGATGTACATATGTGGTACTGAGATCTACACGTGTGGTACTGAGATCTACGAGTATGGTAATGAGATCTACATGTGTGATACTTAGATCTCTGTGTCAAGGTATTGGATCTATACGTGTGGTACTGAGACTTACGAGTGTGGTACTGAGATCCACGTGTGTGGTACTGAGATTAACATGTGTGATATTGAGATCTACACGTGTGGTACTGATATCTACATGTGTGATACTGAGATCTTCATGTGTGGTAATGAGATCTACATGCCTGGTACTGAGAACTACGTGTGTGGTATTGGGATCTATACGTGTGGTACTGAGATCCACGTGTGTGTTACTGAGATCCACGTGTGTGGGACTGAGATCAACACGTGTGGTAATGAGATCTACGTATGTGGTATTGAGATCTACATGTATCGTACTGAGATCTACGTGTGTGGTGCTGAGATCTACGTGTGTGGTAATGAGATGTACATATGTGGTACTGAGATCTACACGAGTAGTACTGAGATCTACGAGTATGGTAATGAGATCTACATGTGTGATACTAATATCTACTTGTCAAGGTATTGGATCTATATGTGTGGTACTGAGACCTACGTGTGTGGTACTGAGATGCACGTGTGTGGTACTGAGATCAACATGTGTGATAATGAGATCTACATGTGCTGTACTGAGATCTTCATGTGTGGTAATGAGATCTACATGTGTGGTACTGAGATCTACGTGTGTGGTAATGAGATCTACTTGTGTGGTGCTGAGATCTACGTGTGTGATAATGAGATCTACATGTGTGGTACTGAGATCTACATGTGTGGTACTGAGATCTACATGTGTGGTAATGAGATCTACATGTGTGGCACTGAGATCTACGTGTGTGGTAATGAGATCTACATGTGTGGTACTGAGATCTACATGTGTGGTATTGAGATCTTCATGAGTGGTACTGAGATCTACATATGTGGTACTGAGATCCACGTGTATGGTACTGAGATCTACATGTGTGGTAATGAGATCTACCTGTGTGGTAATGATATCTACATGTGTGGTACTGAGATCTACGTGTGTGAGATCTACCTGTGTGGATAGAAAAACCTCCTCTGCGAAATTTTTACACCGCCAGCCTCAAGTTCCTAATGCTGTGGGTTTAAATACGGCCTACGTCGTTCGGTTCACGAGTGCAGTTTTATTGGAAACTCCTTGGGGCAGCTGCTGGAGCTACCGAGTTCTGCTTTGTGCAACACTTTCGGCGGGCCGCTCTGCGGAAGAGGCCGAGCCATGCGGGATAGAATCAGGTGCAGTGAAATCGGTCCTGTTTTGCTTTTTAATCCAGTTTTCAACTTTTTTTTGTTGAGACCTGCAAGTGTTACAAGGCCACACATTACAACCATAATTAAACGAGAAACGACATTTACAGACCATATCAACAAAAGAGAAAGACTAGAAAATGTATCTTGGGGTACGAAAGCATGGCCGAATGGATAAGAACGCGTGTTCTTAAACATCGGGTTTGCTGATGCCGGCGTAAGGGATTAAATCTCTACATGGGACAGCTGGACTAAAACGTTGACCTCTCATCTTTGACTTGGGGACGTAAATTACAAGTACCTCTGAATTCGGAGTGAGTTCGACTGGTGGCGAGGGACACTGTTATTGGGGAAAGCTAATCCACACGCAAAATTTAGTCCAGCACTACAAGAAGTAGTGTGTATGGACTACGCTTGAGTTCAAAGCGAGCGAGCGCAAAATAAAATCTGAGTTCCGAAAAATACTAGGATAGAGAGGCAGAGGAATACAGAGAACGATGTTTTTGGAAAGCTTAAATAAACTGGAAAATATCTATAATTTTATCTTCATTGAAACATCAGCTAAGAGAGTGGTGGCGAGTCATGATCGCCGATGCCTGCTACTGACGAGACACCAGAAGAGGAAGTAATCAGGTGGGGGAATTTAACTGCTTCTCATTATCCAGAAACCTGGGAAGACAAAAGAGGTCACCGCTAAAGGAATGATCTCGGCTCACGTACTCGTGTCCAGGTCACATAGGTGACCTAGACCTGGCGAGACCCGAGTAATTCGAGCATTAGTTAGTTGGAGGAAGATAAGCTGCCCCTCATTACCTCCCAATTTAAAGATCCCTGTTATCGATTGCTACTGAAATGAAGGCTTCCCTTGGGTAGAGAAAAGTCTTCAGTTTTGAGAAGATTGTGGGAACATGTTTTGTAAGATCGGGGACACGATAATGACGGGAGCA
>JACEFZ010026356.1:375000-427500 GCA_014155875.1 Cepaea nemoralis | reverse complement strand
GAACTGTGTACATAACGACAGGGTTAAATAGCATGCATGACAAATTTGATAATAAGTGTGAAAACATGTGTTAAAAGCCTCTTGTAAACAAGCATTAATGTTTGCCAGGACTACGCTAACGTCGACCAGAGATTGATGTCGGAAACTCTTTAAGACCAGCACCGCCCACATCATGCTTCCACTTTCACGGCCCAGATAATGTCCCGATCTCTGACATCATACATCCTGCCAGGTCGGTACGTGCGAGCTCATCATCCAGGTTGATGGCAATTAACCAGGCTTTATAAATGTCGACCGCAACAGGTAAATCTTACCTCTCACGGCAGTGTTTCCTTTGATGGTCCGCCGCATACATCTAAGCGAGCATAAAGCAAAATGTTAATATTTGAAATGACACCATTAATTCGTGGAGTGGGGGAGGGGTGGGGGGGGGGGCGGTTCCCTCCGTTGTACTTTAAAGAAATCGACCGTTTCCATGGTGATTCTGGCTCTAACGAACTTCCAAACACAATTCCTGCGATATTAAATATCGCATCAGCGACAACAATTTTGATTTATTTATTCGCATTTATTAAAGTACGGAATAATTCTCTAATGACAGACTGTGTGCTTTACTGAAGAGACTTAGTGATAAATTAGATCAAAAGAAAGACGATGAAAGATGAAAGACTACCCGCAGTTTTTCGTCTGACTGCCTGTGCGCGATTACGGCAATTCAGAGGAATTGTGGTGGCAAGAGATTAAAAGTCAAGTGCGGGAATCAACATTATTGACAGGACAACTAACGGGGGTTCTTTCAAGTTTAAAACTACAGCAAACAAACTAAGCAAATAGGATACAAAACTTGATTCGTCCTTTCAGATTTTAACTGGCAGTTCAAATTATCATCATCATTATCATCATCATCATCTCATCTCATTGTGGTTCTCTTGTACCTTGCGGTGTCGAGGGGCGGATCAACAGATTCAATTTTTCCGAAATGTATATTCTAGAAGAAAGTATACCTTGTTCAACGCATCATCATCATCATCGTCATCATCATCATAATCATTATCATTACGATCATCATCAAAATAACCACCATTATCATCACCACCACCACCACGAACATCATCAAAACCACCATCATCGTGTTCATCATCATCGCCATCACCATTATCATCATCATCACCACTATCATCCTTATTGCCACCATCATCATCACCACCACCATCATCATTGTTATCACATCACAATCATCATCAACATCATCATTACCATTATCATCAGCATCATAATCACCATCATCATCATAATCACCATCATTATCATCATCATCATCATCACTATCATCACCATTATCATCAACATCATTATCAGCATCATCATCACCACCATCATCATCATCACCACCATTATCACCATCATCTTTATCATCATCATCATCAACATTATCACATTCATCATCATTATCATCATCACCATTATCACCATCATTATCACCATCATCGCCATCATCATCATCACCATCATTATCATTATCATCATCATTATCATCATCACCATCATCATCATCATCATCACCATAATTATCATGACCCTCATCACCATCATCGTCAGCACCTTGCTTGTCCATTGCTGAACATTGCAATCATCACAGCCTGTCGAAAAGAGTCTAGATCTATTGTCAGTTCGCATGTCTCATGCATTTCCCTGACCAAGTTGTCTGCAATCTCCTGTGTCCTGTGTTCTGCTTGTCCCTTGCCTTGTGGATTTCCCTGACCAAGTTGTCAGCAATGCCTTATGTCCTTTTTGTGTGGTTATTCCCTGCTTCGTTCATTTCCCTAACCAAGTTGTCTGCAATGTCATGTGTCCTTTGTGCTGATTGTCCCTTGGCTCGTGAATTTCTCTGACCAATTTGTCCGCAATATCCTATGTCCTTCTTTGTACCGGCTGTTCCCTGCTTCTTCTTCCTGGAGAGCAGCTCTTCCATCAATGTTCTTTCCAAACTACTGAGACGTTAACTACTATATGGTGTATTTTTTATGACTGTGCAGTGTTTCAAAATATTGCCTTTCCAAGTTTTGTCTTTACCTATTATGTTGCATGAACTCCACAGAAGGCGAATAAAATTTGGAAAGGCAATATTTTCCAAAACTGCACAGTCATTCAAAATACATCCTGTATGTATCAGTTTTAAAACATGATGCAATCTATGAGCCACTTCTTATGCAAATCAACAGAAAATAATTGCTTTAAGGAAAACGTCGCACTGTGCACGAACTCCGTTAGCTCTGGAGACGACCCCCATGTGTCACCGAAAAAAGCGTCACTCGAGTACCAAATGGCGGAGTCGGAAACAAACCCGCGGCCTTAGTTGCATATACTTTGCATGACGTCGCAGTCAACCCCAGCGTTTTTTGGCTGTTTGTGATTTTTGTGGGCAAGTTTACGTTAAGTAGTTTGCCATTGCTCTCTGAACAACCCGTACAAATACCATTGTACGGAAATCAAAGTAAGGCGTTCTGCTGCCAAATCTCCCGCAGCAGGGTTTCGAACGCGGTATGCGGGATTATGAATTGCGTACGTAAAACCTTCGCCACGGAGCCGGTAATATATACTAAACAACAAAATTGTCACTTAGCAGTTTTCTTCTATGGGTATGTGATGTGACAGCATCATCATGTTTGTAGGCCTGGAGCAAAGAGGAGGAGGCGGCCAGTCTTTCCCTCACTGTGGCAAGCGACGAGCTCAGGCCTCGAACTGGCGTCTCACCGGCCTCATGATATTCCCAGCGTAGTTGTCTATCAGTTTCGCTAGCACGTGATGACTAACCAAGCCCTAATCCCAGGCAGCCCTTACATGTTGTGCTGAATCATAACCTCATGATATCCTAGCATGCCTCTCCGCTGTTGTGCAGTTGCAATACCATCCTTTCACACCCCTGCTGATTTATGGCCTTGGAAGGTTAAAGGTGAGCTCTACAACACAGTCTGTTCCACTTGTCACACGGGGCAGTGAGGAGCATTTTGTGTGATATTCAATGACACGGGAACGGAGCACCCTGTGAAGTGAAGTTGGAACCCCGAATAACCAATATACAACACAGCCCCCGTCGAGGAAGAACTTTGGTAACAGATTGTAAGAAAACTCTCTACCCCGACCCATCTCCCCTTGATACAAACCGGTCGGGGCTGTAAACACCAGTCTGATTGTATACGAGGGGGCTTCAAATGAAAACCCTAAACGTGTAAAAGGAATTACAATAACCATGCCACTGTCTTGTAACCTGTCAATGTTGTTGTTAAAGATGTCAGTTAGTCGTTAGTTAGTTAGTCGACAGATCATCCTCATTGCACATCAAACCATTCAGTCCATAAGTGCTCGGATCCCCTCCTCAGTAAATCCCGCAGCGTGTAGCGGCTAACGATACCAGTTCTGTGTTGGTTTATTAAACTTCTTTGGCTTCCTGCGTAGTGTTCTTGTTTGGCCACACCTCTCTTAACTTGCTGTTCTCGCAATCTGACCATGGTTGTTAAGGATGACAAGTCGTGACATCACGGTGCAGAAGAACATGGTGACGTCATAATGACAGTTTAATGATGGCCGCCCTACGTTTGACATGCACTAAAGAGGAGAAGCGTTCTGATATCCGATCAGTGACGGGAGTGAAACCTAAAGAAATTAATTCGCGAATGAAGGTCCAGTACGGTGATGCATGCCTGTCAGTCCAGCAAGTGTATGAGTGTAGTAGGAAGTTCTAAACCGGCGTTACTTCAGTGACAGACTGTTCACGACTTGGTCAGGCACACCGAGCAGTGACCCCCAGAGTCGTTACACAGGCGACCAATATATTTTTTTTTCTACAGGACTCCAAGGACTTTATCGGCGCTGGAGGACTTGCATTGAACACAATGGTGACTACATCAAACAAATGACACAAATGATATGTACGTTTTCATAATATATTCACCACACACAAAACCAAAAAAAGGTTTTCATTTGAAGCTCCCTCGTATTAGACTTTAGAATCAAACCTCAGCCTTCCAGATGATTCACAATCAACCACCTAACCAATGAAAGATCGTACAACTGAGAAGTCAAAATCACTGAAGAGACAGAAATTACTATTGAAAGCCAAAATCGATTAGCCCATTTATGAAATTGGGTGCACGACATTGCAAGAACATGTAATTTTAGTCGACAGCTTAATCAATAGCCTAGCTTCAGGTACGTGGTTCACCTTACAGTAATGTGGGGAAAGAGAACAGGTATTGTGAGGGAGTGTGTGGGGTAAGTTGAGTGTATGCTTTGCGACGAAACCCATGGGGGGGGGGGGGGGTATAAAAGTGAGTGATGTCATTTAGTGAGTGGGGGTCAGCATTGCCGAATAGATAAGAACGCTGGCTCTGAAACTTCCGGCGTGTTGATGATGATGTAGTGAGTTCAACCCCCACACCTGTCAGTTGGATCAAAATGTTGACTTAACTTGAGGACGTCAATTACAAGTACTTCAGAAGTCGGTGTGGATTCGCCTGATGTTGAGGGGCATTGGTAATAAAGCTAATCAACATGCACAAATCGGTCCAGTGCACTAGAAGTAGTAGCATGATCATGGATTACGCTTGAGTTCTAAGCCAGCGAACGGAGGGAAACACACACCTTTGCCAGCTGGTTGACCGTTGTTGTCAAGCCTGTAGCTAAGTACATCAGATGTAAAGCATTTGTCTTGGTTTGCATTCCTTATCATTTGGCTATTCGCAGACTGTCTACAAGACAGCGGATAAAGAGAAGTATTTTCCTTGGCTGAATTTGGTTTTGGCATTCTGGCAGCGGCATTATGCATAGTATACCTGGGGGGGGGGGGGGGGGGCCGCGTTGGAGTGGGAGGGTTTGTCGAGACTCCTATCTGTTCCATGTTTCACATGGGGCAGTGAGCAGCATTTTGTGTTTGTGTGATATTCACTTTCACAGGAATGGAACATTATGGGGCGAACCTTTGCCGTGAAGTTGGAAACGCAACTAACTAACTAACTAACTAAGTAACTAACTAACTAACTAGATAGATAGATAGATAGATAGATAGATAGATAGATAGATAGATAGATAGATAGATAGATAGATAGATAGATAGATAGATAGATAGATAGATAGATAGATAGATAGATAGATAGATAGATAGATAGATAGATAAACTAGCTAACTAACTAGCTAGATAGATAGATAACTAACTAGCTAACTAACTGACTGGGCTCCAAATGTTGCTGCTATGTAGCCGGGGGCGGGGTTGGGTTGAGCCCCCAACCTTGCATAAATACCCCAAAGGCTTGTGCATTCATCATCACTGCAGCAAAAGTCCAACTGCTGGCCTTCTCGTGGCGGACCTGTTTTAACTAACAGGAGAAGGGACGGCAGTGAGTCACTGGCGCCGAGAAATAACCAGAACGCTATATATGTGTATGCACGTACATGCATGCGCAGACACGAGTGTGCGTGCCTACACATCAAAACTCTAGTAAGACCACAGTCTGCTCTAGCAAAGGAAAGGTGCTGAAGACGGAGGCAACCAACCAGGAGGCGCACCACCGAAATCAGGATGCCATAGGGGGGCTGCGTGGTCTCGAGGTATGGTGTCCGCCTTGAGTGCTGGAGGACCCGGGTTCAAGCCCCGGTGAGGATCGGGGGTTTTTCACGTGGACATCTAGTAATAAAATTTCCCCTGGTCTCTGGGTAGTGAGATCGGATGCCCGTGTGTGTTGTTGCGCACGTAAAAGATCCTTTGGCAGTTGGAAATGGAAAAAGAGTAGCCTAACGGCGCTGCCTGGGCAAAATTTCGAGTTAAAATTCTACCCAAAGTATTTCAGGATCCTCGCCGGTGCTACGGAGTTCGTGCACTGAGCTGAGTTTCTGTCACTTGTCGTCTCTGGGGGGACAGTAGAATCAACAAGCACACTTCAATTTCCCTTTTTCCACTGTTGGGTCTATTGCCTGACCTTTGTCTACACACCCCCCGTTCCCATCTTCTATTCACTATCTCTCTCTCTTATCGCAATGTCATCACCCCTCTTTACTTTCCTTCAGAACATACCCACACAACATTGTCCTCCAATAAATACTAACATGATTTATTGAATAAAAAGTGTCATGGGTGTGTATAGAGTGTATGTAAAGACGTTGTTGTTGTGTTCTATCTTGTATGTGAGGTAAGATTGACACACTAAGATTCATCTCACTGTGCTCATCACACAACGGCATAGATTGGCACCACAGCACATAACTTGTTTACTCTCACCCAGGGTATTTTCTCTCTGCTTGATGTTGAGGATGTCTTCACAATATAAAATGTATTTCCACAACAGCGTGTTTCTTATATGTAATGTCTTTCAGGTTGTGATATCCAATGTTTGAATGTTTTTCTTAAACTCCAGGGAATGTTTACACATCCGACACAGTTAATGTATTATAGTCTATGGATGTAAGACTAGTCACAACCCTGCGTATATATTACACTGACACACTGTCTTAAAGTCTAAGAATGTACTCATGCATTCAGAGGAAAAGTTCTGGTATTACCGTTTGTTTATATTTTATCTTATGGTTATGTGAACCATATTGCCAATCCGTTCTATGTGGAGTTGACATATCTTCTGCTGTCAGTATCCTATCAGGACAGACTTATGATGTCGTTACCTTTAGAGCTGGTTGACCTGTATATGTGATATCAGACTTCAATCTGGCCGATATTTATCACTGTCCCAGACTAGCGTCCATTCTTTCTTTTCAGGAGTGTTGCTATTTCTTTCGTCCTAGGAACCTGGTAAATATACAATATCAGGTGCTATCAACCTAACTCAAACTCATTAGAGGTGAGAGTAGGCTTATGGCCCTTATCAGTTATATATATATATATATATATATATATATATATATATATATATATATATATATATATATATATATATATATATATATATATATATATATATATATATATACATATATACAGAGAAATGACCTCTGACATAAGACATAGGAGTATACACATAACTTAAGACTAGATAAAGAAGGAAATGTCATAAAAGAGCTCCGAAATCCCAGTAACCATCTATACTAGAATCTCGTATCATACTTATCCTATATTATCTTAGTACTTATTCTATCGAGTGCACTGATAATTTACACAATCCATTATGTTACTTCTCAGCTAAATTCGGCCGACGCTCCATTATTACGGTCTCACACTCAAATACACTATGTTAGATTTATACTCTACACCACAACTACCTTATAATTATCCTCGGCTGAATCGGGAATACTAATTGCACAATAAATACAAAATGCTCGTCAGTATTATTCGACTTGAAACATTGTAACTCCCTTTTCATAATAACTCAAGAATAAACCACCACTTCTCTCGTGGAAGCCAAGTAGCACACTAAATTCCATTAGAATTTCCAGCCTATTAATACGACTATATGGGTTATTCCACCAATTCCCCCTCCTGTCCTCTTCATCTTTTTCTCAATACAACCGAATTTATCCTTTGATGCCCGGTCATTTCGGGACATCAATGATTATTTACTCGTCTCCTCCGATCACCGATATTCGCCTCCGTTACTTACAAAAGGCTGTGATACGGCGTGATCGCTAATCTCCGTTTCCCACTTCAAAGGTTAGTGAAATATTTTATCGCGATACATCGGTGTTCAAAGGTTTTGAAATCACTGTTTTTCCGTCGTCCGTTAATTTAAATACGAACTCTGGTCTTTGAAGTTTTCCTGGTCGACAATCTTCCGTTATCCACGAGACTTGGTTCTCGTCTTCAATCGTTCCGATCGTTCAATTAGGGCTCTCCCATCAAACAAAATGCCGCGGCTTAGGCCGTCTATCGTGGTTCTTGTAACATTTCGGATCGTTGACCTCTAGTATCGTGACAGTTTCTCCAAACTCAGGTTTGAGTTAGAAGGAGAATAGAGCACTTATGGGTTACACCCGTGTGCCGTGATGTTGATCCATTGACTAAACCAAACTAAACTAATCAGGATGCCACGCAATCACGCCATGAAATATGTCGACTACTGCTAACTGTTATGGTACTCGCCCTGTTTTGGACCCCCAGGCAGGTGCAGGGCCGAGCCCTATACATCGAAAGGTTCCAACCACAACCACTGGAGGTCCTTTTCAAATGTCCTGTGGAGCCAGGGGATCTGAGAATAGAGCATCTGGCCATACCAAACAAAGTTTAGTTTAGTTTAGTCGATGGATCAACATCACGGCACACGGATGTAACCCATAAGTGCTCGGTTCTCCTTCTAACTCAAACAGTAGAGCGGTAATAATCGAAGACAGTAGTGAGGAAATAGATAAAGATGACAACAAAAGATGGATAACCAGCAATCATTCAAAGTCTCCTTCTAAACAGAAACATACAAAGTGTTGGGGATTGATTGCAGCCGGCCTTAATTATATAGACAACACTTGATTGATTGAAATTAGTGTTAATATCTGTCCGTGCATTGCCAAGGTTCTGTGAGAAACAATAACTTAACACTATAACATAACCTACCATACGAGACGACTAATAGACGACTAAAAAACGACTAAGAGGGTAGGCGTGGGGCCAAAATCAAACTAACCACGAACAAGTCTTAATATAAGGAAATAAGGGGAAAGGAGACATATTCAGTCAAAAAGAGGAGAGAGGGCTTGTATACAAGAGATTTGGCGCGATGAGGAGAAAGTGGTACGTCCGGATCGCCCACGGGGCAAACGAAATAGTTAAGTTAGTTGCATATCCCTTACAGGACGTCATAGTCAACACCAGCATTATTTGCTGTTGTGATATCTTGACAAGTTTACGTTCAGTAATTTGCCATTGCTTTCTGAACGACCTGCAACCATATCATTTCGCAAAGACCTAACGCAAGGCTGTCTGCTGTCAAATCACCGGCAGCTGTGTTTCGAACGCGAGTATGCAGGATTACGAATTACGTCCGTAACACCTTCGCCACGGAGCCGGCAAATGAACTAGAGAAAGACTAAATTACGCACGGAGAAGAGAATTAGAGAGAGATGAGTGATATAGAATGGGTTATAGTGAGGTGCAGGAGAGGCGAACGATAGGACGGTTTGGCGGGGGATGGTTGGGGAATTGTGCTTCAATGATGGAGAAAGGGCAGAAGATGAATAAGGAGTGTTGTTGGTTTTCGTGAAGGGAGCGGCTGGTCGAATGGCTAGGAACTCCGGGTTTCTCCTCCGGGAGACCCGGGTTCGAATCCTCAGTAAGATGTGGAATTTTTTTCTGTCGGGGGCAAAAAGGAAACTCCTAACCTGCTCAGTTCGACTGCACTAGCCAGGCGGCCTTAATTCCTCAGGCTCAAGACTCCCCCCCCCCCCTTCCTGCCCTACACTACAAGGTACTGTAGGTAGTAGATGACAGATGACAGTTTTCGTCAACTTTAAATTAGGTTGAATTGTGCCGAGTCATGAACCGACATCACTGCACTTGGGATATTCTCATGCGTGCTCCGTCATCATCTGCAACAACCAACGAAAAGTCCTAATACTTTTTTTGCTCTCTCTCCTCGCTTTGACCTCAAGTGTAGTCCATACACACTAATTCTAGTAGCACTGGACCGAATTTTGCGTGTGGATTATCTTTCCCTATTGCCAGTGTCCCTCCCCATCAGGCGAACCCACTCCGACTTCAGAGATACTTGTAATTTACGCCCCAAGTCAAGGACGAGAGGTCAACATTTTAGTTCATCTGTCCGGTGTAGGGGTTGAAGCCCTTACCTCGGTATCAGCACACCAGATGTTTAAGAACACGCGTTCTTATTCATTCTGCCATGGTGACTTCTTCTGGCGAGTCCCAATACCAATGGTACCAGTTGCAATCTGATTGTGTCCTTCTGGTCTTTCGTCAAAGAACTGAGTTTCGGCCAGATCTTCTGGTGACTCCCTGCCACACAATTTCCTCCAGGTCAGTGATATATCTGTTCTTCCAAACTATACACACGATTCCAAAGGTCCCTGACTACATCTGCCGTTAAAACCGTAACGCATTTATTTCTTATTATACAGCTTAATGATCAACTAACATTGATTTCATTAATGATTATGTCTTCATTGTTTTTTCTTGCAGGTAGTATCATTACACTGGAGAAGGATGTGTTAAACAATCTGCGGGAGCCTGATGGGTGAGGAGAAGGCAACAGATATGAAATCCCTGCTTCTGAGGCATCTCTTTGTGCTGGCAGTTATGGCCACAAGATGTCTGGTCAGGTCTTGCAGCTTTCCTGACGCTCTTCAGTTGGGCATCCGTGACCCGCCCTGGTATAGTCACGTGAGGACGGATGGATCACGTGATGAAGAGTACTACATCCGGCATAACGTCATGGAGATACACTACCCCAGAAGCGACCGTTCCAACGTGCGCTGGATGTGCGCCATGTTGCTTCATGACAAGTTCTTGCTCAGGCGCCAAGATCATCTGGTCAACAACTACTACAAATGCGCCAACTTCGTCTTCAGAAGCCGATCTGTGGTACAGATCATGTGGTCACATGAGGACAAGAACTTTGACGTAAGCTTGTGTGACGACACAAACATGAAACCTGATCCTTGGCCTTTAATCTGGTACGGGACTTTAGAGAACGACTACACGCCATGTCCTTTGAGCGGCGGCTTTGACATGCAAATTATCGATTCCCTTCATGGGGAAAATGGGTGTAACTTAATGCTCCGACCGATGAGGATGGAAATTGAGTGTCTAGGAGGCGAGGGCGTAACTTTCAATTTCATGTCCAGCAATTGCCTGCCTGCTGTGAAAATGTTTGTTAGGCAACGAACTATCTGTGTCACGTCCTGGCAAGATGACAAGAATTATTATGTCATTCTTCGTCGCAATGAAGATATCGATCTGTGGTGCCTGGCCATGCCAGTTCATCGGACTTCCAATATCACAGCTTACCTATTCAGTGATCTGGCCTGCACCGCAGACGCAGTTCAGTTGGCTTCCTTAGAACCTGTAAGATACTTCATACTCAATCTTACATCACGTATATTCTCAAGTCTTTGCCAGGACGAATATGACCAATGTAGTAAAGTGACCTGCAACGCCTATGTCAAGCAAGAATGCCAGAAATCTTGCGGTGTTTGCGATATCAGTTCACTTCCTCATCAGTGTGAATTTCCTGGTGACTTCGTTGGTTCTTGGCTGTTGAAAGATGTTAACGTCAGCAGTCGGGTTGACATCTCATCATCCAGTATATCAATCAGCGGTGTTGGAAATTTCCTGTGTGTTTCTTACCCCAACACCCAGCCACGTACATCTTTCTATACGACTATATCGATGTATCACAACGGCTGCCGGCCTCGCTTCTCGTGTCTTTACATTCGTAGGATTGGACGGTCAGTTCTTCAGTACAGCTTAAGCCAAAGCATTTTCTGGCCCACGCAGGAGACTGACCTTGGCAATGCTATCTGTAGAGAAGATCGTTTTCGCCCAGATCCTTCGCCAATAGACGATAAGTACAGGCCCCACGAAGGGTCGGGGAAGCCGATCATCGCCCACATGATCAAGTCTGAATCGGTTAACTGCAACATAACCAGTGTGTTCACTATCAGTGCCACTCTTCCCAAAGGTTATAAGTGCTCTGGAAGTCTGTACTCCCACTGCGAGGACTTGAATAAAATTCGACTGGACTTTCACAGCTGTGGGAATCTTATTCCAGACTCTACAGATTACAGATGCCTGGCTAACTATCAGGGACATTACTGGGAAAGGATTCTGCTGGTACAGAATGTCCAAAATGAGAAGGACGTGATTTGTTTTGTCTTCAGTCAGTACTACCCGAACGAGGCCTATGTTCTCGTGGCCAGTGAGTGTGATCAGAAAAGCTTCAGTTTCACCAGATCTGGAATCCGACAGCCCTTGCTTAAACTGGACATCAATCCTGAATCTGTTTCTTGTAAATCTGTCCCCGTAATTACAACAACATTTAAACCAACAAAATCGCTTTCTAAACAGCCTCGATATGAGGATTCGGTTGGGGAAGAGAACAGCAACTCTGACATCGTAACCAATATAACTCTTATTGAGTCAGATTACTACAGCCCGGTGTCAATAGTCGACACGGGTCCTGCGTCTAGCAACGCTGGGAAGGCCTCACATAAGGCTACATATGTGGGCAGTAGGAGAGCTGTAGAAACTCCCAGTGCGAAATCTACATCATACAGCGACGAGGACTCTCTGAGAGCGGATTATAACGTGGCGACAATATTGACTTCATCAGTGTTTATTAGCATGGGCGTACTATTTCTAATTATCTCCATGTTGTGGCAATAACTGTTTGATAAAGGATAATAATGTGACGATACATTGACTTTATCAGTGATCTTGAACATGGGCGTACTCTTTCTAGTTATCTTCATGCTGTGTCCATGAGGATTCTCTGACAGAGGCTTATAACGTGGCGACATTCATTAGCACTATGGCACCTTGTCACCTTGTCGTCTTGACAGACGATAGTCTTGTTACATTGTGCTTCAAAAAAGGCATAACTACAACCCAAGGCGGTAGCGAATGTGACTGATCATAACAATTCGCGATGTAAATGTTCCTCCACAATGGATGCATGTTAACACATGTTCATTTCCACCATCATGCACCATCTTACGTCTCACACGCTCGGTGTGTGACCTATCTGCAATCATTTTCGTGGCGACATCAGAGACGTAATCTGTTTTCGTCGGTGCGGGGGTGCACTTTCTAGCTTCCTCCTTGTTGTGTACATGAGAACTCTTAGAGAGATAGAGAGAAGATTACAACGTGAGAAAAACATTGACGTAATCTGTCTTCGTCAGTTCGGGGGGTACTCTTTCTAGCTCTCTCCTTGTTGTGTCCATGAGAACACTTAGAGGACGAATTATAATGGGACGACAACATTGACTTCTTCTGCGTTTTTCAGCATGGCCGTGCTCTTTCTAGCTATCTCCATGTGAGCCCATGAGACCTCTTTTACAGTGGATTATAACGTGGGAAACACTGACTTCATCAGTCTTCTCTAGCATGAACGTACTGTCTGTTATATCCGTGTTGTGCCTATGAGAGCTCGCTTACAGCGGATTAGAACGTGGTGACAAAAGCGTCTTCTTCAGTGTTTTGTTAGCTTACGCGTTCTCTTTCTAGCTATCTCCATGCTGTGTTCATGAGAACGATTTTACAGCGGATAATAGCGTGGCGATACAGTGATTTCATCAGTCGTCTTGAGTTTGGGCGTATTCTTTTTAGTTGTATTGTATCCATGAGGACTTTCCTCCATGAGGTTTTAACCAGTCTTCGTGAGCTTTAAGGTACTCTTTCTAGCTATCTCCTTGTTGTGTCCCTGAGAACTCTTTTACAGCAGATTGTAACGAGCCGACAACATTGTCTTCAGATATGTTTTTGAGCTTGCTGATACTCGTTCCTATCTCCAAGTTGTATCCATGAGGACTATCTGACCTCGGAAGGTTAGAACGTGGCGACAACATAACAGGGAACTCATCAGTCTTCTTCAGTTTGGGCGTGCTATTTCTAGTTGTCCCGGTGTATCTGTTGTGTCGAAGGGAGCACTTCTTGAGTTTGATCGTGCTTGTTGTCTCCAGGTATCTGTTGTGTCGAAGGAAACACTGAATATATTCTTGTACCTGTTATACGTGAAGTCAGGAATGACGTAAATGAAACAATCAATTTCGTGTTAATGCAAACATGAAATGACTAAAGCAAGAAGAAGAAGGAAGAAGGAGGAAGGAAGAGGGAACAAGAAGGAGAAAAATGTAAAGATTACTTTGCGCCAGTTATCTCTTTTTATAAAGCCCATTTGCAAATGTACAGTGTAGAAAGCCTTAGTTACAGAGATGTTGATACAGTTGGACGTTACAATACTGTCTGTAAGATCTATTTGGTGTGCTAAGTATTTGCACTGACAATAAGTTTGGTAGGCAAAGAGAAATGTAGCTAATGACCTCAAATCTTGTGATTGCCACCTAGAATAGATGGAGATGTTGGCAATATGCACATAGTATAGATGATTGGGATAATATGGTTCTAGTCTCAGGCTCTGCCATGTTCTCTATACTCACGCTCTTCCATATTCTTCTTCTTCTTCTTTTCTTCTTCTTCGTCTCCTCCCCCTCCTCCTCATCCTCTTCTTTCTTCTTCCACTTCTCCTATTTCTTTTTCTTCATCAACCCGCAGACCTCAACCAGATATATTTTAAGAAACCAGCAGAACGCACAAAGATGTTGTCATCTCCACAGTTTGTCCTAAAATGGGGCGTTTCTAGACCAAAATATATTTCTATATTCTGCATATGTTGGACCCTCTTGCATCAAATGTTTAGCCGCCACTTTATCGCTTTCACAGTTACAACAAAGGGTGTCTCCTATCTATAGTTTAATTAACATGCGGTATTTCATCCTGCTCGTCAGTTGTGGTGTCTGAAGAACAACTTATTCACTTCGGTGGTTGGTAATATGCATCATCTATCTGGTGGATTGAATGCTTTTATTCCAACAGAGTTCTGTACTTCATCATCATCATCAAGTTCCCTGTCAGCTAGCGTAGGCGTTCATTTCTCTCCACAAATCTCGGTCTTTGGTGTTCTGGATAAACCATGCTGATGATATTCCTTCATGGCAACGTCTCAATCCATCCAGCATCATTTGTCTTGGTCGGCCTCTGCCTCTCTTCACCTTGATCTACCCAGTTGTCACGATGTCTCTAATACCTGTCTTCTCATCACATGACCAAAGAAAGCCATTTGTCTCTTTCTTATTGTTATATAAGTAGTATGTTACGTCCTAACTGATTATATTTTCTGGATTGTGGTGCTGGATTGACCCCAATCCAGCTGGATTAGGGTTAGGGGTTAGGGGTTAGGGGTTAGGGTTAGGGGTTAAGGGTTAGGGGTTAGGGGTTAGGGTTAGGGTTAGGGGTTAGGGCTTAGGGTTAGGGGTTAGGGTGTTAGGGGTTAGGGTTCTTTGTTTGCTCTTAATTATACTTTCTGGATTGACCTCGCTGGATTGTCCCCAATCCAGCTCGGGACCAGGGCGGTTTGGGTAGGGTAGGTACTTAGGTCATATGTAAGGGGCGATACATCTAAGAAAAGACATGTTTTTCTAAGAGCAGATCACTGTGTGTATAATATTTTAACTAATTGTAAAAAATAAATAAAAACATAAATAAATAAACAACAACCAGGGGCGCGCGGCGGCGGGCGCAGGAGCAAGCGCGGCCGATCGGTCGCGTGGAGCGGTCGACCCCAGTAAAACAGTGTCTTGTAGTACCCAAGTGGCCAGTCATTGCTGAGTGATCACTAGTCCGGTTATTGACGAGTACTGTGGTGGGGTTAGGTGGGTCGAAGTCTCGAACCGCGCCGGGTGTCATATGAAAATTATAATAAGTAAAAAGGTATATATGGCATGTATATGATCTGTAGTGGGTCGTAGTGGCTTATAAAACTATCATCATGTAGATTACACCTCTTCAAATGAAAACCTTAAAAAAGTAAAGATGGCTGTAGTAACGGTTGTAAGGGGGCGTGGCTTCGTGGTATTCGTTGTTAAGGGGTTGGTGAGTGGTGATGTACCTATATAACAGCTTCCGAACAATTTAAAGGGATGGGCGAGTGGCGAAGTGGCTAAGTAAATGCGTCGGTTCCTTGCTAAGAGACAGAGGAGTTGCTAGATAAAGGCTCCAGGTCGTTGTCAAGGGGTTGGTGAGTGTACAAATAGCTAAATAACTGCTTCTGATCCTTGTTAAGAGGTGGGCGAGGGGCGGATTGGTTGGATAATTACGCCCGTTCCTTGGTAAGAGCCAGGGTGATCGAGTGGAGAAGTGGGTAAATATAGGCATGGAGGTATACCACCGACACATTCAACGCATAATTTCGGCGTCGGTCGTCAGAAGACCAAGGATATTTTCATTATATGTCTATTGTAAAGGGGTCGACTGTTTGTTATATTATCTATAGTGGTTGGGCCTTAAATACTATCAGCATACCGGTTACAGCTCTTCAAATGAAAACTTTGAAAGTGTAAAGATGGTCGATGGTTTTAGTGGGTATGACTTTGTGATATTCGTTGTTAAGGGGTGGGGTGAGTGGATGCGTAACTAGATAAACGCTTCCGAACACTATCATCGGGTTCGAATCCCAGTGGGGTGGTCTAGTGGTAGAAGAAATATTGATAATATTTGGTTACTTAGTTGTGATTTCGAGCTCGGTTGTTATTAACCCGGTTATGTTTAGAAAAGTAGAGGTGTTGTGCTGGTTGCGGAGTATGTTTAGGGGGTACCCCAGACACCGTGGAAGTGACAGGTTCGAATCTCGGAACTTTGTCGTGGGTAAGATTTCCAGTCATCAAGGTGTGGGTGTCGTCGCGGCCACAAGTCCCACCGCTGATGAAAAACACAGGCAGCAGATTTCACCCTTGTACCTACGAGTTACAAAATATAAGCTAACTTAACATTCAGAATATGATCTCAACAGGTGTTGCCAAAAATCAATACTTATTCTCATAACGGCTAATCCAGGGGATTATCGTCCTCGTAATGACCAAGTCAGGTTAATAATATTTCTTATATCTCCGCCATTGCAAATAGTTCGCGATATTAATAAATGTTCATATAAAGGTTGGAAGGGGATTAAAAGATTAACACCTATTGTCGGGACATCCAGTAAAAATCAATAACACTACCCTCGATTTTTCTCATAATTGCCGATTGGAGATTATGGGCTAGGTGTATGTGTCCTTATTTAGTTAAAACAGGTGGTATGAGTAGGAGATATCACAAACAGTATCAGCATGTGCCACTCTGATCTTAAATATCAGTAGTTCGTTATTCTTGTGACATTGAAAACGCTTGTGGCTTGAAGACGGATGGTGTACTATGTTATTGGGTGGTTTATATAGATTGACCAGTATGTGAAGTTGATAAGGGCACCCTTGTCAGCGCATCGTAGCTGTGTTGTGACTTGTCGCCTATTACATCCGGGTGTAAAAATAACCAAAAATATTTCACATCAACTCAGCCATGCCTCTATATAGCTGCACTGCGAACATGGCTAGAGTCTACTTTAGGAAAGTATCGTGTATCTGTGTATACGGGTTTACCACTGCTTATAGATGTGTGCAGTATTATTAGAAAGCGGCCGTTATGTCTACATTATCAAAGTATGTTGCCTTACAGAGCTGGTATAGTATCTATGTGTCTGCTACGTTGTATGTTTTGTCATGTTGCCTTGTAGTATTTGGAGGGAGTTTCATGCGGTTGTCTAGTGAACTTTTTAAAAACTATGTCTCAGAATCCACAACGCCACTGGCATTAGAGGCTTTTCAACTTGTCTGCTCATTGACCACGCTTCACAGTCATACAAAAGTACGGGTTCTATGTAGTACTTAAACACTCCTTTTATTTCTCATTACAGTTGTCAACTTTATATTAGTCAGTATGTTTTCCAATTTGCAAAAGACAACCTTCATCACAGCGATTCTTGTTCCAACGCTTTAAAGCCACCTCCTATCAGACATTTTTTTCTTTCCTTTTATGCTCACGGCTACCGTTTCCCCATTTCAAGCTCCATGCCTCTACTCGTATGTATTAGTGTGGTAGAAGTAAACCAACATCTCACAAGATAGACATGTATTACCACAATGTATATGGACCTGTGGGAAACGGCTACATCCGGGCAAAGAGGGCGTTGTATCTGTCACATGCGTATGGATACAGCCGAGACACGTGGTTAAGAGGGATACTACAGAAAAAAAAACAACGGTATTATGTTGGCGATCGAACCAGGGGACCTAATTCGTGATGACCACCATGTACGGGAGTGATTCTGCACCCTCGTCAACAGGGCGTCGGAGGTTTAAAAGGGTGTTCATTCTCTCGCTTTTCTATTTCCGAGTCGTCATAGGGTCACCAAGTAACAGTAAAGAACACGAAACTACTACTACCAAGGCCTCTATACACCACAAGGCAGTTTCGAATATAATATACACAACTATAATCAAGTCATCACAGTATTCAACTAACCCGTTCTCATAGACATAGAGGAGAGATGTGAGCACCGAGGCCAGTTGGGGGAGGTGTACCTTTTACTTAACATCTATCGGGTCATACACCGACGAGTGTTTAGCTATATTTATCATATAATATTACCCGTGAACACAACAAGCTTCCCCGGATCAGTCTTAGGCTTCTCATATAACATGACATATCACGTACCCGCTGTCCTGACCAGCAAAGTTATCGCTTCTCAGAGCAGACATTTACACTTTCATTAATTCTTCTGCCTGGCCAAAGGGGGTCTTTGCATCTTTCCGCAGAAACCTAGTTCCAAAGCTAATATATGTTTTTCAATGTGTCGGCTCATTACCACATTTCACATCCTGACAAAAGTACAGGTTCTATGTTCCACTCCAACAGTCAAATAAGAAAAAAATGTTAGCCAAATTATTAAAATGTTGGCCAAATATAGAAATATATCGACCAGACGTATAAAGTATAGTAAAATATGTTAGCCAAACTTATAAAACTCGGGGTCAAAATAAGAAATATCTCAACCAAGCGTATAAGAAATAGGAAAAAGGCTAGTCAAACTAATGAAAATGTTGGCCAAATACAGAAATATCTCGACCAACTTATAAAATGTAGGAAAAATTGTTAACCAAACTGACAAAACTGTTAGCCAAAATAAGAAACGTCTCGGCCAACTTATAAAATGTAGGGAAAATTGTTAGCTAAACTGACAAAACAGTTGGTCAAAATAAGAAACGGCTCGACTAACATTGTAAAAAGTAGAAAAAATTGTAACCAAATTAATTTAAAAAGGTGACCAAAATAGGAAATATCTCGACCAAACTTATGAAAAGTAGGAAAATTGTTCGTCAAATGTGACAAATATTGGGCAAGTAGGAAATCATGTTAGCCAAATAGGAAAAATATCGATCAAACTTATAGATGTCTCGTCCAAACTTATAAAATGTATGAACATTTGTTAGCCAAAGGTGAAAAATATTGACCAAGTAAAGAAATATCTCATCCGAATTTATAACAAGTAAGAAAACATGCTAGTAAAATCAAGAAATATGTCGACTGAAGTTATACAATAGGCGAACGATGGACAAACTTATAAATATGTCGACCTTTATAAGAAAATGTATTACCCAAATTAGGAAAAAATATTGACCAAGTTTTCAAATACCTCGACCAAACTTACAAAAAGTAGGAAAATATGTCGACTAAAGTAGGAACATTTGTTAGCCAAAGATGAAAAATATTGGTCAAGTAAAGAAATATCGCATCCAAACTTTTAAAATGTAGGAAACTTTATTAACCAAATGTGAAAAATATTGTCCAAGTAAAGACATGTTTCAACTAATCTTATAAATATGTCGTCCAAACTTATAAACATTAGGAAAATGTGTTAACCAAATGGGAAAAATATTGGCCAAGTGGAGAAATATCTCAACCATACTTATGAAAGGAGGAAAATGTGTTAACCTAATGAGAAAAATATCGCCCAAGTGAAGAAAAAAGTTACACAAAACTTATAAAACTTAGGAAAATGTGTTAACCTAATGAGAAAAATATCACCCAAGTGAAGAAAAAAGTTACAGAAAACTTATAAAACTTAGGAAAATGTGTTAACCTAATGAGAAAAATATCGACCAATTGAAGAAAATAGTTACACAAAACTTATAAAACTTAGGAAAATTTGTTAAACAAATGGGAAAAATATTGGTCAAGTGGAGAAATATCTCAACCATACTTATGAAAAGGAGGAAAATGTGTTAACCTAATGAGAAAATATCGCCCAAGTGAAGAAAAAAGTTACACAAAACTTATAAAACTTAGGAAAATGTGTTAACCTAATGAAAAAATATCGCCCAATTGAAGAAAAAAAGTTACACAAAACTTATAAAACTTAGGAAAATGTGTTAACCTAATGAGAAAAATATTGACCAAGTAAAGAAAAACGTACACCAAACTTCTGAAAAGTAAGAAAAATTTGTTAACCAAAAGGGAAAAATATATGGGCTAAACTATGAAATATGTTGACCGAACTAAGAAAGTGTGTTAACCAAAGGGGGGAAAATGTTGGTCAAAACATGAAACAGCTCGACCAAGCTTATAAATATCTCGTGTAAACTTATAAAAAAAAGTAGGAACAAATATTGCTTCTGTAGTTATGTCAAACGTGTCTTGAACTTTTATCTGAACAGACATTTCACAAGACATAATCATCAACGTCAACACTTTCCCTCTTTTACATTACCGAAAGTTTCAACTTATCAGTCCAGAGTATCCACTAAAGAAGCACTTATGCATACTAATCACCCAGCTCTTCACACTCTTGGTTTTTTTTTCTTTTCTAACGCAAAGTGTCTCTGTCTTTCATAGATAGCTTCACAACTTTTCTATGTAGCACCACTAACAACGCCAAACCTTCGTTTCACATGAGCTCTAATGAAACAGTCATAACAACATTTAGGGCAATCTGTGGCTCCACCTGGGATAGTTTCAATATCATCTGAGTATTCGTCAGCAAAGATCCACTTCCCATGGCTGATATCTTCAACTTTCTATACCACAATGTCTGCTACACTAACCTTCCATTGGTCCATCTTTCAACAATACAAAGAGTGTTCTCGAAGTCTAGCTAACATAACATTGCTTACTTTGTCCACCTCTATCACACTTTGTCATTTCACAGCTGCAATAGCGGCAAGTCTGCAACCAACCAACAGTGTCTGTTATGAAGTCGACCTTTCTTAAAGCCACGTCTGCCTTACTGAACCCTTGAATACCCTCTACCACATCGTCTAACCGACTTTCAACATTTCATACCAAATAACATTAACATTCTCTTTGATTACAGAACAACTGATTTTCTGCTGACTAAGCAGATTTTCCAACCCCGTGGAGATAAATCATATGCCCCTAACCTACTAGGCGCTATTCTAGACAACGAATATGGTCATCGACCAGAACCCCTAGGCAGAACTTGAAAAAACAACAGAGCTTGGGTTATTGAGACGAATGAGTTGCATTCCTTGGACTACCAGAAAGACATCAAACACAACAAACTCTTTCTTACTAACCCTAACCCTAAGTATACATCAACTAACCCTAACCCTAAACCTAAGTATACATCAACTAACCCTAACCCTAACCCTAACTATACAACAAACTCTTTCTTAAGAGACATAGATACAAACCAAGTTAGAAATGAAAAAGTTAAATTTATGTGATTACATTTTAATTAAAATTTAAAACTAATAAATCGCACTTTTATTGCGCGCTTCACTTAATATACAGATATAGGGTAAGTATAGGTATAAGTTAGGTATAGGACATATATCAAACTTACATCTTGCGCAATAAAAGTGCGATTTATTAGTTTTAAATTTTAATTAAAATGTAATCACATAAATTTAACTTTTTCATTTCTAACACTTGGTTTGTATCTATGTCTCTTAAGAAAGAGTTTGTTGTATAGTTAGGGTTAGGGTTAGGGTTAGTTGATGTATACTTAGGTTTAGGGTTAGGGTTAGTTGATGTATACTTAGGGTTAGGGTTAGTAAGAAAGAGTTTGTTGTGTTTGATGTCTTTCTGGTAGTCCAAGGAATGCAACTCATTCGTCTCAATAACCCAAGCTCTGTTGTTTTTTCAAGTTCTGCCTAGGGGTGCTGGTCGATGACCATATTCGTTGTCTAGAATAGCGCCTAGTAGGTTAGGGGGCATATGATTTATCTCCACGGGGTTGGAAAATCTGCTTAGTCAGCAGAAAATCAGTTGTTCTGTAATCAAAGAGAATGTTAATGTTATTTGGTATGAAATGTTGAAAGTCGGTTAGACGATGTGGTAGAGGGTATTCAAGGGTTCAGTAAGGCAGACGTGGCTTTAAGAAAGGTCGACTTCATAACAGACACTGTTGGTTGGTTGCAGACTTGCCGCTATTGCAGCTGTGAAATGACAAAGTGTGATAGAGGTGGACAAAGTAAGCAATGTTATGTTAGCTAGACTTCGAGAACACTCTTTGTATTGTTGAAAGATGGACCAATGGAAGGTTAGTGTAGCAGACATTGTGGTATAGAAAGTTGAAGATATCAGCCATGGGAAGTGGATCTTTGCTGACGAATACTCAGATGATATTGAAACTATCCCAGGTGGAGCCACAGATTGCCCTAAATGTTGTTATGACTGTTTCATTAGAGCTCATGTGAAACGAAGGTTTGGCGTTGTTAGTGGTGCTACATAGAAAAGTTGTGAAGCTATCTATGAAAGACAGAGACACTTTGCGTTAGAAAAGAAAAAAAAACCAAGAGTGTGAAGAGCTGGGTGATTAGTATGCATAAGTGCTTCTTTAGTGGATACTCTGGACTGATAAGTTGAAACTTTCGGTAATGTAAAAGAGGGAAAGTGTTGACGTTGATGATTATGTCTTGTGAAATGTCTGTTCAGATAAAAGTTCAAGACACGTTTGACATAACTACAGAAGCAATATTTGTTCCTACTTTTTTTATAAGTTTACACGAGATATTTATAAGCTTGGTCGAGATGTTTCATGTTTTGACCAACATTTTTTCCCCCTTTGGTTAACACACTTTCTTAGTTCGGTCAACATATTTCATAGTTTAGCCCATATATTTTTCCCTTTTGGTTAACAAATTTTCTTACTTTTCAGAAGTTTGGTGTACGTTTTTCTTTACTTGGTCAATATTTTTCTCATTAGGTTAACACATTTTCCTAAGTTTTATAAGTTTTGTGTAACTTTTTTTCTTCAATTGGGCGATATTTTTTCATTAGGTTAACACATTTTCCTAAGTTTTATAAGTTTTGTGTAACTTTTTTCTTCACTTGGGCGATATTTTCTCATTAGGTTAACACATTTTCCTCCTTTTCATAAGTATGGTTGAGATATTTCTCCACTTGACCAATATTTTTCCCATTTGTTTAACAAATTTTCCTAAGTTTTATAAGTTTTGTGTAACTATTTTCTTCAATTGGTCGATATTTTTCTCATTAGGTTAACACATTTTCCTAAGTTTTATAAGTTTTGTGTAACTTTTTTCTTCACTTGGGCGATATTTTTCTCATTAGGTTAACACATTTTCCTAAGTTTTATAAGTTTTGTGTAACTTTTTTCTTCACTTGGGCGATATTTTTCTCATTAGGTTAACACATTTTCCTCCTTTTCATAAGTATGGTTGAGATATTTCTCCACTTGGCCAATATTTTTCCCATTTGGTTAACACATTTTCCTAATGTTTATAAGTTTGGACGACATATTTATAAGATTAGTTGAAACATGTCTTTACTTGGACAATATTTTTCACATTTGGTTAATAAAGTTTCCTACATTTTAAAAGTTTGGATGCGATATTTCTTTACTTGACCAATATTTTTCATCTTTGGCTAACAAATGTTCCTACTTTAGTCGACATATTTTCCTACTTTTTGTAAGTTTGGTCGAGGTATTTGAAAACTTGGTCAATATTTTTTCCTAATTTGGGTAATACATTTTCTTATAAAGGTCGACATATTTATAAGTTTGTCCATCGTTCGCCTATTGTATAACTTCAGTCGACATATTTCTTGATTTTACTAGCATGTTTTCTTACTTGTTATAAATTCGGATGAGATATTTCTTTACTTGGTCAATATTTTTCACCTTTGGCTAACAAATGTTCATACATTTTATAAGTTTGGACGAGACATCTATAAGTTTGATCGATATTTTTCCTATTTGGCTAACATGATTTCCTACTTGCCCAATATTTGTCACATTTGACGAACAATTTTCCTACTTTTCATAAGTTTGGTCGAGATATTTCCTATTTTGGTCACCTTTTTAAATTAATTTGGTTACAATTTTTCCTACTTTTTACAATGTTAGTCGAGCCGTTTCTTATTTTGACCAACTGTTTTGTCAGTTTAGCTAACAATTTTCCCTACATTTTATAAGTTGGCCGAGACGTTTCTTATTTTGGCTAACAGTTTTGTCAGTTTGGTTAACAATTTTTCCTACATTTTATAAGTTGGTCGAGATATTTCTGTATTTGGCCAACATTTTCATTAGTTTGACTAGCCTTTTTCCTATTTCTTATACGCTTGGTTGAGATATTTCTTATTTTGACCCCGAGTTTTATAAGTTTGGCTAACATATTTTACTATACTTTATACGTCTGGTCGATATATTTCTATATTTGGCCAACATTTTAATAATTTGGCTAACATTTTTTTCTTATTTGACTGTTGGAGTGGAACATAGAACCTGTACTTTTGTCAGGATGTGAAATGTGGTAATGAGCCGACACATTGAAAAACATATATTAGCTTTGGAACTAGGTTTCTGCGGAAAGATGCAAAGACCCCCTTTGGCCAGGCAGAAGAATTAATGAAAGTGTAAATGTCTGCTCTGAGAAGCGATAACTTTGCTGGTCAGGACAGCGGGTACGTGATATGTCATGTTATATGAGAAGCCTAAGACTGATCCGGGGAAGCTTGTTGTGTTCACGGGTAATATTATATGATAAATATAGCTAAACACTCGTCGGTGTATGACCCGATAGATGTTAAGTAAAAGGTACACCTCCCCCAACTGGCCTCGGTGCTCACATCTCTCCTCTATGTCTATGAGAACGGGTTAGTTGAATACTGTGATGACTTGATTATAGTTGTGTATATTATATTCGAAACTGCCTTGTGGTGTATAGAGGCCTTGGTAGTAGTAGTTTCGTGTTCTTTACTGTTACTTGGTGACCCTATGACGACTCGGAAATAGAAAAGCGAGAGAATGAACACCCTTTTAAACCTCCGACGCCCTGTTGACGAGGGTGCAGAATCACTCCCGTACATGGTGGTCATCACGAATTAGGTCCCCTGGTTCGATCGCCAACATAATACCGTTGTTTTTTTTTCTGTAGTATCCCTCTTAACCACGTGTCTCGGCTGTATCCATACGCATGTGACAGATACAACGCCCTCTTTGCCCGGATGTAGCCGTTTCCCACAGGTCCATATACATTGTGGTAATACATGTCTATCTTGTGAGATGTTGGTTTACTTCTACCACACTAATACATACGAGTAGAGGCATGGAGCTTGAAATGGGGAAACGGTAGCCGTGAGCATAAAAGGAAAGAAAAAAAATGTCTGATAGGAGGTGGCTTTAAAGCGTTGGAACAAGAATCGCTGTGATGAAGGTTGTCTTTTGCAAATTGGAAAACATACTGACTAATATAAAGTTGACAACTGTAATGAGAAATAAAAGGAGTGTTTAAGTACTACATAGAACCCGTACTTTTGTATGACTGTGAAGCGTGGTCAATGAGCAGACAAGTTGAAAAGCCTCTAATGCCAGTGGCGTTGTGGATTCTGAGACATAGTTTTTAAAAAGTTCACTAGACAACCGCATGAAACTCCCTCCAAATACTACAAGGCAACATGACAAAACATACAACGTAGCAGACACATAGATACTATACCAGCTCTGTAAGGCAACATACTTTGATAATGTAGACATAACGGCCGCTTTCTAATAATACTGCACACATCTATAAGCAGTGGTAAACCCGTATACACAGATACACGATACTTTCCTAAAGTAGACTCTAGCCATGTTCGCAGTGCAGCTATATAGAGGCATGGCTGAGTTGATGTGAAATATTTTTGGTTATTTTTACACCCGGATGTAATAGGCGACAAGTCACAACACAGCTACGATGCGCTGACAAGGGTGCCCTTATCAACTTCACATACTGGTCAATCTATATAAACCACCCAATAACATAGTACACCATCCGTCTTCAAGCCACAAGCGTTTTCAATGTCACAAGAATAACGAACTACTGATATTTAAGATCAGAGTGGCACATGCTGATACTGTTTGTGATATCTCCTACTCATACCACCTGTTTTAACTAAATAAGGACACATACACCTAGCCCATAATCTCCAATCGGCAATTATGAGAAAAATCGAGGGTAGTGTTATTGATTTTTACTGGATGTCCCGACAATAGGTGTTAATCTTTTAATCCCCTTCCAACCTTTATATGAACATTTATTAATATCGCGAACTATTTTGCAATGGCGGAGCTATAAGAAATATTATTAACCTGACTTGGTCATTACGAGGACGATAATCCCCTGGATTAGCCGTTATGAGAATAAGTATTGATTTTTGGCAACACCTGTTGAGGTCATATTCTGAATGTTAAGTTAGCTTATATTTTGTAACTCGTAGGTACAAGGGTGAAATCTGCTGCCTGTGTTTTTCATCAGCGGTGGGACTTGTGGCCGCGACGACACCCACACCTTGATGACTGGAAATCTTACCCACGACAAAGTTCCGAGATTCGAACCTGTCACTTCCACGGTGTCTGGGGTACCCCCTAAACATACTCCGCAACCAGCACAACACCTCTACTTTTCTAAACATAACCGGGTTAATAACAACCGAGCTCGAAATCACAACTAAGTAACCAAATATTATCAATATTTCTTCTACCACTAGACCACCCCACTGGGATTCGAACCCGATGATAGTGTTCGGAAGCGTTTATCTAGTTACGCATCCACTCACCCCACCCCTTAACAACGAATATCACAAAGTCATACCCACTAAAACCATCGACCATCTTTACACTTTCAAAGTTTTCATTTGAAGAGCTGTAACCGGTATGCTGATAGTATTTAAGGCCCAACCACTATAGATAATATAACAAACAGTCGACCCCTTTACAATAGACATATAATGAAAATATCCTTGGTCTTCTGACGACCGACGCCGAAATTATGCGTTGAATGTGTCGGTGGTATACCTCCATGCCTATATTTACCCACTTCTCCACTCGATCACCCTGGCTCTTACCAAGGAACGGGCGTAATTATCCAACCAATCCGCCCCTCGCCCACCTCTTAACAAGGATCAGAAGCAGTTATTTAGCTATTTGTACACTCACCAACCCCTTGACAACGACCTGGAGCCTTTATCTAGCAACTCCTCTGTCTCTTAGCAAGGAACCGACGCATTTACTTAGCCACTTCGCCACTCGCCCATCCCTTTAAATTGTTCGGAAGCTGTTATATAGGTACATCACCACTCACCAACCCCTTAACAACGAATACCACGAAGCCACGCCTCCTTACAACCGTTACTACAGCCATCTTTACTTTTTTAAGGTTTTCATTTGAAGAGGTGTAATCTATATGATGATAGTTTTATAAGCCACTACGACCCACTACAGATCATATACATGCCATATATACCTTTTTACTTATTATAATTTTCATATGACACCCGGCGCGGTTCGAGACTTCGACCCACCTAACCCCACCACAGTACTCGTCAATAACCGGACTAGTGATCACTCAGCAATGACTGGCCACTTGGGTACTACAAGACACTGTTTTACTGGGGTCGACCGCTCCACGCGACCGATCGGCCGCGCTTGCTCCTGCGCCCGCCGCCGCGCGCCCTTGGTTGTTGTTTATTTATTTATGTTTTTATTTTATTTTTTAAAATTAGTTAAAATATTATACACACACTCAGTTATCTGCTCTTAGAAAAACATGTCTTTTCTTAGATGTATCGCACCCTTACATATGACCTAAGTACCTACCCTACCCAAACCGCCCTGGTCCCGAGCTGGATTGGGGGCAATCCAGCGAGGTCAATCCAGAAAGTATAATTAGGAGCAGACAAAAACCCTAACCCCTAAACCCTAACCCCTAACCCTAAGCCCTAACCCCTAACCCTAACCCTAACCCCTAACCCCTAACCCTAACCCCTAACCCTAACCCCTAACCCCTAACCCTAACCCCTAACCCTAATCCAGCTGGATTGGGGTCAATCCAGCACCACAATCCAGAAAATATAATCAGTTAGGACGTAACATACTACTTATATATAATGTTCTAGTTTCATTAGCCTCTTTCAGGCAATCGTTGTCAGTTACTCTGGCAGTTCAAAGAATTCGCAACATTCCTCTGTTCTGTAATTGCTTCTTATAAACCTGTAGGCTTCATCATAGGTTATGTCAAGCTGAGGCAGTCTTCCATCTTCCTGTGTCAAATTATATTTCATAATTTATAGAACATGTTGTATGGTTTCAGTGTATGTAATAGTACATGTAAAGTAAATATGTCAAACCCAGACAAGTTCCCAGCACACGCTCAAAAGTCAATACTCACGACAAGAAATCACGATTGCTACATACTTAGTAGAAGTAGCCACTGGGATAGCCAGAACATCACGATTGCTACATACTCAGTAGAAGTAGCCACTGGGATAGCCAGAACACCACGATTGCTACATACGCAGTAGAAGTAGCCACTGGGATAGCCAGAACACCACGATTGCTACATACGCAGTAGAAGTAGCCACTGGGATAGCCAGAACATCACGATTGCTACATACTCAGTAGAAGTAGCCACTGGGATAGCCAGAACACCACGATTGCTACATACTCAGTAGAAGTAGCCACTGGGATAGCCAGAAAATCACGATTGCTACTTACGCAGTAGAAGTAGCCACTGGGATAGCCAGATTGCTTTAATATGCTCTGACCAAATGTAAATAATGCGAGAACACAATATACATGGCTGGGATTCAACAAAGAGCGCATCCCACATCATCCGTTGCCTAATAACGGGTGTTTGTAAAGTCTCACTACACTTTGTGTGTAGAACTAATGTGAAGAACTAAGTACATGACGTCATCAAAAAATTTGCTCCACAGTCTATTGTAAAGTAATATGCAGCGAATGGATGTCGTCTGCTGGAGTAATTCTTTGCACTCCATACAGAATGGTGTTATCAACGGAAGAAATTTTCGCAATTCGCATAATATCACGTTGAATTCCTCCGAAGTCGGAGAGTGTCTGCCTGCACGGCGAGGAACCACCAGTCTGCACACCACTAAGTCAGACATGGGACAACGGATACTCACGTAAACCTCAAGTCCTGTATGACATCACACTGATGTTGTCAACAGGATGTCTTCATCCGACATACAGGACTTCGCGCTGGAGTTCACAGCCAGCGAACACAAGCAAGCAAGCAAGCAATCACGTTGAATTTGGCCTGCTCGTTCTCCAGATCCAACTCCAATCGATTATTATCCATGGAGTTTCTTTAAAGGAAATCTTTACAAAAATAATGTTTACAGAATTGAGGACCTGAAAGAAGCAATCCGAATTACCATTCAAGAAATAACAACAGACAAGTTGCAGAAGATATTTAACAATATGAAGAGACGTGTGCAGTCATGTCTTGAAGCCCGTGGTGGACATTTCGAACACTTGTTATAATCAATACTTTATTGGCACTTTTCAGCTTCCCCAAAACAGCGATAGACCATAGCAGTGACTAGTGTAACTAATTTAATGAATTTTTAGCACATTTTTTATGTCGTCATGTACTTCCTTTTTCAAATTTGACCTACATACAAAGTATAATGAGACTACACAAACACCCGTTATTTAAGGAGTTAAAACATAATTAATATATTTGTTACGTATGAAAACACACATAGTTCCACATTGTTGTCTTTATTGTCTGTGGCACTGTGTGCATTGGCAGTCGCCCTAGCGACGTTGATAGCGAACTGCGATGGTATTAATATAATAAGCACTTTCTGACGCGGGTCAACACCTAGGCTCAACGCTTGCCAAAGTGAGAGAAAGATTGGTCACCAAGTCCTCCTTGCTCTCAGTCCTACAAGACGTCATGGCGTTGACATATCACAGCAGAAAGAGACTGAGCCATATGGGATACAAACCCGGTGCAATGAAGTCGACCCTGTCGACTTTTAAGACCACTGGAGAAAACTACTTCGGGACAAAGAAGACAAGAGTTTATGTGTGTTGTTTTAATTAAATAGGAGCGGCTGGCCGAGTGGCTAGCACTCCATGGTCTTCTTCGGGGGACCTGGGTTCGATATCATCGGTAAGGTATGGATTGTTTTTTTTTTTTCTGTTGGGGCAAGAGAAAATCCTAACCTGTACAGTTAGCGGCAACTGCACTAGCCAGTCGGTCTTAATTCCTTAGGCTAAAGATTTAACTTGGGCTAAAGTTTGACGTGGCAGTCACCCCCCCCCCCCCCCCCCTCCTGTCCTACCACCGCAATGTGCTATAGGCAGAGATGATATTTTTAATTAACATGAATGTTGTTCTTTCTGTAGTTTGTTTTATTATTATGCAGCACTAAGAGTTAGAAAGGACAGTGAAAGAAGCCATGCCTCCTGGAAGAGTATGCTGGGCACTGGACATAAAAAGACATCCTGAGCGTGAAGAGGTTGCAGGTCGGGGAGTTAGTCAAGGAATGTGAGTTTTCATAGTGGGATGTGGGGAGAGAGACGCTCTGTGAAGAAACTGTTAAATTATGACGGTGGTGAGGATAGTGGTGGTGATCGTGATGATGACCATGTGGATGTTGTTGTTGGTGATAATGTTGATGATGTTGATGATGATGTTGATGATGATGATGATGATGATGATGATGATGATGATGATGATGATGATGATGATGGTGATGATGATGATGTTGATGATGTTGATGATGATGATGATGATGATCATGATGATCATGATGATCATGATGATCATGATGATGATCATGATGATCATGATCATGATGATGAGTTCATTATTACGAGAATTGAACGTGATATTTTTGTTCTGTTTTAGATGATATGATGGAGTGTTATTGCAAAGATAACTGGGCATTATCAAAGAAGAGGGAACATTGAGAAGCGCTTCTACAACACCTGCAAGGTGCATTTGTGTAGTGGCTAGACGCTTGCCTACATGTCCTGGGGATATGGGTTCGAATCCCACCGGGCCGGATTCAAATTTTTTAAATTGTCATGATCTTCATGACTGACCCAGTCTAAAGTGGTCACCAGAAAATGCCTTGGGAAGTAAAAGTAGTCGGTGTGATACTGCCCACATGACCCTCCGAGTGTCGATTGGTTTATGTAAGTACTTTATATCCAATGTGACTTAACTCGTGTACAAGAGTTCTTGACATTTATTGTTCAATCTCTTCATTGCTTTGTCGGTTTTCTGACTACCTTTGTCGAGTCTTCTGACTATCTGTGACGAGTCTTCTGACTACCTTTGTCGAGTCTTCTGACTACCTTTGTCGAGTCTTCTGACTACCTTTGTCGAGTCTTCTGACTACCTTTGTCGAGTCTTCTGACTACCTGTGACGAGTCTTCTGACTACCTTTGTCGAGTCTTCTGACTACCTTTGTCGAGACTTCTGACTACCTTTGTCGAGTCTTCTGACTACCTTTGTCGAGTCTTCTGACTACCTTTGTCTAGTCTTCTGACTATCTGTGACGAGTCTTCTGACTACCTTTGTCGAGTCTTCTGACTACCTTTGTCGAGTCTTCTGACTACCTTTGTCGAGTCTTCTGACTACCTTTGTCGAGTCTTCTGACTACCTGTGACGAGTCTTCTGACTACCTTTGTCGAGTCTTCTGACTACCTTTGTCGAGTCTTCTGACTACCTTTGTCGAGTCTTCTGACTACCTTTGTCGAGTCTTCTGACTACCTGTGACGAGTCTTCTGACTACCTGTGACGAGTCTTCTGACAACCTTCGGTGACTCTTCTGGCCACCTTTTGCGAGTCTTCTGACTACTTTTAGTGAGTCTTCTGGCTACCCTTGACACGTCTTCTGACTAACTTTGACACGTCTTCTGACTAACTTTGACAGGTCTTCTGACTAACTTTGACAGGTCTTCTGACTAACTCTGGATGTCTCATGTGGCGCTAATTATTGAGACACAATTCAGCTGTCATCTACTGCCTATAGTATCTTGCGGTGTAGAACAACGTTTGTCGCATAATCCGTGTATATAAGCGGTAAAGCGAGTCCATAGCAGTGAGTGAGCTAGACAGTTAGTTGGTTAGTTAATCAGTCAGTCCGTTAGTCAGTTAGTCATTTAGTCAGTCAGTTAGTTAGTAAGTCAGTCAGTCAGTCAGTCAGTCGGTCGGTTGGTTTATTGGTTTGTCGGTTAATTGGATAATTGTTTGGTTGATTAGTTGGTTGGTCGGTCGGTCAGTCAGTCAGTCAGTCAGTCAGTCAGTCAGTCAGTCAGTCAGTCAGTCATAGAAGTAAGGGCAAGCGTTAGAGACTAGATTATCCACCAGACAACAACATACAAATTGAAACCTATAGTTACGACCGGGATTCGAACCTGCCACCTCCAAATGCTTAGGAGCAAGTGCACTTCGACACATGACCAGCGTCCACGCCTCCGCAGACACCCCCCCCCCTTTTTTTTCGCCTTCCCCCTTAATACATGTTTCCTTTTAATCGTGGGTGGTCTGGCTTAAGGAGGTAGACTTCCGCCTCTAGCTAGAGCAGACGTGAAACGATTCACGCTGTGAACAATATTGATTATTACACAAATAAGGAATGCTTGATTTATTCCACAAGAGGCGATCAGTAGACCTTGAATGTTGTCTTCTCTAAAATGTGGTTTCTGAGTCGAATGTTGCGAATACTGTAGGGGTGTGGTGGGGGTTGGCTGCGGGGCTAGAGTAAGCTGCAACAATTGTCTGGAATATAGTTAATTAAAGTAGAATATGATACTACAATTATATATTATATATTAATGTCTGGACGAGGTTAATTAAAGTAGAATATGATATTATAATTATATATTATATATGAATGTCTGGACGAGGTTAATTAAAGTAGAATATGATATTATAATAATATATTATATATTATATAAGAATGTCTGGACGAGGTTAATTAAAGTAGAATATGATATTATAATTATATCATTATCTATAAAATGCAATGTATGTATGTATGTATGTGTATAAGTGCGTATGTCCTTTCTGCGTAGGCGAACGGTCCATCCGATTGAGATAAATTTTCTGCACATGTTCTTCTCATTCCCGCCCAGCCAACTGTCATAGTTTGTTAGTTTACAAACAGTTATTTACGTAATAAAATTTATATTTTTGATTACATTATAATTAATATATAGCAAGGGGACTTAACTTAAGAAACGTTAAATCAAGGGACATAACGTTTAGTAGCATTCCTATATCTTAAGTTAAGTCCCCTTGCTATATGTGCGCCGAAGATAGATAGATAGATAGATAGATAGATAGATAGATAGATAGATAGATAGATAGATAGATAGATAGATAGATAAATAGATAGATAGATAGATAGACGGATAGATAGACGGATAGACGGACGGATAGACGGACGGATAGACGGATAGATAGATGGATGATAGATAGATAGATAGATAGATAGATAGATAGATAGATAGATAGATAGATAGATAGATAGATAGATAGATAGATAGATCATCACCAGGGACAGGGCGAAGCCGGGCCGAGTCCTCTAGATGGATGGATGAATGGATGAATGGATGGATATATAGATAGACAGCCGATCCGGGTCGTCAGACAGACAGACAGACAGATAGATAGATAGATAGATAGATAGATAGATAGATAGATAGATAGATAGATAGATAGATAGATAGATAGATAGATAGATAGATAGATAGATAGACGGAGGGAGAGACGGACGAACGGACGGACGGATGGACGGACAGACAGACAAACAGACAGACAGGTAGATAGATAGATAGATAGATAGATAGATAGATAGATAGATAGATAGATAGATAGATAGATAGATAGATAGATAGATAGATAGATAGATAGATAGATAGATAGATAGATCCCCGCTAGGGACAGGGCGAAGCCTGGCCGGGTCAGCTAGTATTATATATTATATAAGAATGTCTGGACGATGTTAATTGAAGTAGAATTTCGATGTCCATGTTACCATTCTATTACTCCATTCAACCTCAAAGAGAAGCTATATTAGGGTCCATCACTGGCTCAGATTAATAATCCTGTGACTGAATCAGCCATAAATTGGATAATAATTTGAAGGTGATTGTTGTTCAAATAGGCAGCTTTCTCCGTTAATCCCGAATACTCTGGTGGTTGACGTGAGTGCACGAGAATTAGAAGTGGTTCGAGTCGCGCCAGTGATTTATGAGAGTATGGAGCCGGTCGCTCAGAAAGTCGTGGCGTGCTGTTGAGCGTAATCTAGCCTAGGAATCAACATACAGCTGAAAGATCCTGATGTTGACCGCAATATCCTGAAACAGGATGGAAACGCGGAGAAAAAAAAATTATATAACATTGTCTGGAAGAGATTAATCATAGTATAATCTTCTTCTTCTTCAGCGTTCCGAGCCATTGAGGTTCTTTGCTGCAGATACAATCCGTCTCCATTCGTCTCTCTGGTTGACATTCTCTTGCCAATCGTTGATTCCAAGTGCTTGTAGGTCTGTGTATATATATTATCTCTCCACCGTCTTCTTGGTTTACCTCGGGGTCTGCGGTCATTTATTTCCTGAGTGTAAGCGAGTTTTGTTTCCCTATTGTCGTCCATTCTTTCTATATGCCCCAGCCATTGTAGTCTATTAGCATTCATCATACCAGTGATTAGCGGGTACTTAAACAGATCATAAATGTCTTTGTTACTTCTTCTTTTCCACTCTCCACATTGTGTATCCCTAATGGGTCCAAAGATGCGTCTTAAAATTTTGTTCTCAAAGGTTTGTAACAAGGCTTCGTCTCCTTTCGTTGTACTCCAGGTTTCAGAGCCATACAGCACAACTGGTCTGATCAGTGTTTTGTATATTGTGATTTTGGTGTTACGAGATAGCGCATTTGATTTTAGTAGATGTTGTAGTGCATAGTATATCTTATTTCCAGAATTGATTCTAGTTTGTATTTCTTCCCTTATGATGTTGGAGCAGTTGAAGATTGTACCCAGGTATTTGTATGTTTCCGTTCTTTTAATGGTCATATTATCTATTTGTATGTGGCCAGAGTTTTTAGCCATTCCTTCTCTTGAAATTACCATATATTCTGTCTTATCTTGGTTGATAACCAGCCCCATCTGTTGGGCTTTTTCCTTTAAGTGAGTCAATATTTCTAATGTCTTTTGTTCATTTCCCCCTATAATATCTATATCATCTGCATAACCAAGCAGCTTGGATGTTCCTCCAATATCACATTCCTCCTTTACCTTCCTTACAACTTTCTCTAGAGCCAGATTGAAGAGTAGCGGCGATAGTGCATCACCCTGTTTCAAGCCAGATGTTATTTGGAAAGGGTCTGATTTCCTGCCTTTATATGTTACTATATTATAAGTATCTTCCATGCATAGTCTGGTCATGTTGATTAACTTCCTTGGTATTCCAAATTCCTGCATAGCATTCCATAGACTATTCCTATGGACACTATCATAAGCCTTTTTAAAATCCACAAAAATGTTATGGAGATCTCTTTTATATTCCCAATTTTTCTCGGCTATTTGTCGTAAGATAAATATCTGATCTATTGTTGATCTGTTTTGTCTAAAACCCGCCTGGTAGTCACCTAATATGTCTTCTGAATATGGTTTTAGTCTATTTAGTAATACTGCGGTTAGTATCTTATAGCTTGTGGACAGTAGTGATATTCCTCTATAATTTTCACATTGGAACTTGTCTCCTTTCTTAAAGATAGGTATCAATAATGACTCTTTCCAGTCATGGGGTAATTCTTCTGTCCTCCAGATTTTTATTATTAGTTCGTATAGCTTTAGATGTAATGCATGCCCACCTGCCTTTATAAATTCAGCAGCAATTCCATCAGCCCCAGTTGCCTTATTGTTTTTAAGTCGTGTGATTACATATAGGATTTCTTCAAATGCAGGTTCTTCAATTTGTGGTTCACACGTTAGAACCTCTTCCTGTGGGAAAAGTGTTACTTGGAGCTTCACAATTTAGTAATTCAACAAAATATTCTTTCCATGTGTTGCACATTTCCTCATTGGTATTTATCATATTCCCATTTTTGTCTTTTAAACCATATGTGTTGTGTTGGTGCCCTCGTTTCATTGACTTCAGTTCTTTAAAAAACTTTCTAGATTCGTTTTTCTGGTGATTAGTTTCCATATCTTTGATTATATTACTCATATATTCTCGCTTCTGCTGTCGAACTATTTTTGTAGCCTCTTTACATTCATTTCTATATTGCTATTCCTTTTGGATGTTGTTGATGTCATTTAACCATAAATGTCTGGCATTCTTTTTCCTAATGACTGCTTCTTCACATTTTTGATTGAATCATCTGTTCTTTCTATGCTGTGGTTAACACACCGAGACATTCTTCTGCGGTAGATTGAATTGTATTCTTGATGTTCAACCAGGTTTGGTCAACGATTTCCTCCAAAGAGTTTTGCAGAGTTTCAAGTTTACATTTTATTTCATCTGTAAATTTCTCTTTGACTGTAATTTCTTGTAGTTTTTCTCTGTTATATGTTGGGTGTAATCTTTGTAATTTAGTATAGAAAGCTCTCTTAAGTTTTATTTTAAATTTTGCTCCAACGAGGAAGTGGTCGCTGTGGCACTCAGCTCCTCTATAACTTCTAACTTGTTGTATGTTTGATGCATTTCTGTTGTTAATTAAAATGTGATCTATTTGATTATAGGTTCTCTTGTCACATGATTTCCAAGTTTGTTTGTGTATATCCTTTCTTTGTAGTCTGGTACTGCTAATCTGCAGTCCTTTGGCTTCTGCCAGGTTGACTCTCCATCCATTATCATTTGAAGTTGTATGTAGGCTTTCCATACCGGCCACTTTTTTATGAGTTTGCTCTCTACCTATTTTTGCATTGAAGTCTCCCAGCACAATCAGGATGTCCTGTTTGGGGTTTCTTCTATTACATCTTCCAAATCATTATAAAAGTCTTCTTTAACGTCATCTTCTTTCTCTTCAGTAGGTGCTTGTACATTAATCATCGTTATATGTTTCCATTTACCTTTTATTCGTTATTTACTAATTCTGTCATTAACAGCTTTAAAGTTTAGAACGTTCCCCCATAACTCTTTTATGATGACAAAACCTGTTCCTAATTCATGTTTATTTTGGGTGTTTCCTCCATATATTACAATCATTCCATTTTGCTCTAAAGTACCCTCTCCTGGCCACCTTATTTCTTGAATTAATCATAGTATAATATTATATTTTAATTATATATTATATAAGTGTTTGGAAGAGGTTAATCAAAGCAGAGTATTATTTTATAATTATACATTATATAATATTGTCTGGAATATGGTTAGTCAATGTAGAGTATTATACACATCTGTAAGAAAGAGCCGATGTCCCTCTGATCAAATAACAAGATGTTATGTTAGTTGCATATACTTTACATGACGTGTTAGTCAAACCCAGCGTTGTTGGCTGTTCGTGATTGTGTGTTTATGTTCAGTAGTTTGCCATTGCTTTCTGTACGACCGGCACTCATACCTGTGTGTGAGAACCAATGCAAGGTTGTCTACTTCCAAATCGCCCGCAGGTACGTTTCGCTCGTGATAAGCTGGATTACGAATTGCATTTGTAACCCCTTCGCCAAAGAGCCGCTTAAGAAGAGTTGAGCTAAGAACTGACATCACTGCACTCAGAACATTCCCATACACGTTCCGCCCCCTCATTCAGTAGTCAGCGAAGAGTCATACTACTAATCGTTCCCACTATCTGGTTGCAAGTTCTCCTTGTCTTCTCTCTCAGTTTTGTCTACCCCCCCCCCCTACCCCCCCCCCCCCCCCCCCCCCCCCCCCCCCGCCATATCATTCTTTCCATATACGGGTTCGCATTCTGTTCCCCCGCCTTCTCCACCTGGTCCCACATGCGCTCAAACACTTCTCCCTTGTCCATATGTAATCTACAACTAAAAGGTGCATTCCCTGCCAACCTATAAACCGCACTTTTGCATGGCCAGGGCAAAACATCCATACAATTTTCACAATTTGTGACCTCTAAAGCGAGGATAGCCTTTCCACACGAAACATTGCTTTCTCCACCTTACTAAGCATACTCCTTGAGTCCGAAATGAATGCATTGTGTGTTGCAGTGGTCCCCTATAACCATCGGAATGCCGCTGTGACTGCTTCCACCTTTGTTCTCATGCTGCAGGTCGTAGTCTTCTTCTTCTTCTTCTTCGTTCGTCCGGAATGTTGTTTTAGACGTAATTGCGTTGTGCCTGTTTACAGCAGAACTGTGATATTTAAACCTCTCGGCCAACAGATCCGACTTCTTCAGACATTTGTTGGCCGGATTACCTTCTCGGAGATCGTAGTTTCATATGCCACTCTCCTCTTTCAAGCATCGTCCATTAGCCTTCGAGATGAAACCCCAACCGCTACGTATGTTGCTCACCACGGAAACATCGGTTTAAATCACTACGTCACCTTGATGTGTGTATAAGAAGAGGGGCATTGGAAAAACGTGAAAAATTGGAAATATCGGCGGTAGAAAAGGTAGGGGCGGACTGGTGAACACGCTGCTGGATGGCCTCAGACGATGGCATGGATGCATGATATAAAGAACATACATCGCCAGTGGCAAGGCAGATAGTGATTATGATGATGATGATGATGATGATGATTATGATGATGATGATGATGATGATGATGATGCTCAAGATGATGTGATGATGGTGATCATTATGGTGATGGTGATCATTATGATGATGGTGATATGATGGTCATGATGATCATGATTAAGACGATGTGATAGTGATATGATAGTTATGATGATGGTGATGATGCTGGTGATGATAATAATCTAGGTTAGAGGTTCTCAATCTTTTTGGCCCTTGCACCCCTTCACCATATTTTCAGAATGACACCCCTCCCCCTTTTTCGTATGTCCTCCCTATAACCCCCCTGTCGTAATTCTTTAGTGTCTTCCCTGGGGTGAGGGGAATCAACACCCACATTCTTCTAACCCCATATCATTATTCTGGAGGATCCACTAGATTTCCGTCCACAACACCCCGTCAGTCACTGGATCCCTCTTTCTCTCTCTCTCTCTCTCTCTCTCTCTCTCTCTCTCTCTCTCTCTCTCTCTCTCTCTCTCTCTCTCTCTCTCTCTCTCTCTCTCTCTCTCACCACTGGACCATGCCCTCTCTCATTCTTCTCCAACACAACATACCACACAACTCTGGCTTCTAAAATTAATAACAAATGCATTTAACAAAGAAAGGTGTATGTATGTGCGAAGTGCAGGTGTAGAATGTATGTCGTATACTCTAGTGTCTCTGCAGAATCAGACCGAACAGCTCAGGAGCAAAGTCTGATCATCCCAGTAATGGCCACACAACATCACCATAGCTCAGTACACAATGACCTCACCAAAAGATGTTTCACCCCTGCCAGGTGTGGACTTCCTCCAGTAGCTCCCTGATAATCCAGATATCTGGTCACCACAAATGGATATAGTCCAATACTGACCCTGAATGTGTCACACACCGTGTAGCTAAATGTCAATACAGTTCTGCGATCTAACCATTCTTGTATTGTGAAATACGGATCACTGTCACTTGAAACAAAAATGTTCATTGGTAATTGTCATGGATTTTCACGATCACAATGTTAATGTTTAAAGTTCCACAGGAATCCACTAACTGAGAAAACGCTATGTTAGGTGTTCAACTTCCCTCTATGACTACTAGTGTTCCTGTTACATGTGGTATGGAAAATAACTTCACTCAACTTTGGTGAACCCTATCTCTGAGAATTCATTCCCAGATAAATATCGGTTCCTGCTCAGCAGACTCATGTTTTTTGCAGACCCTTTTGATTGTGGGCCTAGTGCAAAAGCCGCCGAGTAAAGCTTTTTTCAATGAATTAGCCATAATCTTAGTCAATGACTTTTCAGCTTGTTCTCTTGGTGAACGGAGTGGAACCTGTTGAAGAGAGAACACACCTGGTGAGAGCAACCCGATACTGACCTTTATTAGGTGAGTGCAGGCCGACGGCCTCACTCAGATATATAACAGCGAACTAAACTCTGTCATAGGGCAGAGGAGCTCATCACATCGGTCTGAGTCATGGTAAGACAAGGAAAGACCAAAGGCAAAGTGCAGAAACCCAGTAGACACCCCACTGGAAGATCCTACCATTGGACATTGCCCCTATTCCCCAACCATCATCAATCTCTCTAAACATCATCCCACTACATTATTCTCAACCAGCTGAGTTAATTGATATCTTACACTAACTAGTTTAACAACGCGATTGCCTACTGTTGCCGACACTCCTATATTACATCCTCCTAATGCACATTACTACACTCGATTCCTATGAATAAACCCATTTGGGTCTAAATCACTCAATTACCATATATTGAGTCTGGCCTTAAATTGAGACTACTCAACCACACAATGGGTAAATGTCCGCCAATGTAAATTAACACAAGACACTGTAGCCTCTCTTTATAATCCAGCCAGGAACATTACACACACGTCCGTAAAGTTTTCACAACACTTGGTCGACTTCCCAAAAGTTGGTTACCCAGCCAGTTTTAATACTGTGCCTACATGACTTCACTCGCTGTCAACAACAGGTGGCCTTCCCGTCTCCATCTCAGGACTGGTTTCCCGTACTTCAAAAGTACCTCCGGCCTGTGATCTAGAGAAATTCATTTCTCCACAACAAAGATCTAGCCGACTTCCCCCCCCCCCCCCCCCAGACAATTTGTCTCCAACTTCACAAGAATGGTTGCTGCCCGTAAACAACTGACGCAACAGTCTATTTCTCTCGATCGACAACACATCAAAGAATGCCGGCGCTTGTAGACAAAGGCCGCAACAGTGTTTCATTGATCGACCCTTCCAAGAATTCTGTGACACCCCCTCCCCCCCCCCCCCCCCCTCGTCCCTACACAATATACGTAACAATGGAAGCTAAGTTTAATAACACATACTAGATCAAGTCTAGACGTCCACATAAAACGTGATTTGCGAGTCTACTTACGTTATAAAATGAATTTCAGAAGGGCGAGAAGTACAGAACTGTAAAGTTTGGAGGGAAAAACAATATTATGTAATCGGTTCTTGTATCCAAGCGATCTTGATATAATCTTAACCACCCCACCCCCCCCCCCCCCCTCGGAAACCCTAAAATCCCCCCGATTTCCCACCGGTTGAGAGCCACTGATCTAGGTCATGATAATGATACTGGCGAGAAGCTAGACCGATACGTTTGTACATTGCACACGTTACAAATCACTCTGTCTTTGCATATCGAAAACAGCTGGTCGAATGAATAAACCACTGCTCCTGTGAAACTGTACATTAGTAAACCTACCCTCAACAAATGTTCATAGCATGTATAACTTGTTTATACATGTGTGTATTCTCGGGGTGCTACGGTGTTCGTGAACAGGGCTGAAATATATGTGATCCGTGGAACTTTAACGGAGGTTTCTTATTTAATGAAAGCAATATGTTTTGAAAAAAAAATCAGACGTCTTAACCATCATCTCATTTCGTAGCTACCGTGAGTTGAAGAGGTGTTACAGAGACGTGTCATGATGAATTCCAAAAGCATTCAGTGAGATTTTCAGAGTGTCTTTAAAGCGTTTCCTCTGGCCGCATCACTGAATGCTTTTGGAATTCATCATGACACCTGGGAGACTGCAGCCAGAGACCGAAGTTCATGGCGTGTATCATTACGCAAGAGTGCAGTCACTTGTGAAGCAACCAGGACTGCAAGAGCTGTGAAGAAAAGACAGAACAGAAAAACCACTGCAGGAAATCCTCCTCCAGAAACGTCAAGCATTCTTTGTCCACATTGTCAAAGAACATTTCGAGCCAAAATAGGCCTTATCAGCCATCGTAGAACTCACGGCTCCATACTTTCAACCCCACTGGATGAAATGAATGGTCATCATCATTCTTGATGGACAAACAACATAATAATGGCATCAGATATCAGAGTGGGTCGATGAGGGATTATGATCGAAGTGTTGGGAATCACAGTGGGTCGTAGAAGGGTTATGATTGTAGCTGCAGGAATCAGAGTGGGTTGTAGAGGGTTTTTGATGATGGCATCATGAATTAGAGTAAGTCGTTGGGGTCTTATGATTGTATCATTAGGAATCAGAGTGGATCGTAGAGGGGTTATGATTGTAGCATCGGAAATAAGAGTGGGTCGTAGAGGGGTTAGATGATGGCATTAGGAATCAGAGTTGGTAGTAGAGTGGTTATAATATTCCAGTTATTCCATTTATCCAAGACATCTGAGTATTTATTTCGTAGGCACCCGCAGACAACAGTCGAGTTGAGTTGAGTCAAGAACCAACCACACAACACTCCGGACATTTCCATTCATGCTCCGTCTTCATCTTCAGTTAAGAGTCCACAAGACTAATTCTACCGTTGCAGTCTGATTATATGTCTGTCTGGCTTTTCCTCGGAGTACTGAGTGACGACCAGATCATATGGTACTAGACAATCGGAAAACAGATATCTTAAGTACACCAGTATTCCTGTCTGTCAATTGTACATATACCTTTTAAATTTTCTCTTCTTATAGTCCATTCCGTATGACATGTGTGATCATGTCTGTCCACAACCTTCTGTCTCGTGTACTGCCAATCTTCTTATAACCCATGCCGCGTGGCGTTGGTGATCATGCCTGTACACAGCCTTCTGTCTCGTGTACTGCCAACCTTCTTATAGTCCATGCCGTGTGACGTTGGTGGTCATGTCTGTCCACAGCCTTCTGTCTCGTGTGATGCGAATCATCTCTTGCACAGACGTTCCTCCACGCCATGATGTCAAACTGTTCAGTACCTTTTCGCTTGATCTTCCCCTGCCTCTCAATAACTGTAAATGTGTTTTTGTTAATTTAGTGGGACCAGGGATTCCAGAAGTGTGGATATTTCCATTGCTTAGGACATGTTTACCTTGATTATGTCGTCTGAATTAATTTGTTTACAGAAACTGTATCTGTTCAATTACATATGTTAAGGTACGATGCTGGTCTGACTGACTGAATGACTGTCTGCTTGATTGATTAACTGATTTATTGATTGGTTGATTCATTCATTTATTTATCAAAGAATCGACATCGTAAAATTCATGGCAAACCCATAGATTTCCGTCCCCCGTTTCAAGTGTCGCGAGATCTAGCTGCTAATCATTCCACTGACATACTGCTTGTAAACATCTGTGTCATTTTTATGCCTAGGCATGCGAGTGTAAAAGTAAATTAAAGAGCAGATAAGTTTGCAGGCCTGGATGCTCTGATGAACGAACGAGCAAGGAAAAGACTGACATCATGAAATCCCACAGGGAGGCGGGACAAGCACATGGCTCCGGGGCTTGATGTGATTCCACATGTGATTTGCCAGACTGCAAAACGGGTGAAGCTGGACGCGGTATCCATGATAGAGCCAAAGAAGAATGGTCAATCAACACAGAGCTGGTGGAGCTGGTCGCTACACGCTGAGAGAAATACTGAGCAGAGTACTTTCCAGTCTATTGCTACATTTACTTGTTTCCTTGTGATTGAATTGTACTTGCTTAATTGCGATTGAATTTTGCTTGATTCATTTTAATTGAATGTTACTTGTTATATTACGATTGAATGTTGCTTGTTTCATTGCGACCGAAGTTTACTTGTTCCATTGTAATTTTATTTTATTATCTTCATTGTAATTGGAAGTTATTTGTTTATTTGTGACTGAATAATACATTTTTTTAATTGACGTTAATTGTTTCATTGTGATTGAATTTTGCTTGTTCCTTTGTGATTGGACTTTGTTTAATTTATTGTGATGAAATTTTGCTTTTTTTCAATGTGATTGAATACTGATGATGTCATTATGACAGATTTTTAGTGTCATTGTGATGGAAAATTACTTGTTTCATTGTAATTTCATAATTTCTTGTTTCTTTGTGATTGCATATTGCTTGTTTCTTTGAAATTGCATAGACCAGCATTGTACATTTAAAGTTAATCGTATGTCCAGCATGTGTTGGCTGTTTGTAATTTTCCAGCAATTTTGCTATGAGTAGTTTGCCAATGCTTTCTGATCGGCCGGCATTCACTGTAAAAAAGTAAATAAACCATACTATTGTAAATGATTAGGAAATGGTTCAAGTCTAGCGTATGTACGAGGGAGCTTCAAATGAAAACTTTAAAAGTGTGATAGAAATTACAATAACCATTCCAGCATTGTCTTGTAACCTGTTAATATTGTTGCTAAGGATGTCAAGCGGGTTAAGCACGTGACATCACAGTGCAGATGAACACGTGACGCCATAAGGACAGTTTAAAGATGATCGCCCTACTTTTGACACGCACCAAAGGAGGAGCAGCGTTCTGTTATCCGTGTTTTCATCAGTGACAAGGGGAACACCTATAGAAATGTAACGGCGAATGAAAGTCCAATATAGTGAGTGATTCATGCCTGTCAGTCCAGCAAGTGTATGTGTGGAGTAGGAAGTTTCAAAACAGCGTGACTTCGGTGAAATGGTACAGCAGGTGGTGCATGAGTGGTTACACATGCGACCAAGAGAATGTTTTGTTTTACAGAAAGCCAAGAACTTTATCGGCGCTGGAGGACTTCCATTGAACGCAGTGGTGACTACATCGAAAAATGCTACATTTGTTCTTTATTTTTTTTTTTCAGAATATATTCACTAAATAAGAAACATTTACGGTTTTCTTTTGAAGCCCCCTCGCACTTACTTACGCACCTATTTATTTATTTATTTACTAACTTACTTTCTTATTTACGTACTTACGTACCCTACTTGCTCTATACCATTTACCTACTACTGACATACCTACTTATTACATTAACTTACTTACTTACATACCTACTTACTTACGTAACTACTTACTTACATACCTACTTAGTTACATACCTACGTAACTTACGTACGTACCTACTTACATACCTACTTACTTACATACTACTTACTTACATACCTACTTACTTACGTAACTACTTACTTACATACCTACTTAACTTACGTACTTATGTTTACTTATGTACCTACTTAACGTACATACCCTACTTACTTACGCACTTACCGTCTGGAAAATGTCAGGGTTTAACACGTCACACCCCAACAATAGTGTCTGCAGTGTGAAGATCGTTAACTTCAAGTCTTAAATATTCATACAAAAATCTTTCGCTTATAAAATGTTTAACTTATAACATGTTTAACTTATATTATTGACAGTGTTTTATTCATAATACTTATTGTGTTGATGTTATTTTTGTAAGATTTCTGTAACCGCATGTTAAATACAGTATATTCGACATCATGTCTATGATAATAAAATGGATTGCTGATACAACACTATATTGAGGCTATTATATATGAGTGTGTGAATTGTAATGTTTATATTGGACACAAAACAAAAAAGCAAACAATGGTACAAATTGTAGTCGTACACATTAACTAACTGTAGCTTTAAGGCAGTGAACGCGTTTCACAATTCTCCAACACTTAAGAGTTCGTAATCAGATATAGATCCATAGATCCATAGATCACACTCTGACATCTCGGTAAGTGCCAATCTCCTCCCATAGATCACATACCGTTAGTTATCTCTGTAAGTGCCAAGTCTCCTCCTATAGATCACATACAGACATATGTAAGTGTCATTCTCCTCCCACAGATCACATACAGACATCTCTGTAAGTGCCATTCTCCTCCCATAGAATCACACACAGACATCTCTGTAAGTGCATTCTCCTTCCATAGATCACATACAGACATATATGTAAGTGCCCATTCTCCTCCCCATAGGATCCCATACAGACATATATGTAAGTGCCATTCTCCTCCCATAGATCACATACAGACATATATTGTAAGTGCCATTCTCCTCCCATAGATCACATACATACATATATGTAAGTGCCATTCTCCTCCCATAGATCACACACAGACATCTCTGTAAGTGCCATTCTCCTCCCATAGATCACATACAGACATATATGTAAGTGCCATTCTCCTCCCATAGATAACTTAAAGACATATCTATTTGTGCCATTCTCCTCCCATAGATCACATAAAGACATATCTATGTGTGCCAGCCTACTCCTATAGATCACATAAAGACATATCTGTATATGCCAGTCTCCTTCCATAGATCACATACAGACATATATGTAAGTGCCAATCTCCTCCCATAGATTCACATACAGGACATATATGTAAGTGCCAATCTCCTCCCATAGATCACATACCGTTAGTTATCTCTGTAAGTGCCAGTCTCCTCCTATAGATCACATACAGACATATGTAAGTGTCATTCTCCTCCCACAGATCACATACAGACATCTCTGTAAGTGCCATTCTCCTCCCATAGATCACACACAGACATCTCTGTAAGTGCCATTCTCCTCCCATAGATCACATACAGACATATATGTAAGTGCCATTCTCCTCCCATAGATCACATACAGACATATATGTAAGTGCCATTCTCCTCCCATAGATCACATACAGGACATATATGTAAGTGCCATTCTCCTCCCATAGATCACATACAGACATATATGTAAGTGCCATTCTCCTCCCATAGATCACACACAGACATCTCTGTAAGTGCCATTCTCCTCCCATAGATCACATACAGACATATATGTAAGTGCCATTCTCCTCCCATAGATAACTTAAAGACATATCTATTTGTGCCATTCTCCTCCCATAGATCACATAAAGACATATCTATGTGTGCCAGCCTACTCCTATAGATCACATAAAGACATATCTGTATATGCCAGTCTCCTTCCATAGATCACATACAGACATATATGTAAGTGCCAATCTCCTCCCATAGATCACATACAGACATATATGTAAGTGCCAATCTCCTCCCATAGATAACATACCGTTAGTTATCTCTGTAAGTGCCAGTCTCCTCCTATAGATCACATACAGACATATGTAAGTGTCATTCTCCTCCCACAGATCACATACAGACATCTCTGTAAGTGCCATTCTCCTCCCATAGATCACACACAGACATCTCTGTAAGTGCCATTCTCCTCCATAGATCACATACAGACATATATGTAAGTGCCATTCTCCTCCCATAGATCACATACAGACATATATGTAAGTGCCATTCTCCTCCCATAGATCACATACAGACATATATGTAAGTGCCATTCTCCTCCCATAGATCACATACAGACATATATGTAAGTGCCATTCTCCTCCCATAGATCACACACAGACATCTCTGTAAGTGCCATTCTCCTCCCATAGATCACATACAGACATATATGTAAGTGCCATTCTCCTCCCATAGATAACTTAAAGACATATCTATTTGTGCCATTCTCCTCCCATAGATCACATAAAGACATATCTATGTGTGCCAGCCTACTCCTATAGATCACATAAAGACATATCTGTATATGCCAGTCTCCTTCCATAGATCACATACAGACATATATGTAAGTGCCAATCTCCTCCCATAGATCACATACAGACATATATGTAAGTGCCAATCTCCTCCCATAGATCACATACAGACATATATGTAAGTGCCATTCTCCTCCCATAGATAACTTAAAGACATATCTATTTGTGCCATTCTCCTCCCATAGATCACATAAAGACATATCTATGTGTGCCAGCCTACTCCCATAGATCACATAAAGACATATCTGTATATGCCAGTCTCCTTCCATAGATCACATACAGACATATATGTAAGTGCCAATCTCCTCCCATAGATCACATACAGACATATATGTAAGTGCCAATCTCCTCCCATAGATCACACACAGACATATATGTAAGTGCCATTCTCCTCCCATAGATAACTTAAAGACATATCTATTTGTGCCATTCTCCTCCCATAGATCACATAAAGACATATCTATGTGTGCCATTCTCCTCCCATAGATCACATAAAGACATATCTGTATATGCCAGTCTCCTTCCATAGATCACACACAGACATATATGTAAGTGCCAGTCTCCTCCCATAGATCACATACAGGTATCTCTGTAAGTGCCAATCTCCTCCCATAGATCACATACAGACATATATGTAAGTGCCAATCTCCTCCCATAGATCACATACAGACATATATGTAAGTGCCAATCTCCTCCCATAGATCACATACAGACATATATGTAAGTGCCAATCTCCTCCCCTAGATCACATACAGACATATATGTAAGTGCCAATCTCCTCCCATAGATCACATACAGACATATATGTAAGTGCCAATCTCCTCCCCTAGATCACATACAGACATATATGTAAGTGCCAATCTCCTCCCCTAGATCACATACAGACATATATGTAAGTGCCAATCTCCTCCCCTAGAATCACATACAGACATATATGTAAGTGCCAATCTCCCCCCTAGATCACATACAGACATATATGTAAGTGCCAATCTCCTCCCCTAGATCACATACAGACATATATGTAAGTGCCAATCTCCTCCCATAGATCACATACAGACATATATGTAAGTGCCAATCTCCTCCCATAGATCACATACAGACATATATGTAAGTGCCAATCTCCTCCCCTAGATCACATACAGACATATATGTAAGTGCCAATCTCCTCCCATAGATCACATACAGACATATATGTAAGTGCCAATCTCCTCCCCTAGATCACATACAGACATATATGTAAGTGCCAATCTCCTCCCCTAGATCACATACAGACATATATGTAAGTGCCAATCTCCTCCCCTAGATCACATACAGACATATATGTAAGTGCCAATCTCCTCCCACAGATCACATACAGACATATATGTAAGTGCCATTCTCCTCCCATAGATCACATACAGACATATATGTAAGTGCCAATCTCCTCCCCTAGATCACATACAGACATATATGTAAGTGCCAATCTCCTCCCCTAGATCACATACAGACATATATGTAAGTGCCAATCTCCTCCCCTAGATCACATACAGACATATATGTAAGTGCCAATCTCCTCCCCTAGATCACATACAGACATATATGTAAGTGCCAATCTCCTCCCCTAGATCACATACAGACATATATGTAAGTGCCAATCTCCTCCCATAGATCACATACAGACATATATGTAAGTGCCATTCTCCTCCCACAGATCACATACAGACATATATGTAAGTGCCATTCTCCTCCCACAGATCACATACAGACATATCTATGTGTGCCAGTCTACTCCCATAGATCACATAAAGACATATCTGTATATGCCAGTCTCCTTCCATAGATCACACACAGACATATATGTAAGAGCCAATCTCCTCCCATAGATCACACTCTGACATCTCGGTAAGTGCCAATCTCCTCCCATAGATCACATACAGTTAGTTATCTCTGTAAGTTGATTATGTGGTTGCTTCGGGATTTGAAATTTAAATATTGAGCACAACCCACTACTGGCAACGCCGATCGCATTCTGGTATGAACCTAAGGCCTATCCACGTCAATATGGAAGCACTATACTCGAGTTTCGCCCTCATTTGAGCTCGTCAGTAGTGCATATCCCTGACCGGATCCGGAAAACAGTCCCGGATCACGCGTGTGAAGCGGTGTGTTAACCACGCGGCACACACTGGACACACCAAATTATCACAACAGAACATCACAACGCTACCCATCGTAGGCTATGCTCAAGATTGCCCAATCGCCGCGACCGACGTCCGTCAATCGATGGGACCCGAACGATCAGGACTTCTCACTGGCAAGGAACACCAGGCTCCTAAATCCAGTGAGTAATAATCAATTGATTATGTGGTTGCTTCGGGATTTGAAATTTAAATATTGAGCACAACCCACTACTGGCAACGCCGATCGCATTCTGGTATGAACCTAAGGCCTATCCACGTCAATATGGAAGCACTATACTCGAGTTTCGCCCTCATTTGAGCTCGTGAGCATAGCCTACGATGGGTAGCGTTGTGATGTTCTGTTGTGATAATTTGGTGTGTCCAGTGTGTGCCGCGTGGTTACACACCCGCTTCACACGCGTGATCCGGGACTGTTTCCGGATCCGGTCAGGGATATGCACTACTGACGAGCTCAAATGAGGGCGAAACTCGAGTATAGTGCTTCCATATTGACGTGGATAGGCCTTAAGTTCATACCAGAATACGATCGGCGTTGCCAGTAGTGGGTTGTGCTCAATATTTAAATCTCTGTAAGTGCCAGTCTCCTCCTATAGATCACATACAGACATATGTAAGTGCCATTCTCCTCCCACAGATCACATACAGACATCTCTGTAAGTGCCATTCTCCTCCCATAGATCACACACAGACATCTCTGTAAGTGCCATTCTCCTCCCATAGATCACATACAGACATATATGTAAGTGCCATTCTCCTCCCATAGATCACATACAGACGTATATTTAAGTGCCATTCTCCTCCCATAGATCACACACAGACATATATGTAAGTGCCATTCTCCTCCCATAGATAACTTAAAGACATATCTATTTGTGCCATTCTCCTCCCATAGATCACATAAAGACATATCTATGTGTGCCAGCCTACTCCCATAGATCACATAAAGACATATCTGTATATGCCAGTCTCCTTCCATAGATCACATACAGACATATTTGTAAGTGCCAATCTCCTCCCATAGATCACATACAGACATATATGTAAGTGCCAATCTCCTCCCATAGATCACACACAGACATATATGTAAGTGCCAATCTCCTCCCATAGATCACACACAGACATCTCTGTAAGTGCCATTCTCCTCCCATAGATCACACACAGACATATATGTAAGTGCCAATCTCCTCCCATAGATCACACACAGACATCTCTGTAAGTACCAATCTTATCACAAACTCTCGAGCAACCGCACAGTGCACGAACTGGGTAGTACCCGTAAGCATCGAGATTTATGAATTTTCAGAATCACACATGCTATTCCTTTTGTGGGAAGGTATTCTAATTTTGAAATATAGCCTACCCTGTGGCCTTTTTTGAGTCCTCCAGGCCACCTGGGTGTCAGAGAAAATGAACAAGCTGACAGGCTTGAGAGATTGGTTACCGTAGAAAGATGAGTTGAGTTAAGAAACGACATCACTGCTCCGTCCCCTCGCTCAGCAGCCAACTAAGGGTCATGCTGTTAATGATTCCAAATGCCATGTAATTGAAGGTTCTCCTGGTTTTTCCTCTCAGATTCGTCCAGAGCCCCTGCCGATCCCTTGCCATATCATTCTCTCTACTTACGAGTGTTCAACCTGTTCCATCTCTTTCTCCACCTGGTCCAACAGGCGCCGACCAACTCTCCCTTGTCCATAGGTAGCCACCACTGAGAGGTGCATTCCCTGCCAACCTATCAGCCTGTTCATTCTCCCCGCACTCCCTCATGGCCAGGGCAGAAGACCCATACAATTCTCACAATCTGTGACCTCTAAAGCGAGGCAAGCCATTCTACGCGAAACATTCCTTTCTTCACCTTACTAAGCATATTCCGTGAGGATGAGAAATGAATCGGATTGATGTGCTGAATACTCATAGAGAGACAAAACGATTCAACGAAACAAGCGATGCTGCGAATGTGTAACATTGATCACACAGCAACAAAATTAAGTCAAAAATGTTGAAGTCAGACAATAGCGCAAAGCAGACTGCCAAATATAATAGATAACAAACGCAGAACTTGTGTCGTTGACCGCTACAAGCTGAGGGGAGATACTGAGAAGATCTCAGCATCTGTGGACTGAATGGTTCGATGTGCAGTGAAGGTAATCTGTCCTTTAGTACATAACTAATTAACTAACTAACTACTAAGAATAATCAATATCATCTCGTATTTTTGTTCTTTGTATGGCCGTGAAGCTACCTGATTATTCCATTGCATAGCCGCTCTCTTTAATTCTTCAACAGCATGCCGTTATGTGGCTTCATAGATTCGTGGCTGTTAAAATGGTGCCTTGTCTGTAGGTATTTATCTACGGCAGGCTGAGTTATGGGAAACAAAACTCGCTTACACTCAGGAAATAAATGACCGTAGACCCCGAGGTAGACCAAGAAGACGGTGGAGAGATAATACGTGTACAGACCTACAAGCACTTGGAATCAACGACTGGCAAGAGAAGGTCCACCAGAGAGACGAATGGAGACGGATTGTATTTGCAGCAAAGAACCTCAATGGCTCGGAACGCTGAAGAAGAAGAAGGCTGAGTTATGGGTAGCAATGTTCTCCCAATTTTCAAGGTCAGCAAGGCAGGTCTTATAGATGACGCGAGAGATCAGAAGAAAACATAAACCTGTTGGTCACAAGACATATTGAAACTCACAATCTTTTTCTGAACTTAAAAGTAAACAAAATTAATGTCCAAGGACAAAACATGCAAACAGAAAAGCGCAATAAAAATATGAGGACATTGAAAATGTCACAAAGTTGGAATCTCTTAGCTTCATAATCAACAACAGTGGGGACAGTTGTGAAGAAATCAGACATGGACTGGCCATAGCTATGGAAAGATTACACCGTGTTCAGAATCTATAGCACACCATCCGAATACACATTATAAACGGTGTTATAAATCTATAGCACAACATCCGAATACACATTATAAACTGTGTTCA
>JACEFZ010026356.1:195000-367500 GCA_014155875.1 Cepaea nemoralis | reverse complement strand
ACCTACCCTGGGTGGGTACCGTCCAAAAAGAGAAACCTGGACCAATGCAGCAGTCTTTGCCCATGATGTCTATGAAGGTTTCCACTCAGGCACTGAAACCGTTGCTGCAGCGATTGATCTTGAGGACGCATACAACAGAGTACCACTGGATTTTTTAATGTTTCAGCTTCTTGAACTAAACGTAAGTCCATTCCTCCTTAGTTGGATCGCTGCAGCCCTCTTCCAACGGAAAGTAGTTTTTAGATGTGGCAGTTGGACTTCGGAACCAACAACAATATATCCGGGTTTCAAATGAATGACCCTTATAATATAGCCATAGTATTCCAGTTTACCAATCTAGCCATAGATCAAATATGGCTGACTGAGACAAGATGACACAGATGTCCATGAAACAACATGGCTCAATCCGTGTTTCTCCGAAAATAAGGCCGGGTCTTATATTAATCTTAGCTTAACAAAGGAACTAGGGCTTATTTTCGGGGGATGTCTTATTTTGTTTTCAGTTACGAAAATCTATATTTATTCGTGTACAAAATTCTACATTAATTCAAATAAATGCATGTTATCTTCTTCTGGAACATCGTCATTACTCTAAATATCCTTAAATCCGTCTGATGAATTGTCGTTTGAGATCCTAGGCATATAAACACTGCAGTTTCCCATGGCAATCTTGTTGGTGAGTTGGTATTTAGAAAAGTCCATGCCACCAATAAAGTATTTGAATGCAAGTGCACGTTTAATAGCTGCAAATTTTAACTAGGGCTTCTTTTTGGTGAAGGTCTTATATTAAAAGCTTTCTGAAAAATCGTACTAGGGCTTATTTTAGCTTATTTTAGGTGGGTCTTAATTTCGGTGAAACAAGGTATCTGCGGCTGTTGGCAACACTTGTTGACATTGTCGGCATGATGAGGTAGGTGCCAACAGACAATTGTATTGTGTCTGCTATTGTGTCTGTATCTAGTTGTGGTTCATGGGTAATTTTCACAGACAGGGAAATGCATGAAGGAAGAGAGAAACAAAGAAGTAAAGATAGACGGAGGGACTAATAGACTGACGGAAAGAAAGAAAGAAAGAAAGAAAGAAAGAAAGAAAGAAAGAAAGAAAGAAAGAAAGAAAGAAAGAAAGAAAGAAAGAAAGACAGACAGACAGACAGAAAGACAGAAAGACAGAAAGAAAGGAAGGAAGGAAGGAAGGAAGGAAGGAAGGAAGGAAGGAAGGAAGGAAGGAAGGAAGGAAGGAAGGAAGGAAGGAAGGAAGGAAAGGAGGGAGGACGGACGGACGGACGGGCGGACGTACGGGCGGACGAACGGACGGACGGATGGACGGAGAAATATAAGAACAGAGAAAGATAAGAGCAAAAAAAAGAGAAGAACGAAGAATAGGAAGCACATATAAAGTTAGGGAAAGAGGGCGAAAGAAAAGTACAGAAAGACACCCATAGAGTAAGAGAGAAAGAAAAAGGCACCAAAATGTGAGAGAAAGGGAGACAGTAAAAGAGGTAGAGAGAAAGAGGCAGCAAGAGAGAATCAGACAGTGAGAGTGACGAAGAAAGAGAAACGAGGCAACGAGAGAGAGAGAGAGAGAGAGAGAGAGAGAGAGAGAGAGAGAGAGAGAGAGAGAGAGAACTAGCGAGATAGAGAGACACCGTGCGAGACAGAGAGAGAGAGAGAGACCTGCGAGAGAGAGAGAGAGAGAGAGAGAGAGAGAGAGAGAGAGAGAGGAAAAGACAGTTAAAGGGCGAGAAACAGAGAGACAGCGAAAGAGGTAAAGATGAAAGAGGCAGGAAGAAAGACAGAGATAGCTAGATAGAGAGAGAGAGAGAGAGAGAGAGAGAGAGAGAGAGAGAGAGAGAGAGAGAGACGGAGACAGAGAAAAGAGGTAACGAGAGAGAGAGATACAATAAGAGAGGTAGATAGACACCGAACGTTAGAGAGAGAGAGTGAGAGAGAGAGAGTTGCAGCGGGAAAAAGAGGAGAGAGAAAAAAGGAAAGAGAGACAGTGAGAGAGGTAGAGAGAGAGGCATTGAGGGAGAAGCAGACAGCGAGATAAGACTAACAGAGAGAGAGAGAGAGAGAGAGAGAGAGAGAGAGAGAGAGAGAGAGAGAGAGAGAAGAGAAATAACGAGAGAAACAGCTAGACAGAGAGAGAGAGCGAGAGGAGGCAGTGAGAGTGAGACATTGAGAGAGAGAGAGAGAGAGAGAGAGAGAGAGAGAGAGAGAGAGAGAGAAACAGACAGCGAGATCGACTAACAGAGAGAGAGAGAGAGAGAGAGAGAGAGAGAGAGAGAGAGATAATGTGAGAAACAGTTAGACAAAGAGAAAGGGGAGAGAGAGAGATAGCGAGGGAGGGAGGCAGTGAGAGTGAGCCAGCTTGAAAGGTAGTTAGAAGCAATGGGAGAGACAGTGAGAGAGAGAGAGAGAGAGAGAGAGAGAGAGAGAGAGGACGAGAGCTAGAGAGACCGTGAGGGAAGGCCAAGAGAGAGAGAGAGAGACAGCAAGAGATAGAGAGAAAGCTTGAGGGTGTGTGAAAGAGAGAAGAACAGAGAAAAACAGGCACGGTAGTACAGAGAAAAAGAAAATCAGAGAAAGAGAACACACAGACACAGAGAGAACGAGAGAAGGAGACAGAGAAACACAGAGCTTGTCAGTTTACTTCTCAGGAAATGAGTTTTGCCGTGCTTCGTCTTCGCCATACAGACCGGAAGCAGACACGCAGCAATAAATCACGTGAATCGGCGACTTCCGCCGGAAGATTAAACTATCATGAGGGATTCCGTCTAGAATGACAGATCCCGGCGTGAAGGAAAATAAACTATAATTTATCCACATCAGCCCTGTGGTCATATTTGCTAGAGTCTACATTCTACGACAGGATTTAACCGGATGTTGCTTTGTGTAGAAAACAAATTTCCTAATGGATCGTTTGCTACTTATCACAGACGTGAAGCAGTCGACTGTTTTTGATTATGAGAAGGGAAATGAACTGACACATTATGTTGTAGACAGGCATGATGGCTACGCCACATTGCATGGCATTTAATGATGGTAATCATAATTATGATGGTGACGATGATAATGATGATAAAAAGTTGATGTATTGATGGTATGATGGCGTCGATGATGCATATTATGATAATCTTGATGGTGATAATAAGGATGATTAAAGTTATGATAATGAGGACGGTGATAATTGTGGTGCTGCTGTTGATGATGATAATGATGATGACAATGCTGAGTGGGATGATAATATAATGGTGACGATGAAGTTGATGTGGATAAAGAGAATTAAGATCACCTTGATGGTGACGTAATGATGACACTAGTTTTGATGATGAGGATGGTAATCATGGTAGTACTATTGATGATGATGATGATGATGGTAATGAACATGATGGATATGATACTGGTGAAGATGTTGATGATGAAGATGATGATGCTGATGACGATCCTAATAAATCCGCTCCGCCGATGTGAAGCTCCAATTCTAGACTTACCGATTTCTAATCATGGTGAGGGGAAGGAATGCTCAGTCACACTGTTCCCTTGGTCATGGTAATTTGGTGCCATGTCAGAAGAGTAGTCTCTACACAAACTCACTCCATTAGGGCGCAAGCCTGTTTCGGAACGCTGGCGATCTAATTGCTAAAACTGACATTCTTCCGACCGTTTAACAAACAAAGTGTTCTGAGCTGTGTGCATTTTTTGTTTTTAAATAGAAAATAGAAAATCGACAATGGTATTTAAAAAAACCCTGATCCAATGGTAGTGGATGGGACTTATAATCTTCTCAGATAAGGATGAAAAACTCGAAACAACCGTGAGCACGTTAGAAATTATTTTTTTAAAGCCTAGAGAATAGAACAGAAACGTTTTCAAAATTAGACAAGCTACCTACAGTTTTAAAACTACAGATAATAAACAGCATACTCACACAAACCCTGTGCTGCCAATGTTAAACTTGGATATTATCAACTTTACAATATGCAAAATCAACACCTACGAAATGAAATGCTTGAGAAGAGCTGCCAACTTAACTATCCGAGAGCCAGCAAGAAATGATGTTATCAGACAGACAGTGGGATCAACAAATTGTTTCACATATAATGAAAGGCAGAAGATCAAATGGGTCTGTCATCCCATTAGAGTGCAACATAATAAACTACCCTCACTGGCGCTACATCAAAGTAGATCTTATACGAGAGCAAGAGAACGCCCGAGAATCAAATGGATTGCCGACATCAAAGACATTGTACAATCACACGGAATGACACTACCAAGTTCTCCCCCTCCCCCTTCCAATCGGGAGCTGGAGCGTGAATTATTTCTCCCCACGTCGATTGACGACAAAAGTAGAAGATGATGATGATGATGACCTACAGATTTGAATAAACGGAGATTGGTTCTTGAGACGAATGTTGCGAATATCGTGGACTGTCATAGTAACTAACGATTGCTTGGAACAGGCTAATGGCAATAGATCATTATATACAACTTTCAGACACTTTCCTTCGTCAATATGTTGAGAAGAGGGGTGTTGGAAATCATCGTGACAACTGGAGACGAGGCAGAGGCAGAATGAAAGAAATGAAAATGGATGGACTGAGACGGTGTCATGGAGGTTGGGAGCGGGGAGAGGGGGGGGGGACATCAAAAGAATTGATCTACAACACATAGGACCGCGATTTGTGGACACATGTTAACGCCTGCGCAGGCTGCAAGACACAATGTGATTATAATGACCTACGAAGGAATATGTATAACATATGCAATTCTGATGTACGTTCATTTTCTTCCTCGTCGGCATACGGAGCTCGTGAATTATGATGAGAATCGTCTTGTGTGATGTAAGCGCGGAGACCGGTGCACTTATGAAGACATTCGCGTGCAGTGAAAGTGATCTTTTACTGAAACTAAACCAAACTTTAGCTGTCGTGGCGTAGAGGCTACTGAAACTGCCTGCCAGCCCGGAAGTCGTAGTTTCGAATTTACATCGAAACTCAATTTGAATTAATCTGCGCGAAAAACAATAAACTCTCCTTATTTCTTCAATTGCTATGGACGCCAAACAATACACTCTCCTTATTTCTTCTACTACTATGGACGCCAAACAATACACTCTCCTTATTTCTTCTACTACTGTGGAACCAAACAATAATCTCTCCTTATTTCTTCTACTACTGTGGAACCAAACATTAATCTCTCCTTATTTCTTCTACTACTGTGGAACCAAACAATAATCTCTCCTTATTTCTTCTACTACTATGGACGCCAACCAATAAACTCTCCTTATTTCTTCTACTACTATGGAGGCCAAACAATAAACTCTCCTTATTTCTTCTACTACTGTGGAACCAAACAATAATCTCTCCTTATTTCTTCTACTACTGTGGAATCAAACATTAATCTCTCCTTATTTCTTCTACTACTGTGGAACCAAACAATAATCTCTCCTTATTTCTTCTACTACTATGGACGCCAACCAATAAACTCTCCTTATTTCTTCTACTACTATGGAGGCCAAACAATAAACTCTCCTTATTTCTTCTACTACTATGGAACCAAACAATAATCTCTCCTTATTTCTTCTACTACTATGGACGCCAAACAATAAACTCTCCTATTTTCTTCTACTAGTATGGACTCCAACCTATAAACTCTCCTTATTTCTTCTACTACTATGGAGGCCAAACAATAAACTCTCCTTATTTCTTCTACTACTGTGGAACCAAACAATAATCTCTCCTTATTTCTTCTACTACTGTGGAGGCCAAACAATAATCTCTCCTTATTTCTTCTACTACTATGGACGCAAACCAATAAACTCTCCTTATTTCTTCTACTACTATGGACGCCAAACAATAAATTCTCCTATTTTCTTCTACTACTGTGGAACCAAACAATAAATGAATAATCTCTCCTTATTTCTTCTACTACTATGGACGCCAACCAATAAACGCTCCTTATTTCTTCTACTACTATAGACGTCAAACAATACACTCTCCTTATTTATTCTACTACTATGGACGCCAAACAATAAACTCTCCTATTTTCTTCTACTACTGTGGAACCAAACAATAAATGAATAATCTCTCCTTATTTATTCTACTACTATGGACGCCAAACAATAAACTCTCCTTATTTCTTCTACTACTATGGATGCCAAACAATATACTCTTCTTATTTCTTCTACTAGTATGGACGCTAAACAATACACTCTCCTTATTTCTTCTATTAAAATGGAGGCCAAACAATAAACTCTCTTTATTTCTTCTACTACTATGGGCGACAAACAATAAACTCTCCTTATTTCTTCTACTACTATGTGCGACAAACAATAAACTCTCTTTATTTCTTCTACTACTATGGGCGACAAACAATATACTAAAATAAATAAAAAAAAATAAAAACTCTAGTGATTTAGCGCTTGTATTATTAAGACCTATAAAAGCGGATGTTATACTTTAATTAAAATCCGGCGCGTGAATCCTTTTGGGAGTCTGAACATCTTTCAGCACATGGGCGCTGTCACTTATTGATGCCTGTGTTTTATCTCCGGTCTGGGATAACCCCACGAGGCCACGTCAGTAATGACGAACGGTCGGGCGCAACACAGGGCGCCCGGTTTCTCGCGTGTATATCTAAGAACTTTTGACAGTAGCTATTTGTTTTCTTTCTAGTTATTGTTTGCGTAGAGCATGGTAGCTTCAGGAGTATATACCTCAGCTGTGGCTTATTCCTCAGCTGTGGCTTGGTTGATTTCTTCTTCTTGTAACTCCACGACTTTAAAATGTTGCTTTCCTGTCCTGGTTCATTGGGAGTTAGGACAAGGTCACGGTTGTGCCACAGCTCCGGCATAGGCGTTACTGACGCAGTTCATAATCCGGCATACCTGCGTTCAAAACACAGCTGTGGGCGATTTGGCAGCAGAACGTTTTACGTTGGTTTTTATGAAATATATAACAGAGTACCCTGTTATGAGGTTGTAAGGCATGGAGGGCTAAATGGTGCGCAATATAAAGATGTATTAGGGAACAATGCACGCGTGAGCACCGTAGTTAGAGGTAGCTATGGGGGGTCGTGGAATGACAACAAAGCTAGTTACGGCAGAGAGAAGTTTGACCACCAGCCGGCTGGTTCGTGAAAGTTGGTTTTCCATCCAGAGTGTGTTTAATTGAGCGAAGCAGTTCTTTTGAAAACCTTTGGCAGTCCGATGTCTTGTAAGATACCGTGCCTTCTTTTGTATGAAGAATGAACAACCAATAAAGCATGAAACTTGAAATTTGGAGGTCGCCGGCCTTTGTCATCATTTCCAGAGAATGTCAACGTTGAAATATGCTCTATATGTACGTTACGGTTTACTTTAGCTCACCTACACTGCTATAAATGGTATGGGTGCCGGTCGATCAGAAAACAATAGCAAACTACTGGACGCAAACTTGCCAAGAGATCACAACAGCTAAACATTATGGTGTTGACTGCGACGTCCTGTAAAGGATATGCAACTAACTAAAGTGCCACGGAGGATACTCCCTTTGAAGTATGGATGTGTTTAGCCTTTACCTATTCTAGACAACGACATATGAGATGGAGTCCCTGGTTTTCTGCTTCGTCGCCTTTCTTTCCTAAATTAGAACGCCGGACTCTCCTTCGGGAGACCTGGGTTCGATCCCTCGGTAAGGTGTGGGATTTTTTTCTGTCGGGGGCAAAAAGAAAATCCTAACCTCCACAGTTCGCGGCGACTGCACTAGCCAGGCGGCCTTTATTCCTCAGGCTAAAAGACACCTCTGTCATACACCGCAAGTATATTGGCAGTAAATGACAGTTTATTTGGCAGTAATAAGCTGAATGAATGGAATATAATGTGAAGTGCATAGATGAAGCGTATTAGGACTGACATATACGAAGGGGCTTCAAGTGACACCCTTAAAACTGTGATAGAAATGATAATAACCATGCCATTGTCTTGTAACCGATCAATATTATTGTTAAGGATCTCAAGAGTGTTAAGCACTGGCATCACAGTGCAGACGAACACGGTGACCTCATAAGGATAGTTTTAAGATGGCCGCCCCACTATTGACATGCACCAAAAAGCTGCACCGTTCTGTTATCCGATTATTTTTTTTATTTTTTTTTAAATCAGTGAAGGGGTAACACCTATAGAAATTCATCGACGAATGAAGGTCCAGTATCGTAATGCATGCCTGTCAGTCCAGCAAGTGTATGAGTGGAGTAGGCAGTTTCATAACAGTCTTGTGTCATGGCACTGAAGGGAGTCAGCACACGAATTGATCCATGCCGTCGGAGATCACAATATGTGGAGAAGCATGATTGCCTACTCAAGCCAGCAAGACACTGGATGACGATGATGATAACTCTTAATAATTTAACTTATTCATTGACAGCAACGTTTACTGTAAAAACACAACACGAGGCAATAAAGTTATTAAGACACATCTATTGAGTTCATCGCCTTTCTTTTCCTGAGATCCAGCGAGCTTTTCTTTTCCTGAGATTCCGGCCCGCTTTTCTAAAACATTTTAGTCTAAATTGCCAGGACAAAGTCCTGTATTGATATTGGCGGGAATGAAAAGACAGACAAACCGGTCGCTGAGAATTGAGTTAATAAACATAAAATATATATTGGTACATCAAAAAGTTAATCTAAATAACGCATCATGAAAGACTGGATGGTAGCGTGAAGTCAATGCTTCAAAGAAGGACAATCACAAAAGCTTGTCAATGCTTCAGTTATAAAATTGGAGGTTCGAGGCTGGCGGGTGTGGAATAGGTCAGGGGTTATGCCATGCCTCTGATTCAGCCAGAATCTGACGGTGTTGATTTTTTTTTTTTTTTTAAATTGTGCATAATATAAGAAGTATGGTGGCATTATGTTGGTTAGAGGAGACCACCGCAACACACACTGTATTTATTACGTACTCAAGGAGTATGCTTAGTAAGGTCTAGAAAGGATTGTTTCGTGTGGAATGACTATCGTTTCAAAGTCACAGATTGTGAGAATTGCATGGATATTTTGCCTTGGCCATGCGGGAGTGTGCGGGAATAAACAGGTTGATAGGCTGGCAATGAATGCACCTCTTGGTGGTAGATTACCTATGGACCAGGGAAAGATGGTCGTGCGCCTATGGTGCACTTTAGCACCTATGGACCAGGTGAAGAAGGTTGGGGATCAGATTGCGAACTCGTATGTGGAAAGAATGAGATTGCGAGGGATTGGTAGGGATCATGACGAATCTCAAAACGGAATGGGAAAACAAAAGAACGTTCAATCAGATAGCGGTGGGAACGATTAGTAGTGTGACTATTCTCTGACTGTTGAACGAAGGGACGGGGCGCGTATGTCCCAAGTGCAGTGATGTCGGTTCTTAGCTCAACTCAACTCAACTTAATCATGAATGTGATCTTTGGGTAGTGGAACAGACGTATAGACTTTTCAGATAAGGACAGAAAAGTCTGAGGTCCCGTGTGCACGGTGTTCAGGTTAGAAATATTTCGGCAGCTGCATATCGACAAGTCCGGTACGAATCTACCGCTGCCTTGGCAAACTGTTATACATTATAACAGCTGCCCACACTACCGGCTCAGTGGCGAAGGGTTACGGGTGCAATTCGCAATCCCGCATATCACGTTCCAAACACAGCTGTGAGCGATTTAGCAGCTGACCGACTCGCGTTGGTTTTCATACAATGGGATGATTGCCGGAAGTCCAGAAAGCAATGACAAACTACTGAACGTAAACTTGCCAAGAAATCACAAACAGTCAACAAATGGTGGTGTTGACTGTGACGTCCTGAATAGAATATGCAGCTAACTTTAATCCACACTATGAGGAGAAATTTGTAAAAAGTTAGCGCTATTACCCCCTCCCCCAACAACAATCACCTTCAAATTAATAGCCTATGTGTCGCTGACTCGGTCACAGGATTATTAATCTGAGCCAGGTTTAGTTTAGTTTAGTTTAGTTTAGTCGACGGATCAACATCACATCACACGGGTGTAAACCATAAGTGCTCCGTTCTACTCCTAACTCAAGCCTGAGTCCAGAGAATGTTAGCTCAGTGCACGAACTCTGTAGCACCGGCGAGGATCCTGAAATACTTTGGGTAGATTTTCAACTCGAAATTTTGCCGGGCAGCGCCCTTACGCTACTCTTTGTCGATTTCCAAATGTCAATGGATTTTTTTACGTGCGCAACAATACACACCCTTATGTCAGCCAGGGATTGACCCTAATATGACCTCTATTCTGAGGTTGAACGGGTAATGGTATAACCGAAAACCAAAACCAAACAAACAAACAACCAACAACAAAACAAAGATAAAATTGAAAACTTTGTGAACACTTGAAAAATTAATGGGAAAGGAACAAAAGTAAGGCAAGGAGAGAAATTCTTAGATGGCTTGGCCACATGGCTTCGTTGGGAAAAGACTACGAACCAGATCTCAGAATCGCGTGAGATGACGAAGCATAAACGCTGATGCTTCTCAGCATGACACGTGATAATGATGACCCATGAAGAATTTATATCAGTGAATTTATACACACATTTGGATCCACATATTTGCGGCAAAGTTCGTGCACTGTGCAATGATTCTCCTTGTGTGATCTATAGACGACCACTTGGGAAGTTTTCCGTACACAATAAGAACAGTCCTTTACAGGTGACACCAAACAATAATGATGACTCACAAAGAATTTAAGTTAGTGAATGTATACACACATTTCGATCATCATTGGTGCGGCACAGAGTCCGTGCACTGAGCATTGATTGCCCTTGTGTGATCTATAGACGAGCGCCTATGAAGTTTTTTTGTATGCATTAAAAACAGTCCTTTCCAGGATAAACCAAGCAAACACACAACATGTCATTTGGCAATCAATGAACGGCAGATCTTGACTTGTGTGAATTTAACACATCGAGTACAGTAGGATGATTCATCGTCTTCAGCAACTATCTGCCATGGGTTTATGTACCGCTAATAAGTTCTCACTGCTCTATAATACAACATGTCTGCAACAATATGAACAACTTGTTAGGTCATAACTGTAACACACCAATGCTTCCCATTTTGCGCCATCCATTTTTAATTTGGTCCAAATCTTCTTTTTGTTTGGCACTGAATCTGTTAATTATCATCATCATCATCCGGTGCCTTGCCGGCTGGCGTGGGCAATCATGTTTCGCGACAAATTACAATTTCCGACGTCATGGATCAATTCGTGTGATGTCTCCCTTCCGTGCCATGACACAAGACTGTCAAAAATCTTTTCACGCTGCCTTCTCCTATCTCTTTTTCTGCAAATCTGTCCAGTTGTCACAACATTTTCCAGTTTTTGTCTTCTCATAACGTGGCCAAAAAAAAAAAAAAAACCATGACTGACTCTTTCTGATGTCTTTGATAAGCTTTCTTTGCGACTCAGCTTCCATTAAAACGTCCTGATTCTCATGTATCAAAAGTAAACGCATACAAATCACTATGTGAAATTCAAAAAGGCAAAATATTTCCGAGCTGACAATAAAACATGTCGCGTCATCATTCATGCTGTTATGGCACTGGCATTCTTGTATGTCTGCTAGAATTACAGCGAACTGTGGAATATTGCTAATTATCTGATGTGATTTGAGTGCAGAGGGGTGTCTGTGCGTGGAATGCTTTTATTGTGGGACAGACAGACAGACAGACAGACAGACAGACAGACAGACAGACAGACAGACAGACAGACAGACAGATATACAGACAGACAGACATATAGACAGACAGACAGACAGACAGACAGACAGACAGACAGACAGACAGACAGACAGACAGACAGACAGACAGACCGAACGAACGAACGAACGAACGAACGAACGAACGAACTTTTAAAAGGGTAACAAATTGGGCACGCAGGCCCGTCTTACATTCGGCCCTTTCAGTCACTCATCTTTCATTCATCAAATGTGCATGTTACATTAACATAGGGGGGAAAACATTGTCAAATGGATTTTGTAAGCATAAACAATGCGTATTACACATAATACATTCACATGAGAAAACAAACAACAACAAAAAACATTATCAAATGAAAGTTGTAAACATAAACAGTGCATATTGCAATGTTGTGAGACACATCCCCCATCCACCCTCACATCCCGCAGTCACCAACACATCCCCCACCCACCAATCCTCCCCCACCCACCCACACATACCTCCACGCACTCACACAGAACCAGGCGAAAATACATGCCGCCACACACCCACTGATCCTCCACCCACACACATTTCCCCAAGAAGAAGAAGAAGAAGAAGAAGAAGAAGAAGAAGAAGAAGAAGAAGAAGAAGAAGAAGAAGAAGAAGAAGAAGAAGAAGAAGAAGAAGAAGAAGAAGAAGAAGAAGAAGAAGAAGAAGAAGAAGAAGAAGAAGAAGAAGAAGAAGAAGAAGAAGAAGACGAAGGAGGAGGAGGAGGAGGATGAGGAGGAGGAGGAGGAGACAGACAGACAGACAGACAGACAGACAGACAGACAGACAGACAGACAGACAGACAGACAGACAGACAGACAGACAGACAGACAGACAGACAGACAGACAGACAGACAGACAAATGTGAATATTTAGAATGTGTGTAAATGGAATGTGTGTAAGGCGTATGTGTGTAAATGGAATGTGTGTAAGGGAAATATGTGTAAGGGGAATGTCTGTAAGAAACAAGAAATGATTGATTGATTGATTGATTGATTTAGGAACCGACATCACAGCATTCAGGACATTCCCATAAGTTCTCCGTCCCCATCCTCAGCAGCCAGCGAAGAGTTCCAACACTAATAGTTCCAGTAGCAATCTGATTATATGTCCGTCTCGCCTTTCCTCCGAGCGCCGAGCGTCGGCCAGATCCCCTCGACACACCTCGTTGTCTCATTCTTACCAGACCATGGTGCTCCATCTGCTCCTCCGAGGTGTACACTTGCTCCCACAAGGCCGCAACCACGTCTGCCTTGTCATGCATCAATACTCCACCAAATTTTGCAGAGCCAGCCAATCTGTCCGCCTGTTCATTCCCCAGCACACCGGCATGCCCAGGAGAAAAGATCCAGGTGATGCTTACTACCCGTGACCTCCGAAGCGAAGCAAGCCACTCTGCACGAAGCCTACCTGTTCTCACCCTTCTCAGCATGCTTTCTGAGTCAGTTACAATCACAATGTGTGTATGTATCGTGTTTTCTATCCAGCGGAAAGCTGCACTGACCGCCTCCACCTCGATTCTTAAGCTAGATGTAGTGTTATCATACGCCAGGCTCTCCTGCACCAAACGCTGACCATTAGTTTTTGCCACGAACCCCCAGGCAAGAAATTAGTGTAAAGCGAATGTGTGTAATAGAAATGTGTGTAATGGGAATGCAAGTGAGGGAAATATGTGTAAGGGAAATGTTTGTAAGAGAAATATATGTAAGGACGTGTATGTAAGGAGCATGTGTGTAAGGGAAATTTACGTAAGGGAAATATTGAGAATTGTGTATGATAAATGTGTGTAAGAGGAATGATTGTAAGGTAAATGTGTGTAAGAGGAATGTGTGTAAGGGAAACATGTGTTATAGGAATGTATGTGCGGCGAATGTGTGAAAGAGAAAAGTGTGTAAGGGAAAAGTGTGTTAGGGAAATGTGTGTAAACAAAATATGTGTAAGGGGAATGTGTGTAAACCCAATGTGTGTAAACGCAATGTGTGTAAGGGGAATGTGCATAAAAGGAATATGGGTAAGGGAATTGTGTGCAGACAGAATGTGTTTAAGGGGAATGTGTGTACACGCAAACGTGTACGGGAAATGTGTTTAAACGGAACTTGGTTAAGGGGAATGTTTGTAAACAGAATGTGTAAGTGGAATGTGTGTTCGGGGAATGTTTGTAAACAGAATGTGTAAGTGGAATGTGTGTTAGGGGAATGTGTGTAAGGGGAATGCGTGTAAATTGAATATATGCACTTAAAAGAAATATGTAGAATGTGTGCATGATGAGTGTGTGTAAAGGAATATGTGTAAATGGAATGTGTGTAAAGCGAATGTGTGTAAGGGGATATGTGTCGGGCGAATGTATGTAGGGGAAATATGTGTCAGGGAAATGTGTACAAGGGAAATAGGTGTATGGAAAATGTGTGTAAGCGGAATATGTGTAAGGGAAATATGTATAAGGGTAGTGTGTGTAAAAGGAATGCATGTAAAGGAAATGTGTGTAAACGGAATGAGTTAGGGATACGCCAAAACGGAGCTTGTAAAAGGAACGCGTTCACGAAGTGTTTATAAAATAAATGTAATGTGTATAAAGTGTCTTGTGGGTATTGAATATATGGTGCAAGAGCCATAGTTGTATGTCAATCTGCGCTCAATTGGTAAAAAGGTAAAGTAGTGGTCCATTCTGGCCGGCCTACCTGGTCTAGAGGTTACACGACTTTCTCCGTAATCTAGTATACTCTCGTAAGTAACGTGACGACGGCGAGAATCGGTAGGTGTTCTAACCGTGTCGGTAACTTACGGGGTATGTGAGCCGGTCGCTCAGAAAGGAATGGCAAACTACTGAGCGTAATCTTGCCAAGAAATCAACAATCAGCTGAAAGATACTGATGTTGACAGCGATGTCCTGTAAAGGATAAGCAAAACGTTTAGTGGTCCATTCTACACACCTGAAGGCCACAATAAGTAATCAGGACGTTTTAAGGGAAGCTGGGTCGCAAAGAAAACTTATTACACACATTAGAAAGAAGCAGACTTCGTATTTTGGTCACGTTATGGGAAGACAAAAACTGGGACATGTTGAGACAATCGTGAAGATTTGTGGAAAGAGAGATAGAGGAAAACAGAGTGAGAAGATTTTTGACAGTCATGGCACGGAAGGGAGTCAACACATGACGTCGAAGATCTTAATTTGTGGAGAGACATGATCGCCCACGCCAGCCGGCAAAGCATTGGAGGAGGAGGAGGAGGAGGAGGAGGATGATGATGATGATGATGATGATGATGATGATGATGATGATGATGATGATGATGATGATGATGATGATGATGATGATGATGTGCATTAAGTATACGGTGCTAGACTTACATTTGTATAGACCAATCGCCATTCGGTAGGCGATGTGATCAGTATCATGCGGGCCTCGTTTATTTCTCATGACATGTTACGGTACACATTTAAGTCTGAATCAACCTGCCAGACCATTTCACTCCTCCTGGATGAGGAACACATGCCAACGAGCCAGCAGGAAAGTGTGCTGAGGGTTGCCTACCGCGGCGCCTCAAACGAAATGATTACAAAGGGTGTGTTTGTAACTGGAATCTTTGTCACCAGGAATGTTTGTATAAGAAATGTTTTAAGTGGGTTGGTTTGTGCTAATAATATTTAAAAGCAGAACACTTAACATAGTGGGAAGTGTAGTGGGGGGCCGCGTGGAATAGTAATGATAATGTGTGATGGTTGTGCATTAGAGAACTTTTTTTTTGTTCGTATATCCTTTACAGGACATCGCTGTCAACATCAGCATCTTTTCAGCTCATTGTTGATTTCTTGGCAAGAATACGCTCAGTAGTTTGCCATTGCTTTCTGAGCGACCGTCTAACATACCCCGAAAGTTACCGACGAGGAGAGAACCGCTACCGATTCTCGCGCACGTCACGTTACTCACGAGAGTTATACGGGATTACAGAGAAAGTCGTGTAAAACCTAGACCAGGGAGACGGCATTAGAGAAATTAGATGTAGACAAGATTTCTTTGGACATTGCGAAGATGTTTTCTAGAACAAAGGGAAATTATCTATTAAATAGAAACTTTACACCTGAATAATTCTTGTCTCCCCTTAAATGCATTATAATCAGTTAGTTAGTTAGTTAGTCGCGGTTCCAACTTCACAGCAACGGTTCATCCCCATTATGCTCCGCTCCTGTGCCAGTGAATTTCACACAAAACGCTCCCCACTGCCGAATGTGAAAAGTGGAAAAGACAGGAGTCTCGACAAACAACAGCCCGCACAGATACACTGTGCATAATGCCGCCGCCAGAATGTCAATACAATAGTCCCCCACGAAACATCCAGTTCATCTCTGATGGAATCGGCAGTCATTCTCCCATCTGGATGTTTCCTAGATGTTCACCCACACAGTCCACGAAAATACAGTTCATCGTCGATGGTAGTGGCAGTCAACCAGAAGCCCAGCAGCCACGCATTTCTGCATAAGGCAAAAGGCAAAAAAAAAAATTATAATCAATGCCATTCAAAGGATTGCTGTATTTCTTGGATGTAAGCACAAGTAATTACTAGTTGGATGTTATAATATAAATAATATACGCTATATAGATGATACAGTATTGTTGGCGGATAATTCAACAGACCTACAACAATTGTTGGACATTGTAGTAACAGAGAGTGCAAGGAAAGGACTCTCCTTGAATATCAAGAAAACAGTAAAACTGGTGATATCAAAGAAAATGGTGACACCAAAATGTGACATAGAAATAGAAGGGAAAATTCTTAACCAAGTGGATAATTGTATATACCTAGGGGCATTTATAACATCAGATGGAAGATGTGCAACAGAGATTAAGAGCAGAATAGGGCAAGCAAAGGCCGCATTTCAGAAAATGAAGACTATCTTATGGAATAAATCACTATCATTAAATGTATGAAAGAGAGTGCTGAAGTGCTATATAGATCAGTTTTGCTGTATGGTTGTGAATCTTGGAATGTAAATGAACAAATTAGGAAGAGATTCGAAGCAACAGAGATGTGGTTCTTAAGACGAATGTTGCGAATTCCTTGGACTGTCAAAGTAACTAACAACGATTGCTTGAAAGGGTTAATGAAACTAGAACATTATATACAACAATAAGAAAAAGACAAACAACAGTTTGGTCATGTGTTGAGGGGAGAGGCATTGGAGAACATCGTGACAACTGGAAAGATCAAGGGAAAGAGAGGCAGAGGCAGATCAAGAGAAATGATGCTGGATGGATTGAGACGGTGGCATGGAGGAATATCAACAGTGGAATTGATCCAGAAAACCAAAGACCGAGATCTGTGGAAAGTCATGAACGCCTGCGCCTGCCGGCATGGCACGTGATGATGATGAATGTCAACTAGAAGAGATTAGGCATCGGTTAGTCATGTTTCCTCCATAGGTTTACAAGATTTCATTGTCAACAAGAAAACAGAAACACATTGTGCTTCAAACAGGCATAACTACAACCTATGGCGGTAGCGAATGCGACTGATCACATGGTCATTTCCACCATCACGCACGATCTTACGTCTGACGCGCTCAATGTGTGATCTATCTGCAATCATTTTCTCCGTTGTCTTTATTCCATTTCCGATATATGCCCTACATGCAACACGTTCAGCTGCGACTTGCTCCTAATGTGCATTATCAATGCCTATATCAGTCATGTCCCGCTTACGCACATCTTTGTATCGTAGTAGAGACCGACCTTGAGATCTCTTACCCATCTGTAATTCACCAAAAAAGATGTCCTTTGGTATTCTACCATCACCCATCCTCATAGCGTGTCCTTTCCATCTAAGTCTATGAAGACAGAGCACGGAACAAACCGTCACACAACCTGATCTTTCCAATACTTCAGTATTTGTGATTTTGTCTTGCCACTTAATACCAAGTATTCTTTGCAGGCACCGCATATGAAAGCTATTTACACGTTTCTCTTGGTGTGAGTAAGTTGGCCAGAGCTTCACTGTCATAAAGAAGAGTACTAAGGACACAGGCTTGATAGACAGGGACTTTTGTTTTGGCAGTAAGCTTCCTGTTCTCCCAGATTCTTTTTGTTAACCTGTTCATTGTTGTTGCTGCCTTACCAATCTGCTAAACATTACCATGCAGAGAGTTAGGAAGAAAATGCAACCTGAAATAGGAGAAGAACAATGTGGGTTTGTAGAAGGCAAGGGTGCAGTAAATGTTGTGTACATGTTGAGAACAGTAATTGGACGTTCTATAGAAGTAAATAAAGATATAAATCTTTGCTTTATTGACTACACAAAGGCTTTCGATAGAGTGAGACATGTCAACATGATGAAGATGCTTGCAGATCTACACATTGATGGGAAAGACCTTACACTTGTAAAAAAAAAATACATTGAAAACAACAAGCTGCCATAAAAAAATATTGACCCACTTTAAGGTTATCAACCAAGATAAGACAGAATATAAGGTAATTTCAAGAGAAGGAATGGCTAAAAACCCTGGCCACATACAAATAGATAATATGACTATTAAAAGAACGGAAACATACAAATACCTGGGTACAATCTTCAACTTCTCCAACATCATAAGGGAAGAAATACAAACTAGAACCAATTCTGGAAATAAGATATACTATGCACTGCAACATCTACTAAAATCAAAGGCGCTATCTCGTAACACCAAGATCACAATATACAAAACACTGATCAGACCAGTTGTGCTGTATGGCTCTGAAACCTGGAGTAACAACGAAAGGAGACGAAGCCTTGCTACAAACTTTGAGAAACAAAGTTTTAAGACGCATCTTCGGACCCATTAGGGATACACAAAGTGGATAGGTGGAAAAAGAAGAAATAACAAGACATATTATGATCTGTTAAAGACCCCGCTAATCACTGGTACATGAAGGCTATAGACTAATAGACTACAATGGCGGGCGTTATAGAAGAATGGAAGACTATAGTTAAGGAAAACAAACTCGGTTAACTCAGGAAAAAATGACCGTAGACCCCGAGGTAGACCAAGACGACGGTGGAGATATAATATATACACAGACCTTAAAGCAATTGGAACAACAACGACTGGCAAGAGAGGGTCAACCAGAGAGACGAATGGAGACGGATTCTGTCTGCAGCAAAGAACCTCAATGGCTCGGAACGCTGAAGAAGAAGAAGAAACTGCCATAAAGATTGATTATGTAGGTCAATATCAGCCTATTAAGAGAGGTGTGCAACAGGGATGTGTAATGTCTCCAGATCTTTTCGCCCTATATAGTGAGCATATGTTTAGAAAATTAGAAGATATGAGAGGAATTATCTTTTGTGGACGTACATCAATAATACTAGATACGCGGGTGGTACAGTATTGTCAATTACAGACAAGAGCAGGATCTGCAACATTTAGTAAATGCGGTTGTTGCACACAGTGAACAACTGGGGTTAGAATTAAATTGTAAAAAGACATAGGTTATGGTCGTAACTAGGAAGAAATAAATACCACAATGTAATATACAGTAACATGGGAATATTCTTAAACAAGTGTATCAGTACAACTATTTTGGAACAGTCATAGCATCTGATAAGAGGTGCCTTGAAGTGATTAGAACAAGAATCGCCAAGACAAAAGTAGCCTTTTGCAAGATGAAAAACATACATACAATGAATAGCATATTCTCACCGATCCTATTCTACCAATGTCAAACTTTGACATTATCCATATCACACTTACGCAAAATGAAAATCTGCAAGGTGAGATGCTTGAGAAGAGCTGCCAAATTAACTATCCTAGATCGAGTAATAAATGCTGTTATCAGACAGATAGTCTCCCCCGATGTGTCTCCACCTTGCCGCGGTGGGGGAGCTTGTGTGTCCCTTCGACCCCATGTGCTTGCCGATGGATGAAAACTACATATCGGAAAGCTTATGGGATAGGGGCCAGACTAAGAGAGACACAACCTGCTGCTCTGCAGGTAGACTGAGGATAGCAGTCAAAAGTTTAAATCTGGCGCACGAAGGCAGAAGTTCTTGGTCCGGACAATACTCTAAGGCTCTCTGTCGAGGGTTGAGGCTGAACGTCTCTAAGCCACAAACCCTCGGATCTGAGAGCCGGGCCGATACCCACCCTCCGAAAAATAGAGGTTAGATACTGAGCACGCTACAAGCCCAGTTCTGATACTTGTTCGAAGGCTCTCAGCTGGGGGATATGAGGGATTCCCGGAAGAGAGGGCCTGGCCGTTTCTCATTCACTGCTGCTCAGAGGTAAGGTACTGAGCCGGCAGCACATGTAGCCTACCTTGTGAGCGAGTACAAAAAGGCAAAAAGTGCCCCAGTTGAATAAAATGGTCACAAAAACTGTCTGTTTCTAATGACAAAAGTCGAAAAACGTCTGAATAACACAAAATGGAACGCACGGCTAGCGAATTCATTTCGTGGGCCGAAGTCAAAAGCAAAAGCTTACCGAGTGGATGTCGCCCGCAGTCTGACCGCTCCTGGTGTGTGCTTGAGCGACCAGTGGCAAGTGAGATGCCCAACACATGGAAGTGAGGAACTAAAGCAGCCATGAGCAGGACGTGGCAACTCCTCGGTTGAGCCCAGTCTCAGAGCAATATGTGCCGGCTCTGCAATTATGGAAGCCTCCTTGGACAGCGAGGGAATGCCCATGGTCTGCCCCTGCCTTCCCCTGAGGGTCGACCGCGATGTCGTTGATCGTTCTATCTTGACCAGCTGAGATGTGGGCGACATCACAACAATAAGTCTAACGTGCCTCGAAACCCGAGGAAGGCTAACCTCATTAAAAAATGCCCGCCGAAGCCGGAAGTGCCGTCCTACGGGTGGCAAACTAAAAATTGGCACTACGCATTTACGTCCGAGTGAAATGTCTCGTCCGAATGTCTCTCGTGCTAGGAACAGCTCTGACTACCTAGTTTCCGAATGCCGCTCTTGTTCGGAACAGCTCTGACTAGGTAGTTTTCCGAATGTCTGTCGTGCCTGGAACAGCTCTGACGGGCGCAACGACAAGCACATGTCCGAAAACTCGCTGAGTGGATACCGTCTGCAGACCTGTCTGGTTTGTGCGGGAACGGCCCGGGGCGAACGAAATGCCCAATATATTGAAGTGAGGAATTAAAGCAGCCATGAGCAGGACGTGACGATTCCCTCGGTGAGCCCAGCACCAGAGCGTTATGTGTCGGCTCTGCAATTATGGAAGCCACCCAGGATGGCGGAAAATGCTATGGACTGTCCCTGCCTTCATTTGAGGGATGACCGTGCAGTCTTCGACTGTTCCAACTTGACCAGCGGGGAGGTGGACAGTACCACAAAAGTGAGAGTCTCCCAGGAATGCTAACCTGGTCAAAAATGCACGCTAAAAGTCGGATGTGTTGGCCTAAGGGTTTCGACCCAAGGGTGCCTAACGAGACACACCACAATCACATCTGAAAAAAACACTCCGGATGAACGCAAAGAAGAAGAAGAAGACAGATAATGGCATCAACACATTGTGCCAAATATATTGAAAGACAGAAGATCAAATGGTTCAGTCATCTCGTTAGAAAGCAACACCAACAACTATACAGATGGGACCAGGTGGAGAAGGTGGTAGAACAGATTAAGAATCCGTATGTGGAAAGGGTGAGATTACGGGGGGATTCGCATGCGCTCTGTTAGAATTTCAGAGGGAAGACCAGGATAACTTTCAATCAGATAGCGGTGGGAAAGATTATTAGTGTGACTTAGTCGCTGACTGTTGAACGAGGGGACGGTGCGCGTATGGGAATGTCCTGAATGTAGTGATGTCAGTTCTTAATTCAAAATAAAGATGATCTACTATGAGAGCAAGAAGAGAACGCCCAGGAAGAAAATGTATTGACGATATCACAGACATTGTACAATTACACGGAATCGGGCGCTGGAGCATTAATTATTCTTCCCCACGCCGCTTAACGGCAAAAGTGTAAGAAGATGGTGATGCACATATATACATTCTACAGCAGATACTGCCGTTGTGATATGAAGTGTTAGACCTTCACACATTCTAAAACATGACATACGAGGTAAAGTGGCTAGTTCCCGTCCTCGCGGACTCCCCTCCCCAGCCAAGTCTGACATCTAAATACGACGCACAAACTCCAGGCCGCTGCCCCTGACCTTTCAGTACCTCCCAGGGCAGGGATGGGCAAGGCCTGAGTCAACTACCGCCCCGTCTCCTGAGATCTCGCCGGGACAAACAACACACCTGAGCTCATAAAAATAGTACCCTGACACAAACAAATCACCTACAAGCACCCATTTACATTATTATTTCGTTTAACAGTCTCAAATTTAACTCCTGGCTGTCGTTTCAGAGCGACATAGATAAACCTTTGTTGCGATATTGCAATCTATCAGTGTTATTGTGTGTAGTAATCTGATGTATCATCTCGGCCATGTTTTGTCCATGGTGGATGTAGAGAACGGAACCCGTGGCTTTCACACCGCACTGGAATATCCAGCTTTCTTCATCTAGCTTCTGTGGATTAATTTTCAAGGTTCGAAATCCTTAAGTGTTTGCTAGGCATGCGATTTGTATTTGTGGATGTATATCTTGTGCTTGTTGAGATTGTGCAGTTTTGGTAGCTCGACTGAGCGGCTGGTCGTGTTGCTGTTTAGTAAACTGCCCACACAATACTCAGTATTGTGATTAGATAATCAGTCAGCTGTGTTCCGAGCATCGTTCGAAAGTTTGATGTCTGATTTATGGAAGCGAATCTTGGACATTTAGCAGACAAGTGAGGATTTATGTGGAAGCTGTCACACACAAGTGAGGATTTATGTGGAAGCTGGAAAGATGTGGCTTTGCCTTTATTATTTCACTGATGAGAGCAAAGACTGGAGGAATACAATTAAATAAAAACAGTAATGAATGAAATCTTGAAGAAGTTGACTTACTAAAGAGATAGATATTCATTTATTCGTATCAAATGAACTTTGAAGAAGACAGTTTACATTCTTTGGGCACGTCATGAGAGGGGGAAAGCTGGAGTACGTGAGACAGCGGGCAAGATGAAGGGAAAGAGGGGAGACAGAGAGAGGAGAGAGAGATGCTGGGCATTTTGACATCATGGTGAGGACAAACTTTAGAAATTATTGATTGGCAATACAGGAGAGCTGGTCTCCCTGGCCTAGAGGTTAACTTCTTTCTCTGTAATCCCGTATATTCTCTTGAGTAACATAATCTGCGTGAGTGAGAATCGGTAGCGGTTCTCACTGTGTTGGTAACTTACGGGGTATGTGAGCTGGTCGCTCAGAGAAAGCAATGGCAAACTACTGAGCATAATCCTGCCTAGTACATCAACAGCAGCTGAAAAATGCTGATGTTGACTGCAAAGTCATTTAAGGGATATGCAAAAAAAGAAAATACATGAGACAAAAGGCTGTGGAGAGACATTACCAACGTCACAAGGCACGAAACTTGTATTAGCTCAGTATCTGATCCTGTGTTTAGTAAACTGCCCACACAATAGTGTGTCATTAATTACCTGTGTTGCTTGCATGATGCAGTCAATTAAAATTTCAATTACTACAAGACGAGTCTGCAGAGATGGAAGAACACCATAGAAATGGACAAGATCACAAAATGTTTACAGAACTAAAATTACTGACCCACAATGTTTATAACCAAGGACAATGTAAATGACATGAGTGGAAGAACACTAGCACACACAAATTATTAAAAAAATAGATGGAAAGAATACTTGCAGTTAAATGTAATAATAAAGATGCTAAAATAAATAAACATGTAAAAGTAATATGCAAACAGAGGATCCATCAAGAGTCAACACTAGACTAGGTCTGGTGGGCAATAAACAACCTCAGAACACAGGAAATTACCAAGGTGTGTTAATGTCACAGCAGGGTAGTGTATTCAAAGTGTGAACACATTATATAATTACCAAGTGTTATATAAAGACACTAAAAAGATATGGGAAACACTAAAATAAGGAATGTGGCCAAACAATTGGATGACAACAATATATATCCCAATACCATAAAAAGGGTAACATTAAATTATGTAATAAACATAGAATAGTTTCTTGGTAAGTCAGGCAAGCAAAATAGTATTAAAATAATAATGGGAATACATCAGAAAATAGAATAAGTTAGTCGACAGATCATCCTCATTGCACATCAAACCATTCAGTCCATAAGTGCATAGATCCTCTCCTCAATAAACCTTCAGTGTGTAGCAGCTCACAACAACAATTCTGTGTTGGTTTATTAATCTTCTTTGGCTTCCTGTATAGTGCTCTTGTCTGGCCACCTCTTTTAACTTGCTGTTCTCGCAGTTGTGACCATAGTTGTAGATTCACAGTCATCACTTGGTTCTTGCTCTCGTAGAGCATTCAGTATTTCAGCCTGGTCTATAGCTTGTCCGCCCTCCACAGTAGTCTTACCTGCAAGCCTTTCATCCTGCTCATTTCCTTGTACACCCGCATGTCCTGGCATGAAAATGAAACTAATTTTTGCCAGCCAAGACCGCTCCAGATACAACAACCACTGTCTTCTGACCCTACCCATCTCTATCTTCCTGAGCATACTCATTGAGTCACTAAGGACACATGCCCGAGTGAACTTCTGTGTCTTGAGCCATGTTATTGCTTTACTTACTGCCATGACTTCCATTGTCAGACTACTTGTGGTCAAGGCAAAAGCACCAGAATCTTCCTTCACAATTCCCCCTCCAGTGAGCCATAAAAGCCCATGAACTTCTCATGCATCGAATAACAGACCTATCTGTGTAAATGACAGCATCACCCTCTGAAGAATTCTCAAAGATCAAAGCCTGTCTTCCGCCTTCACAGCAACTGGATTTTCCTGTCATGCATTTTCAGTCTAGTTGGATGCAAACTAAAAAGGACATACGAAAAGCTCTGTTGGCATGTGTACCCACTCCTCACCAGGTTCTTAGTCCTCAAGTGAACACATCTGTTGAGAAATGTCTTCGGCTGACCCATCCACGACTTTCCTCTTTTTAACCTGCTGCCCTTTACCTTCTTAATTTCTCTATGCAGTGTATGTTGTGTTTGTGTTGACTAGAAATAGAAGAAGAATAGGAATAGAAAAACATGTAAACATACTACAAGCTGGATTTAGATGAAATATCATACATATTATACTTTTCATTTCATATCTTAATATGTTGCCCTTACTAACTTAATAATTTTCTGAGGAATGCATTGTGCCACATCAACCTTCAAAGGGATACCCTATCAATGCAGTCTAAGGCCTTGTCATAATCCACAAATCCAGTACATAGTGACAAGTTCAGTTCAGTGTTCTTTGTTATGCATAATGTGGCTATCTGGCCAGTGCAGGATCGGTTTGGTCAAAAACTATTTTTTCATCTTTTCATTGTGACCTCTCCATAATGATCCTGCTTAATATTTTCCCAGAAACATGACAGTAACAGTATTCCTCTATAATTTTACACACTTGCAGATCCCCTTTCTTTGACAACTTCACCACATATCCTTTTCTCCACTCTGGTGGTATTATTCAGGCTCCTAGATCCTGCTAAATTGTGCTGTAATTCAGTTGAGGTGTTGATATTGATGTTTATGGCTTCTGCTGAGATACCATGAGGGCCAGCAACTTTCTCAATATTTGTTATTTTTATAGTTTTTCTAATTTCGTCTTTAGATGGATTCTCACAGTTTATACATCTAATTCTACCTCTACGGGCTGGTCTATTCAGAAGTTTCTCAGTCTTCAGCTTATCTGTTAATTTGATCTTAAAGTTTAGTGTGAATTCTCATCCCATTACGATATTTGATCAGTACTATTGGTTGATTATATTTTCTTATTATTTTCTTTAGCGCTGTCTTTCATCATGTGCAATGTCAATAAGCGTTGGTGAACATGTTTCTCACGCGTTCACTATAGTTGTGGAACAGCTCCGTGTTCTTGTCCCGACCATGCCCCATTTTCCAAAGCATCCAGATATTTACTTCTCTGCCTTCCCTTTGTTCTTTTCTCCTAAATCTTGCCAATTGTCACCAAGTTCTCTAGATTATTTCTTCTCATAATATGCCCAAGCAATGTTGACTATGTCTAATTTCTCTAATCAGTTTACAGTTTTCATCTGCTTCTTGTAGGACTTGCTCACTAATTTTTCTGTATGTCCAAGGTATTTTTTGCATTTCCCCCAGAAACCACATTTCCACCAGAAACCACATTTCCACTGCCATTAGATGTTTTTCATCTTGTCTGCTCATTGTCCACATTTCACATCCATACATAAGTACAGATTCTATATAGCACTTCAACACTCTTTTTCTATTTGCAATTGACATCTTGTTATTGGTCAGTACTAGCGTTTTCTAAGGACTTCTAAAGGTTTCATTCACTACTGCTACTTTTACCTGTCTTGCTGGATGATCTAAATACTGATTTATTTGTATTGAATTATAGAGGTCTGCATGACCCAATGGATAAGCGTGTTCATTATTAAACATCCAGTGTGCTAGTGCTGAGATACGGGGTTCAACCCTACACCGGTTGGTTGGATTAAAATGTTGACCTCTTGTCCTTTACTTGGGGACGTAAATTTCAAGTACCCCTGAAGTAGGCGTGGTTTCACCTGATGGCGAGGGACACTGGTAGTATAGAAAGCTAATCCACATGCAAAAATCAGTCCAGTGCTACTAGAAATAGCGTGTATGGACTTCGTTTCAGTTCAAAGTGAGTGAGCACAAAATAAAAATTTAATTATTTATAGTTTTGTCTATGTCTGGTGATAGTAATTATAACTTCTGAACTAGGTAGCCATCAGTAAGGTCATCACCATAACAGTGGCCTACCTATCTCACTGTGGAGCTACCCAGAAGAGAGAGCTAATCGACTACCTAAGGAAGGAGCAATAGAACAACAACCTAATGTACCTGTTACATACCACCAAAAGAAAAGAATGATCAAATCAGTCAGAAAGCCACTAACACCAGCTCAAGTCGATTACCACTTTATGGACAGACCAGAACAAATCATTATTCTGCATCTCAAATCAGGACACAATAGATTATGCAGTGACATGTATACACAATTCATGATTGGTGAATCAGCCATGTGGATTTTCACCACAGACAGCAGATCACATACTCCAATACTGCGCAGAAATACAACATATCTAGGCACATCTTCTGGCCTAGAGAAACAACGGTGGATGATAAACTCTATGAACCACTGAGTGAACTAACAAAGACAGTTAAGTCCATACAAGAGACAATGTTGCAGATTTAGACAAATTTCAAGTGAACAAAAGAACTACTACTTATGGGACTATGGATGCATATTGTTTACATTTTATGAACTAATGTTATGTAAACATTATCATTTTAATGCTTACTATATATTTTGCTTTTATAGATGTAATTTTCAAGATAACCAGATATATATTTTTGGTCTTTTTCTTTTCTAGACATCATCATCAGTTTTCATAAGCTACCAGGCAGGGCTTAATTGGCCAGTTAACCCCGGATTACAGTGACATCTTCGTAGATCTAGCTGTGTCTGACCTTTGACCTGTGTGTCAGTACGTGTCAAAGTGTATACATCTACTAGAAGCACTTGTGCTGAATTGTAACTGACGAAATAACAGACAGTCCTGGAGTAGTTACAGAAGCGAAACCATTGAGTTTCATCTGTGAATCATCCTGAACTAATTCACTGTTTGTTGCAATGATCATCTATATACTGCTGTAGTACCTGCATGCTTCAGCTGCTTACAGATACAATGTCGGACAACACTGCGCCTGATGATGGGCGTAATATACGGTTTTTACATCTTTAGAAACATACCTGCTAATTCGTTGAGAGAATTTGGCAGTCCGTAGTCTTTCAGACAGATATTTGAGTAGTGAATGATGTGTGAATTCTGTTGATGTATTGTGATTTAACTGTTTTCATGAACTAAGTGTTATCAGTAAGCGCCATATTATCAGAGGAAAATGTCCGCTGCCCTGCAGGGTTCACGGGGGAGTCGGAATCGCGGCAGACCACAGCCTGTATCCGGAAGGTGAGGACCTGTTGCCGAGTATAGTTACTGGTTTATTTATAGTATAGTTACTGGTTTATTCATACAATATAGTTACTGTTTTATTCATACAGTATAGTTACTGGCTTATTCATACAGTATAGTTACTGTTTTATTCATACAATATAGTTATTGGTTTATTCATACTGTATAGTTACTGGTTTATTTATACAGTATAGTTACTGGTTTACCCACACAGTATTGTTGCTTGTTATCCACACAGTATAGTTACTGGTTTATTCATACAGTATAGTTACTGGTTTATTCATACAGTATAGTTACTGTTTTAGTAATACAGTATAGTTACTGTTTTATTCATACAGTATAATTACTGGTTAATTCATGCGGTATAATTACTGGTTTATCCACATGGTATGGTTACTGGTTTAACCATACGGTATAGTTACTTGTTTATTCACACTGTATAGTTACTGGTTTATCCACACTGTATAGATTCTGGTTTATCCACACACTATAGTTTTTGGTTTATCCACACAATATAGTTACTGGCTTATTCATACAGTATAGTTACTGGTTTATTCACACAGTATAGTTACTGGTTTATCCACACAGTACAGTTACAGGTTTTTCCACACAGTATACGAGGATGCGTACAGTAGAGTTCGATATGATATTTTGATGACCGCACTGATGGAGAAGGGGGTCAATCCCTGGTTGGTGAACTGGATAGCGGCCGTCCTACATTCTCGTCGGATTGCTCTCCGTCTGGGTGCATGGACCTCAGAGCCACATATTTTACCCCAGGACTGCCACAGGGATCCACAATCTCACCGGTGCTCTTTAACGTGTATACAAGCAAAATTGCAAACCTAGAAGCACCAGGGGTTGGAAGGATACTAACATTTGCAGATGATATTCTTGCATATAGGCAGGGGAGGGATAGGGAGAAAATAGCCCATGAGCTACAGGTGACAGTAGACAAAGTGATTGACTGGTGCACTGAAATGGGTGCTGTCATCCACCCGGAAAAGGCAGCTGTTTTGTGGTGCTCTGGACAACAGGATTGTGAGAGTTGATGTTCCAAGCCTCATGATCGGAGCCTGCCCTTCAAGGATCATGTGGAGACGGTTGTGACAAGATCTCAAAAGGGTCTCAACGCACTTAAAACTATGGCTGCAATGGACATAGAGCAGAGAATGCTTTTCAAACTATACCAGCACTTGATCCTCTCAGCGATTGATTATGGACTAGGACTGCTCACTGTCTAAAAGAGTCAGCTGGTGAGATTGGAGCGCATACAGAATGAGGCTATGCAGGTCATTCTGGGATGCACCAGAGACATCCCAGTGGTGTGTATGCGGTACATCCTTGGTTTGCCGACTGTTGTTGGTAGGCTCAAGGTGATGCATGCGAAGGCATACCTCAGAGTAGCTGCTGACACAGATCACCCGTTGCATGAGGTGCTGGACGCAGTTAAGGGCCAGCGACTGATAAGAGGGAAATCATGGATGGCTCAGGCGGAGGATACGATCAGACAGGTGTGCCCCTTGGAGAACATTAGGCGAGGAGAGGAGTGGGCCAGAGTGCCAGCGAGCAGTCAGACTTGTGCAGAGTTATAATCACATTGAGCCGGGAGTGCAGGGAGTGGCCAGCAGGGGCCACGGAAGTGGAAATCCAGCAACTAATTCAGGAAAATGCTCGCCCGGGTGATGTGATTATCTACACAGATGGTTCGGTCGCTTAAATAAAAAAAAAAGAAGATGGTTCCGTGTTGAGAGGTAGTATAAGTGCCTGGGGTTTCTTGGCAAAGGCTAATGGTCGACGTTTGGTGCAGGAGAGCTGACATATGATACCACAACATCTAACTTAAGAATGGAGGTGGAGGCAGTCAGTGCAGCTTTCCGCTGGATGGACAATACGATACACACACACATCGTGATTGTAACTGACTCAGAAAGTAGGGTGAGGACAGGCAAGCTTCGTGCCGAGTGGCTTGCTTCACTTCGGAAGTCACGGGTGGCAAGCATCGTCTGGATATTTTCTCCGGGACATGCTGGTGTGCTGGGGAATGAACAGGCAGACAGATTGGCTGGCTCTGCAAAACTTGGTGGAGTATTGATGCATGATAAGGCAGACGTGGTTGCGGCCTTGTGGGAGCATGTGTACACCTGAGGAGCAAATGGATCACCATGGTCTGGCAAGAATGCGACAACGTGGAGTGACGAGGGGATCTGGCCGATGCTCAACGCTTAGAGGAAAGGCGAGACGCACATATAATCAGATTGCTACTGGTACTATTGGGGTTGGAACTCTTCGCTGGCTTCTGAGGATGGGGATGGAGCGCTTATGGGAATGCCCCAAATGCTGTGATGTCGGTTCCTAAATCAATCAATCAATCAAACCACACAGTATAGCTACTGGTTTATCCTTACAGTATCCATACAGTATAGGTTTATTCATATAGTATAGTTACTGTTTTATTTATAGTTTCCCTCTGGATATTGGGCTAGAGTTGTTGTTTTTTTTTGTTTGTGCTTCCTCGCTTTGAACTCAAGCATAGTCTTTACACACTACTTCTAGTAACACTGGACTGAATGTTGCGTGTGGATTATCTTTTCCTATTACCAGTGTCCCTCGCCAACAGGCGAACCCACTTCACCTTCAGAGGTGCTTGTAATTTACATCCCCCAAGTCAAGGATAAGTCACCATTTTAGTTCTTATCTATTCGGCCATGCTGACTTCCGGGCTGGAGACTGTTGATAGTGACATATCTCAAAGCTGGGGAGGAGGTGTTGTCCGACCAGATCTAATCACCGCCAGTCTGTGTGATAATAATGGCCTGGTTACTCTGTGCTGAAGGGGTTAGAATGCAGTTGGTAATCCCACATACCACGTTCAAAACTACAGTTGAGGGTGATTTGGTAGTAGACCGTCTTGCGTTGGTTTCCTCATACTAAGGTGTGAGTGCTGGTTGTTCAGAAAGCAATGAAAAACTACTGAACGTAAACTTGCCAAGAGATCACAAACAGTAATAAATGCTGGGGTTGAATGCAGAGTCCTGTAATGGCGATACACCTAGCAAATGGGACTGTTCGGTGCAGGCAAAACACCATGCGGCAGCAGTTGCTGAAGTCAGGTAAAATGTCGGCCGAAGTCCAACCTCTGGTCGATGGCAGTAGTCAACTTGCGAGGCCAGCAGAGGGGGTCAAGGAACCAAATCCACAGCCAAGTAACTTAGAGGAAAAGCCAGCTTTTCAGAGTGCAGCCTCCCCAGAGCCATGAACAGGGTACAAAGAAAGGGACATGGTAACCGAGACTAACACCAACACATAGTGAAGCACCGTCCCGGAGGTGACAGAGGCAGTGGCTAGGGAAGAAGTTGGCTTCCCTTCAGCCACAATTGCTACGACTTGTTTGAGGGCATGAAGCAGAATAGGGGAAGAATTAACAGAAGAAATATATATATATATATATATATAGCTAAAATACAGAGTATAAATGAACAATGGGAAATGTTAAGTGACTATTCATCAAACTAGCAAAGAAATATTACCGGAGAGAAGCCAAATAGCTGAGAAAAACTGGATGAATGAAGAAATCTTAATGCTGATGGACAAAAGAAAACAGAGTAAAAATATAAGATAAATGTGTGAAGGCAAAAGAAAGTTGGTTAAAAGAGCAGTGCAAAAATATTGAATTAAATTCCATTAAAGATACCAAAAATATGTACAGACAAATCAGTGAGCTCACGGGAAGAAAATAAGAATATTCAATTCAATTTTATTTTAAAAGGGTTACAAATTGGGCACGCAGGTCCATCTTACATTCGGCCATTCCAATCACTCATCTTTCATTCATCAATAGTGCATGATGCATTCACATAGGAAAATGCATTGTCAAATGAATGTTGTAAACATAAACAATGCATATTATAATGTTATGAGACACATCCCTCACCCACCTATACAACCTCTTTCCACCCACATACACCCAAACCCACCCACCCACATCCCCCATCCACCCACATACAACCCCCACCACCCACATCTCACCCACCCATACACACACACCCACCATCCACCCACACACACCTCACCCACCCCAGCCTCCCAATACCCACACCACCCACCCACACACACCCCCACTCAGCCTTACACACCCCCACTCACCCACATACATCCCCCACACACATCCCACCCAAACACCCACCAACCCATCCTTCCATATTAACACACATCCCCCACACACACACATCTCCCCACAACACACCCATTCCCCCAGCCCACACATACCCACTCACCCATATCCACACACCTCGATATAAATACAGGGTGTTTGAAATAAAAAACAGGAAAGATATTATTGGAGGAAGGTGCTATAATGAAGAGGTGGAATGAGTATGTAATAGAATATATGATGGAGAAAGGGAAGAATTAACAGAAGAAAGTAACTTAGCAGGTCCACCTATTCTAAAAGTAGAAGTCGCTTAAGCTGTAAAACATATGAAGAAAGGAAAAACAGCTGGGCCAGATGAAATCACAATAGAAGTATTTGGAGTAGATATATTAACTAAAATGTTGAATGATATTTACAGCAGTGGATATTTACTCAGTGATATGCTGAAATCTGTATTTATAGCTATACCAAAAAGACCAGAAGCAATTGAATGTGAAGATTTTCGTACAATTAACCTCATAATGCATATCACTAACCTTCTACTCAGAATCATATTGAGAAGAACCAGAAAGAAAATAAAAATGGAAATAGTGAAGAACAGTATGGATTTGTGGAGGGAAAGGGCACAAACAATGCAATATATACATTACTGACACTTAATAGAAAGGTCAATAAAGAAACAGAAAGACATATTTGTGCTTTATAGATTATACTATGGCATTTGTTAAAGTAAAACATGATGAACTGATTAAAATGTTGGAAGATATCAACATTGGTGGGAAAGATTTAAAAATAATAAAGAATATTTACTGGAACCAAGTAGCAGCAATTAAAATGGGAAATAAAGAGGGTAGTTACGAACAGATAAAGCTAGGAGTACGACAAGGGTGTGTCTTGTCACCAGATCTCTTCTCCCTATATAGCGAAGCAATAATGAGAGAGATCAAAGAGAATACTAGTTGGAGGTTATAATATAAATAATATACACTATGCAGATGACACAGTATTGGTGACAGATAATTCAACAGACCTACAACAATTGCTGGACATTGTGTTAACAGAGAGTGCATGGAAAGGACTCTCCTTGAATATCAAGAAAACAGTAACAATGGTGATATCAAAGAAAATGGTGACACCAAAATGTGAAATAGAAATTGAAGGGAAAATTCTTAGCCAAGTGGATAATTTTAAATACCTAGGGGCATTTATAACATCAGATGGAAGATGTACAACAGAGATTAAGAGCAGAATAGGGCAAGCAAAAGTCGCATTTCAGAAAATGAAGAGTATCTTATGCAATCAGTAAGAAAGAGAGTGCTGAAATGCTATATAGAACCAGTTTTGCTGTATGGCAGTGAATCTTGGAATGTAAATGAACAAATTAAGAAGAAATTAGAAGTAACAGAGATGTGGTTATTGAGACAAATGATGCAAATTCCCTGGACTGCCAGAGTAACTAGCAATGATTGCCTGAAACAGGCTAATAAAACTAGAACATTATATACAAACAATAAGAAAGAGACAAACAGCTTTCTTTGGTCATGTGATGAGAAGAGAGGCATTAGAGAACATCATGACAACTGGAAAGATTGAGGGGAAGAGAGGCAGAGGCAGACCAAGCGAAATGATACTGGATTGAGATGGTGGCACTGAGGAATATCATCAGCAGAGTTGATCCAGAACACAAAAAGACCAAGATCTATGGAGAGCCATGAACGCCTACGCCAGCTGTCAGAGCACTTGATGATGATGATTGGACAAACATGGAACAATGCAATACAGCTCAAAGATCGAACATCTTGGCAGGAGAAAGTTGCCCAGAGTCATGACCTGGGCGGGCTCGCCTCCAGAGAGATAGCATTCTGGGAAGGGGATTTCTTCTGACAATCAGAAGCCTCCTTTTCTGTTTCCTCCATGGCTGATTTTTATCACTCACTTTACATCTTAATGTGCCCCTCTGTAGATGTGAAGTTTCAGAGCCAATCTTGCTCACTACACCAATGAACGGCGATCTGCTTCTAAATCGGCCTCAGCTTTGTTTCATATCCGGTATGCAGGGTTACAAATTGGGTTCGTAAGCCCTTCGCCACAGAGCTGGGAGCATGGAGGGATATCATAAATATAATTGATTCAGAACACCAAGGACCGAGGTCAATGGAGATTCGTGAATGCCTATGCCATTTGATTTGGCAGGGCACATGATGATGATGATGACATACTTTAATCACTTTATTTCTTGTATAGATTTACTGTCTGCTTTATTTTGATTGCTTTAAACTCACTTTCTGAATGTTTCAGAGGCGGCTACCAAAGTTTCAAGAGAGAGTTGTCGGATTCAGAGGTTCATAATTGTTTGTGCTTGTTGTGTTTGTTTGTTAGTTTTTCTGACTAGAAGGCATACGTTGTGTGTGTCCTTTGATACAAGCATGCAGATGTTCTGTTGCATCATGCACACAGCACTGTTACCTTTATGTTATAAGCATCATACCTGCATCACTATTACTTTTATGTTATAATCATCATATCCACATCACTATTATCTTTATGAGACAGTAGGGAAAGTGGTTTTCACATACTGCCTCAGTTTACTGGAGGGCAATGACTGGAATGATTTTGAGACAGAAAGTTCACCAACCAGTATAAGTTCAAAATTAGTGAGTGACCGGGCGCTGACTTGATCACGGCCTACTAACCGAGAGTTTACCTTTCGTTGTTAGTGAAATGAGAAATTCAGGAAACATGAAGCCAAACGTAGCATAGGCTTTGTCGGGAACTGTCAGTTTGGGCAAGAATACAACGGAGGGGCAGATTTATAGCAGTGGGAACGTGCTTGAGCTGGGAAATCTAATTTAAAGAGCATGAACTCAAACAAGGACGATAAACTCGGGACCATGAACTTCAGAGACAATGTAGATTTGGGTTAATGATATGATGGTAGTATGCAAATTAAGCAGGGTACGCGAGGTACTGATTGGAGGACAAGGGACAGCGACGTCACGTGATTCAAGAAAGGCGCCAACTCGAGAAGTAATATATACTTTAGGATCCGGTCAGTTGAGACAGTGTGGAACGAGCAAGAGTGCGGTAGCAACAGATCCGAGGGCTGGGCGGTCGCCCAGCCCAGGAGGAAGTGTGAGTTTGGAACTCCAGCAGTGGTGATGTATATATACCAGGCTGTTTAGTGTCCAGGAAGATGGAGAGGCAGTATTAAAGACGGAAAGGATGCATATATCACGGTTTCGTCTGGACGGCCGAAGTAAAGTAGGATGGTCAAGGATCTGTGAACCATTTATTCCAGATAGATAAATCTGATGGAGTGGAACGCAAATTCCGAGGATCACGAAATGGCGTGCAAGCCATTTGAGAAGGACTGTTGGCTAAAGAAGAGCACTCAGTAGTTGCAGATGATGGCTAACGTCAGATAGGACAACCACTAGCCAGACTGCGATCGGAATCACACGGGAAACACTGCGATCGGAATCACATAGGAGACTAATGGCAAACATGATTGGAAAGGTCAAGTGGGATTCACGACAAACGAGAGGTTGAAGAAAGCAATCGTATTTCAGATATGAAACCCAGAAGGACAACGGGACGGCAGAAGAAGAATACATTGTCTGGGTAAACTGGAGTCGCCTGGATAAACCAGGCATAGCTGAATAAACAGTTACCCGCTGAACAAGTTGGATGGGAGCGAATTAATTCCCTGGGTATATGGATTGATGGATCAATCTATTGATCGATGGGTATTTGGGCTGAATACATGTACCACTAATAAGCCTACGGAAAGATAATTACGAAACAAAGGCCGGTGCAATTCCTAGCTTTAGTCTTTTACTTCATGCGGTTAATAGGTGATCATAAGTGGCATTCCCCTAACACCCAGTTGCATAGACTTATACTATCTATCTCTCCCTTGTGAGGTGACGCAGCATCGTATTATTACAGTTTAATATGCATTATGTGTCTGCAATGCATGTACTGATTACTCTATGCGATTATGTTGTAGATTGTCACTCTGTTATTGTTCAAGAAGGAAATAAATATACGATTGAGTTGTCTTTTATTTCGACTTGTCAGTCTGAGATTGTGTAGATTAGAGTAGTTTAGAGACATTGTGAGGTGGGCTGTACACTTCTCTTATAACCTGATGACATACACCACGAGACATTGATGGTGCAATAGTAATTAACTATTGTTCTCACGCGGAGACACGGACCTACATCTGTCGTATCCCTTACTCTCATCCTCTTTTTTTTCTCCTTCTCTCTCTTCATATTTCTTTACTATCAAAGGTAGTGTGTAGTAGGCAGAGTTCGACTGAGGAACGAACTTTTAGGCTTCACACTATTCATACCATTTCCCTCATCATTCTTTTCTTTCTCTTCTCTCTCTCCTTCCTCCCTCCTCTCCCTTCTTCCCTTTTTTTTCTCTTGATCACACATGGCGTCGTCGGCAGGATTGTTTCCAGAATAATCTGGGGTTCCTATTGTAGTCCAGGAGTTCCCAGAATATTCCATGTGAACTTTGTCTCGGCGGTGTCAGGTTCTACTACATAGTGGGATCGTATACATAGATTTGTCGCTTACAGTCAGTAGTTCGTGATTGCCTGCTCGATAGTTGTCTCAGTAAGTGCTCCTTTACTAGGCTACTTATCTCATAGCTGGTTGGTAAATTGTCTGAACTATCTGTCCGCGAGGTTTCTACTAAATCTGTTCAGTTAGAAACTCTTGTGTAAAGTACACCGGCCAAACCATCTTGCTACAAGAATACAGGAAAACCCACTATAACGAAATACACAGGGATAGCCAACTCAGAAGGAGTGTCAGCGCAGCGGAATCTGTCCGAAATGAGCTCAAACAACAGCTGAGCAGTGCAAGTCAACGTAAAGGTGGCCTTATCTTTTCATCGTTAAAGAGTATCAGAATAAAGTACTCCACCGTTAATCGTTATACAAAGGTCACCCACTCTTCGTCCAGGAAGTAGAGTCATGATTGACGACAGGGTGTGGCAAGCGAAACCCAGGGCCATGCAAAGTATAAGAACAATTCCCACACCTGATATGCAGAGCATGCCAAACCTGTGGCTGTACGTGGACGAGTGTGACTTTGTCGGGAAGGCAGCTGTTTGCCTGGCTGAACTCAATACGCCAGGGGGCAGTGGCAACATCTGAAGCCATCAGGACAATATGTCTCTCCCCCCCCCCCCCTTTTTCCTTCTGCAGAAGAGAACAGAGCGAGACGGGCTGTGCCAAACGTTATCAATGGCACGTGTGGCATACAAGAAATGCACGCATGAACAATTACATCACCAAGCGGGGTTGTTCCCCTCTGTTTTATGCGGTGAGTCAATTATGGCTGTTGTGAAGAGACAGATGACAGTGTAACTCGTAGTAGTTAGAATATCCCTTTTTTTTGAGGCGGGAACAGAGGTGGAATTCATCCTACCAGCGTGTTCAAGATACCAGAATTAGACATGTTAACAGTGTTGGGCAGTGAATGACAAGCGACGCCCTATATTTTTGCCCGTGCATATAGAATAGACACTTTAAAGAAAACAATCGTAGAAATTCAGTGAAGAAGAAAACGGAATCCAGAGAGCACCCGCCAGCAGAAACATATTCTTTATATATTTATTCCAGCGTGACAATGAACAGTAGTTAAATAATTAGTTAAACATTCGTGCTGTGGTGTTGATTCATTATTGAATGACATTTTGGTCGGAGGGCCATATGTGTAGCCGCGGTTAGCCATCCGTTGTTTGTTTTGCAGGTTCATGAAAGTAGTTAGAAACATGTTACTTTGTTGTTTAAATGAATATGACTACTTGATAGGATCAACTTTTGTGGAGCAGTTAGCTCCCTTGTTATTTCCATAGCGGAAGTTGTCAAGTCGGGTATGCGATATTTTTATTTTTGTGTAGGCCTCACTCTATTGTGTTCAAGGGCAGACACAACTGCAGTAGTAGGTGTCATAGTGACTACACATAGTTCAATGTCGTGTCAGGAGGCCAAGGAGACCATTTATAATCTGAGATTGCCCGAGTAGATGTTAATACGGGTACATGTTTGCTTTTAAGGTGAAGGGGCATGGCGAAGAATAAATGTTAGAGCATGATGTCCTAGAATTGGGCACACATTTGTTGTCAGAGTTATTTCAGCGTCAAGAGAGTAGGACATAATGTCCAAGAACTGGGCATACCATTTTTTTTCAGAGTTATTTCAGCGCCAAGACAATTGAGCACGATGTCCAACGACTGAGTGCACATTTTTTTTAATGTCAAAAGCTGTTTCATGATATATGTTTGGTTTGTTTCTATGGCCACTAAATGTTGTTTACTTACAGTAGGGGCTGATTTGTTTTTGTGTACAGCGGCGGCGATTGTGAAGATTGCAGCTTCAGGCTGATGTGTCCTTGCGAATAGGAGAGAATTGGTTCTATTATGTGTGTGACCAGGCAGTCAGTTGCCTATGGCGTCACAGGAATTGTTACAATGTTTTTTTTAGATTCAAGGATGACTACATATGTCCTAGTGGGTAGCACCGATGTGAATTTGATTGTTGGTTTTGTTGTTGTTACAGGGGAGTGGCATATTAAGTGAATGCCTATATTGACAGTTGTTTTATTAATTTTGGTGCCCCTAAGTATTGCACCCATTGATTGATGATTTTGTTTTCTGGGGAATCCCCGGCATGCCAGGTATTGAACTGTTTTTATTGATAATATTAGTTGGTTACTATTTTGTTATGATGCACGTCAGAAGACGAACAAGATTTAACTGCCTTATGCACTGGGAGAGCAGGGGATGCAACCAGTATTTATTATATTATTATTAATATTTGGGGTGGAAGTTCCAAAAAGAGTTTTTCACCTTAGGCGTCCAATATTGTTTATGAGGGATGTCAGATGCGGAGCCAGGGCTTCGATCTCAAGGAGGAATGACGGTATATTGATGGTGGGACCCATCAACTTTTGGTAGGTGGGTATGAGACAGTAGGGAAAGTGGTTTTCACATACTGCCTCAGTTTACTAGAGGGCAATGACTGGAATGATTTTGAGACAGAAAGTTCACCGTCCAGTATAAGTTCAAAATTAGTGAGTGACCGGGCGCTGACTTGATCATGGCCTGCTAACCGAAAGTTTACCTTTCGTTGTTAATGAAATGAGAAATTCAGGAAACATGAAACCAAAACTTAGCATAGGCTTTGTCGGGAACTGTCAGTTTGGGCAAGAAATACAACGGAGGGGCAGATTTATAGCAGTGGGAATGTGCTTGAGCTGGGAAATCTAATTTAAAGAGCATGAACTCAAACAAGGACGATAAACTCAGGACCATGAACTTCAGAGACAATGTAGATTTGGGTTAATGATATGATGGTAGTATGCAAATTAAGCAGGGTACGCGAGGTACTGATTGGAGGACAAGGGACAGCGACGCCACGTGATTCAAGAAAGGCGCCAACTCGAGAAGTAATATATACTTTAGGATCCAGTTTTTTAGACAGTGTGGAACGAGCAAGAGTGCGGTAGCAACAGATCCGAGGGCTGGGCGGTCGCCCAGCCCAGCAGGAAGTGTGAGTTGGGAACTTCAGCAATGGTGATGTCATATATCCCAGGCTGTTTAGTGTCTAAGAAGATGGAGAGGCAGTATTAAAGACGGAAGAGATGCACATATCACAGTTTCGTCTGGACTGCCGAAGTGAAGTAGGATGGTCAAGGATCTGTGAACCATTTATTCCAGATAGATAAATCTGATGGAGTGGAACGCAAATTCCGAGGATCACAAAATGGCGTGCAAGCCATTTGAGAAGGACTGTTGGCTAAAGAGCACTCAGTAGTTGCAGATGATGGCTAACGTCAGATAGGACAACCACTAGCCAGACTGCGATCGGAATCACACGGGAAACACTGCGATCGGAATCACACAGGAGACTAATGGCAAACATGATTGGAAAGGTCAAGTGGGATTCACGACAAACGAGAGGTTGAAGAAAGCAATCGTATTTCAGATATGAAACCCAGAAGGACAACGGGACGGCAGAAGAAGAATACATTGTCTGGGTAAACAGTTACCCGCTGAACAAGTTGGATGGGAGCGAATTAGATCCCTGGGTATATGGATTGATGGATCAATCTGTGGATCAATGGGTGTTTGGGCTGAATACATGTACCACTGATAAGCCTACGGAGAGATAGTTATGAAACAAAGGCCGGTGTAATTCCTAGATTTAGTCCTTTTCTTCATGCGGTTAGGAGGTGATAGTAGGTAATGATTCCCTAACATCTGGTTGTATAGTTTATTACATTATCTACCTCCCCTTGTGGCGTCATGCAGTATTGTGTTGTTTTTTGGAGTCGATTATACATAGATGTGTCTTCAATGCATGTACTGGTTACTTTATGTGATTATACTGTAGATTGTCACTCTGTTACCTGTTCAGAAGAAAATAAATATGTTTGAGTTGCCTTTTATTTCGACTTGTCAGTCTGAGATTGTGTAGATTAGAGTAGCTTAGAGACATTGTGAGGTGGCTGTACATCTCTCTATAACCTGATAACATACACCACGAGACATTGATGGTGCAATAGTAATTAACTATTGTTCTCACGCGGAGACACGAACCTACATCTGTCGTATCCCTTACTCTCATCCTCTTTTCTCCTTCTCTCTCTCTCTCTCTCCCTTGTTCTCCCTCTTTCTTTACTATCAAAGGTAGTGTGTAGTAGGCAGAGTTCGACTGAGGAACGAACTTTTAGGCTTCACACTTATCTTATATCATTCCCTCAAATCATTCTTTTCTTTCTCTCCTCTCTCTTCTCCCTCCCTCTTCTCTCTCTTCTTCCTCCTCTTTTTTTTTCACACAGCACTGTTACCTTTATGTTATAAGCATCATACCTGCATCACTATTACTTTTATGTTATAATCATCATATCCACATCACTATTATCTTTACATTATAAACCTCATACTTACACCAGTTACCTTTATGTTAAATGCCTTATAACTACTACACTGTTACCTTTATGTTATAATCATCATATCTACAGCACTGCTATCTTCATGTTAAACACCTCATGTCTACATAACTGTTACCCTTATGTTATAAACCTTATTTCTACATTACCATAATCTTCATGTTAAACATCTCAGAGGGCATCTCATCCAAGGGCAGAATGTCAGATGGGCCTGCGTGCCCAGTTCTTAACCCTTTGAAAATAAATTTTGTTTGTTTCTTCGCTCGTTCGTTTGTTCTCATATCTACAGCACTGCTACTTTTATGTTAAACATCACATATATACAGCACTGCTACTTTTATGTTAAACATCACATAACTTCAGCATATGTTACCCTTATGTTATAAACCTTATTTCTACATTACTATAACCTTCGTGTTAAACATCTCATATCTACAGGACTGCTACTTTTATGTTAAACATTGCATATCTACAGCAAATGTTATAAACCTCATTTCTACATTACTATAACTAGCCACTTTAGTAACATTTTCTAATTGCTTTTTAATTATATAACCTGCATAGTTGGATACTCGAAACAAAAACAAATCCAATGGTAGCTTATTCAAGTCTGTAGGTCAATTATAATCTGAGATATTAATGTTTGTGTGTCAATTTACCATTTAATATAAGTATATAGAAAAAAAACTACTGAGCGTAATCTTGCCAAAAAATCAACATACAGCTGAAAGATGCTGATGTTGACAGCGATGTCCCGTAAAAAGGATATGCAAAAAAAAAATAAATATATATATATATAGAAAAAACGATTTTGACCTTTTCACTTTTTGTGACCCTACCTACACACACACACAACTGTTGGGTTACACTGATGCCAAGGGATATTACCACTGCCGCTCTCTAACTCAAGGACAGATAACTCTGCCAGTTTATATATACACGCACGCACATATATATACATCTTCACGTCATGCTCTGATAACGTCAGACCGCGTGTGCTACCATGCTGTTGTCAGCGCAAGGCCATGAGGCAGAGATCCATTTTAACCAGAGAAACCTTACAAAATTATCCAAATATAATCGACCCCGGCTGCGTAGAGTGATGACAATTTACACATAAATAGTACAATGAGTGTTAAATGCAAACATGCATTCATTATCATTTCGTTGCTCTGAATAATCCAAACGAATATTAAATGATCATCGCTTGATTATGACACGAACACCACTATTTTCCCGCCATTGAAACATCCCATTACATCAACATAACATGCGATCTTAATGATTTCAGTTTGGGATGTCCCGCCGACTTAAATAGTAAAAAATCTCACAGTACTTGTAAAAATGGATGCTCAGTTGAATTATTCATATACAAAACAAAATTTATGAGTCAACTTACGTCTTAAAAAGACAGTCTCTTTATCTCGGTAAGAAGAACAATTTGAGAAGCCAAGATGTATAGATTTGTAGTCAATGGAGGGAACTACAATCCTCGGTAATCGGTTTCTGTTTTAATGCGATCTTGAAATAATCGCGGAAATTAACATCATGCGTACGATTACCATCCCCATATCGGAGACACAAAAACAAATAACCGAACGTTCTTCTTCTTCTTCTTCTTCTTCTTCTTCTTCTTCTTCTTCTTCTTCTTCTTCTTCTTCTTCTTCTTCTTCTTCTTCTTCTTCTTCTTCTTCTTCTTCTTCTTCTTCTTCTTCTTCTTCTTCTTCTTCTTTTTCTTCTTCTTCTTCTTCTTCTTCTTTTTCTTCTTCTTCTTCTTCTTCTTCTTCTTCTTCTTCTTCTTTCTTCTTCTGCTTCTTCTTCTTCTTCTTCTTCTTCTTCTTCTTCTTCTTCTTCTTCTTCTTCTTCTTCAGCATTCCGAGCCATTGAGGTTCTTTGCTGCAGATAGCCGTCTCCATTCGTCTCTCTGGTTGACCTTCTGCCAGTTGCTGATTCCAAGTGCTTGTAGGTCTGTATGTATATTATCTCTCCACCGTCTTCTTGGTCTACCTTGGGGTCTACAGTCATTTATTTCCTGAGTGTAAGCGAGAAATAACCGAACATTACCTCAAAAAAAAATTCCTGTAAAATACTGCAAACATGAATCGCAGTACCTAACTATAACCTTCATGTTAAACATCTCGTATCTACAGCACCGATACTTTTATGTTAACACCTCGTATCTACAGCACTGTTATTGTTATATTCAGCATCTCATGTCTACCTTACTATAGCCTTTGTGTTATAAGCACACACATCTATTACCTTTATATATTAAATCATCTTCTATCTACAGCACTGTTACCTTTATGTAAGCTTTATACCTTTATGTTATAAGCCTCAACCAACCAACTAACCAACCAACCAATCAACCAACTAAACATATACAGTAACTAAAATAAGGCTTATTATTCGCATGGATCTGTTGCTATAATCTATAAGCTATTGCTATAATTTCAGTGAATGCGTGATGCAGTCTGTTGTTCTCCATCTGTTGCTTTCCATCTGTTGTTCTACATTGGTTGCTCTACATCTGTTGCTCTGCATCTGTTGCATTCTGTATCATCATGATATGTTCATTACACATTGCATCCTGGAATCTTGAGCACAAGCTGAACCCTGAGTGCATGTGCTGAAACAATAGCTGCTTTTTTATCCATCTCATTTTTGAGAATCAATTTCTGGTGTTGGTAGGTAATAGTAAATTTGAATCTCATTGCTTTACTTCGATATACAACGAGTACTGCATCACTTGTCAACACATGGATGGTTTCAGGGTCCCTGTAGTTAAGCCATCTACCATGTAATCTGAATGTCATGGGTTCATTTCCCAGACTTTGCTCTTAAGACCATGAGTGCAGGTTTTTTTTCATTTTTTGGTGGAGCTACGGACTATCACTTTGTGCGATGCGCTAGAAAGTTTCTGTACTGTGCTGGGATTCTCTGGGAGGAGACTGAGACATCTGTGGAGGTATCTATGTGCAATAGAAGATGATCCTGTACAACCCACACACTACCTATTTAACGATACAAGACTCTGTGTTTGAGCTTCTGCCTGCTGTAGTTTACTCAGCCTCAGTAACATAAATGCATGTTGTGTGCTTGCAGCCTTCCAACGCCTCTCCTCTCCGCGGGCTCTATGGCGACCCTCGCACGGCAATGGTGATGTGCAGCTTCATGGTATGTGCCGCTTTACTTTCCCATTCTGTCACATCTTAACTGTCACATATTTTTTCTCGTGTTTTGCTGTAAGACTTGTTCTGTTTTCTTTTCCTTGTTTTCTTTTTTTCTGTCTTTAAGTTCAGTTTTCCTTCATCCTGATTGAGTTTGTTTGAATGTCTCTATAGGGCACACGAACATCTGTGAAGACAAGAAATGGCAGCACATTTAAGGGCAACACAGTAGGGTTTTCAGACCAGGTAACGTTAGTCATTTTTACATTAGCATGTTACCTGTTTGGCTCCCTATCTGTGCATCAATTTACAACATGCATTGGAATTGACAAAAGTGAAAGTGATTTTTTGAAATGCGTACATGATGTGAACTCTGTCAATTTCACCTCTTGTGGTTTGTGGTATTTTGAAGCATGCAATTGACTACTAATATTTAACCTGGTAGATGTTTTGCTAGATGACAGCACAGCGTTAAATTTATAAGATCCTTACATATTTGCATCGTGCTGTATGTGAAATGCCGGATCCTTGGCGAAGAGGTTACGAGTGCAGTTCTTAATCTTGCATACCTGCATTCGAAACACAGCTACAGGTGATTTGGCAGCAGACTGCCTTGCGTTGGTTTTTTTTTATATTAAATGGTATGGGTGCCGGTCGCTCAGAAAGCAATGGCAAACTACTGAACCTAAATTTGCCAAGATATCACAACAGCAAAAAACTGATGGTGTTGACTGCGACATAATGTAAAGGAGATGGCAGCTAACTATTTGTGAAGATCCCCCCTTGTGTTGCCGGGATCGTAAAGTGGAGTTAATAGGGAACTGCACTCATATGTCATGAACACAGCAAGACAGGGGTTTGACACTTGGGCTTGTCGCTTGTTAAAGTGAGGGAAAGATTAGCCATGTATTCCTATTTGCTCTCAGGCCTGTAATATGTGATGACACTATCACAACACAGTCCCATGGCAGAAAACTGCTTCAGGACACATTTTAATAAACAAAGGGGAAAGAAGGAATATTAACACTGTAACCTACCATGTATGTAAGGTGACGAAGGAGGCCTAGTCTGTGTGTTAATGGGATTCTAAATGGAGCCAGAGAATATTAACATTGTAATAAATTACCATGTATGTAAGGCGACAAATGAGGCCCGGTTTGTGTGTTAATGGGATTCTAAAAGGAGGCAGAGAATATGAACACTAACCTACCATGCATGTAATGTGATGAAGGAGGCTTGGTCTGTGTGTTAATCGGATCCTGAAGAGAGGTAGAGAATATTAACACTGTAAACTACCATACATGTAAGACGACGAAGGAGGCCTGCCTGGTCTGTGTATTAATGGGATTCTAAATGGAGGCAGAGAATATTAACACTGTAAATTACCATGTATGTAAGGCGACGAAGGAGGCTCGGTCTGTGTGTTAATGGGATTCTAAAAGGAGGCAGAGAGTATTAACACTAACCTACCATGCATGTAATGTGACGAAGGAGGTCTGGTCTGTGTATTAATGGGATCCTGAAGGGAGGCAGAGAATATTAACATTGTAAACTACCATACATGTAAGACGACGAAGGAGGCCTGGTCTGTGTGTTAAGGGATCCTGAAGGTAAGGAAGATTCCATGAGCTCCTGTGTTACCAGGACCCTTGAGGGAAGCAAAGAGTAGTACCACACTGTAACCTACCATACAGGTTGTAAGAGGCAATGGAGGAGGGTTGGACGTGGAGCTGGTTTCCCCATTCTGTAGAAAACCTTGGGTACAAAATCCGACTAATTGTGAACAAATCCATCCAAGGATAAAGAAAACAGAATAGAATGGAGGATCTTCTAGAAGAATTATGGCACGATGTGGAGAAAGCTGCAAGGGAAAAATACTTGTAGGAGAGAAGTAGAAACAAATGAATAATATGGGGAGGAAATGGAAGGAGCTGCATGGGATAGATCAGGATTGCAGTGAGTTGATTGAGGGCCTTTGCCCCATCATCATGTGCCATGCCGGTAAGCATGTGCGGTCATGTCCACTATCTCACTCCATCACGATAGTCATATTTACACCGTTTCTCCCATTTTCTATGAGATTGCAATACATGATATTCTTGGCATCTGTAAAGAAGGTGGTTTGGCATTGCTTTCCCTTTTAGCAGTGACCATACTCGTCGATGACCATAGCCACTCTCCCCCCCAAAAAAGAGATCCTGTACCTACCGTCGTGAAGTTGGAGACCATAACCAACAACTATCTATTGACTGCTCTTCTTCATCCACCACCAGCACTCATGGCTTTGCCCCAGTGGGGTTTAAAGGGTGAAAGAAAAAGTTTTACTCACTCCTGGGCACGGGGAGGTGCCAAGCTGTAGGTTCCTCTTCATTAGTATACTTAGTCTAATAACTTTACGAACCAAACAGCAGGTATAAATAGATTTGGCTCACCTAGTCAAGGTAATAGCAACTGGAGCCAACTGTGAACTTAAAAGACGAAGTAACTTCTGGACTTCTGGGTTTAACAATACGAACGCTGTTTAATCTGACAGCTGACACTGTTTGTTGTAACAAATATCTTGACCACTCAAACTGCCTGTTATTGCCAGGCGGGCATTTCAGTTATAAGAATACATATTTTCAAATACAATCAAACCTGTTAAAAATGTTCGCCATTGTTGTTATACCTCTGTACATATCCTTCTTTCATTCACACAGGCTGGCTTCGCTGCTGCATAGATTCCGTCTAGGTTCCTGCCCGCCGTTTCTGAATCTGTAGCGCTATTAATCTTCTATAACATCCTTCCATCTGTTGTTATCCTTATAGCCACTTATACATGCCAACAAGTCCTTAGCGACACTAATTTGCTCCAGAAACAAAATGCACGGCCTTCTCTGTCGAGAACTCCACAAGGTCTGTTTGTTGTTAATTGACGTCAGCGTGACGTTTTCTCTGTTGACAACTTGTCTCCTAGTTTCTCTGGCTTTCGGCTTCTAGGATTCTCCACGTACTTTCTGTGACGTAATTCTCGGGCACCAGCTATAAGGCAGTATGCCCCCTCCCCTTTAAAATGATACAATCATTTTCTACCTCGCGATCACTAAACGCTGACAAATAGCAGTGCAGACGTAATGAGTCATATGCTATGCTAAATACGACGTTATGGCCCCTATTAATAACACACAAAATAAAAAAAAAATTATTATACGACGGGCACGAACACCTGTCTACAATCCCACTGTAGACGTCGTGTAGGCAGCCCATGGGGAGGCTGTACTAACTAACTATATAGATTTATATAAACTAGTCCCTCATTTGTCCATACAGACAAGCGTCCTCACTCTGGGTCAATACCCGGAGTCAGGGGACGTGAGTAAACAACAGGTACCAAGCCGTCAGTACTATTGACTGCTCTATAACTATTGCTGCCTTCGTTCGTTGTAAATGTAGTGGTATTCAGCCCTAGTTGTAGACCTATATCATATATTTGTTGACTCTCAACAATGAAATGGCAAACAATGGCATAATTATAATGTGAAATAATTATCATATGTGAGCTAACATCGTACTTGGATATGTTGACAGCGATCAGGATAATCATCTAATTATAACATTCTTAATCAACAAGTTATAACAACCAAAGATGTAAACACTTAATTATACTAACTCAAAATTATGTGAAATCAATCTAAATTATCTAGTAACACCATCAAAAATGGTCATATCCCAATCTATAGTCACAATATCTAAGCTAATAACTGAATGTCTCAATGCACAGTTATCCATTAGCATAACTGAAATAAAATTACCATTTGTATCGTTCTTAGCTAAACCACGTCAAGATAGTTAATATGACTACCAAAAATTAACAGTGTTCAGTTCATACTTCTATAAGACACAATCATCGCGATATATGTGTGGTATATAAAACAAATTTGCGAAGAATGTCCAAGTTCCATATTTAACATGACAACCAAATGTAATCAACCCGAATTCATTCGATCCAGTAAAGTTCATCTCCACAGTGAATAGTAGGAAATAGCACAATCATCGCCTCGATCATATGAATATGACGACTAGCTTCATAATGTCTCTGCCAATAAACAAAATTAACAACATATGTATACAAACGAATAATACTGTGACAAAATACTTTGTTGTTTGTTATGCAAATTGCTATCCAATCGGGTGTATCTGTAACATAAATCCATTGGCCTAAATAATATATGAACGAACGCAGACAAATAATAAGAAAAGGAAACCACCGTGTAAACCATCTAGAGTCGACTAAGAAGATCTGCCAAGTTATTGTCCTTGCCTGGAATATGACAGATATCGAACTCATAATCCTGTAAAAGAAGTGACCATCGATGTATTCTGGAATTCTTAGGATGACCAGATTTAAAGATTTGCAATGGTTTATTGTCAGATAGAACTAGAAATTTCCTCCCAAGGAGGTATCTCGTGAATTTCTCAATACTCTCAATTAAAGCTAAAGCTTCAAGTTCAGTGATAGCGTAATTTCTCTGTGTATCTGACAGCTTCTTACTGAAATAGAGAATAGGATGTAACTTGCCGTCATGTATCTGAAGTAATACTGCGGAAATAGCATGAAAACTCGCGTCTGTTTGCAATACGAAATCTTTCGAAATGTCAGGCAGTTTCAGAATAGGATAAGTACTGAAGAGAGTTTTGATCTGCTGCTATAGTTTTTCATGATCATTTGTCCAGATAGTTTTCGTAGGCTGACCTTTCTTCAGAAGTTCAGAAAATGTTGCTGTCATATCAGCAAAATTAGGAATACATTTCTGATAGTAGTTAACCAGACCTAACAGACTTCTCAGTTCTTTTTTAGTGGTGGGTGGTTTAATGTTGAGAATTTTGGTAACCACCTGTGGATCTGTTTTACAAAATCCATCAGAAATTCTATGACCAAGAAATTGTATTTCAGTGAAACCTATTTCAATCTTGCTCGGCTTAGCTTTAAGACCGTGTTGTTGTATCTATGTCTGCAGTATGGATACAGATATCATCCATATAAGTAGCAACATTGGAAATACCATGTAGTAATTTTCTCATCATGCGCATAAATGTGCTTGGTGCATTGTGCAGACCGAATGGAAGATATGCCCATTTATATAGACCTAATGGAGTGCTAAAAGCAGTGATATGCATGGAATCTTCATCCATAGGGAATTTGCCAATACCCCTTGGTAAGATCAATCTTTGAGAAAGAGTTTAGAGTTTGCCATGCCTTCAATTAATTCATCGATATTTGGCATTGGTTCTGCATCAAGGAGTGTTAACGTGTTTACTTTTCTGTAATCGACGCACAGACGCAGTGAACCATCTTTCTTTTTCACTATCACTACAGGAGAACAGTAGTTTGAAATGGACTTCCTAATGATACCACTTTGATTTAGTTCAGATATTTCAGCTGTAACTTTCTCTAGATAATGTATCGGAATAGGATATGGTTTCACTTTCACTGGAATATCAGAAAGTAATGTGATTTTGTGTTTGATAAGCGATGTCTGTCCCGGCTTATCAGAAAAAAAATTGTACTAAATTCTTGTATCGCTGAAACAAGTTTATCTTTATCTTGTGTTGACAGGTTTTGATTATTGTATAGGATTGCCAACCGTTGGTCACTATTAACTGTTGGAGTTGGTATTTGTTGTGTAATGGCGTCTTCCTGTTGTTCATTAATCACCCAACATGCCGCTGCAACTCTGTGTGGTATTGTTGTATCGCCTTGGTGTGTCATGTTCACGTGTAATGTATGGTTTTAACATATTAAGTGGAAAATTTTATGTTTACCTTTACATCAATAGATAATCAACATCACTGAACTTTTCTGATGACTCTAATGGACCCTGCCATGAAGTGACAAGACAATCACGAGGGTCGGGTAGTAACTAACCAAACTTCATCTTCTTCTTTCAAGACTATTGTCTTGGCCTTTCTGTTATCGTATTGCCTGTATTTCTCTCCATCCTTTTCGAGTGCAGATTTCACAATTTGACAAGCCGTTATGATTTTGTCTCTCAACTGAGTAACCATTTCGTAGGCTTCTCTTTTTGGGTGGTCATATGTTCTGTTTGTCAGCATATCATTGTATAACATCAATGGACCACGAGGATTAGCGCCGTATACAAGCTCAAACGGAGAAAACCCGGTACTTGATTGTGGTACCTAACGGTACGCAAATAGTACTGCAGGCAATAGAATATCCCAATCTTTAGGTCGCTCTGCTGCAACTTTTGCTAGGGTTCGTTTAAGGACCCCGTTGTAATTTTCATTGACCCCATTTGTCATTGGGTGCCAAGGTGAACTAAAGACTTGTGGAATACCTAGTATTTTCATTGCTGCTTGGGTAGCCGCAGATATGAACTGACTACCTCTATCAGACAATATACACCATGGAAATCCTATCCTGCTGAAAATTAATAATAATGAATCTAGGATGGATCTACTGGTGATGTGTTTGAGTGGAATAGCCTCTGACCAATGAGTACAGAGATCAATCATGGTTAAGATGAACCACGATCAGTAGTAGTATTCAGTGGACTGACAATATCCACAGCAATCTTCTGAAATGGGCGTGATGTTAGATCAGTTTTCTGAACATGAGCTTTGGGATGCTTGCCTTTTTGTGTGGTTCTTTGGCACAATGTACATGAACGAACATGCGTCGTAATATCTTTGGCATAACCAGGCCAATAAAATTGTGCCAACAATCTGTGAGTGGTCTTAGCAATTCCCATATGACCCGCAAATGGCGAATCATGTGCAAGCTTCAGTGCTTCACTGCGATATTTGGTAGGTAACACTGTTTGTAATAGAAGTGTTGGACCTTTGTTGTACCGTCTGGTTAAAATATTATTGTCCAACATAAATTGCCAATTACCATGCTTAGCTTGTTAGACGGTTCTTGTATGCTTTTCAAACAGATTTGTAATGTAGGATCTTGTTTTTGTTCTTTAGTTTAGTCAGCTGTCAGTGTGATAGTGTTCTGAGTATTGTCACTATCAGTCTGAGAAGATTATTCTTTTTGTCGCCGCACTTGGGCCCTCGTGACAGCATTTGTTGGAGTGTGGCCAATCTCCCATTTAATTGCCTCTTCATGAGTGCGATCATTTGCATTGGGTACGTTCCCAATGAGTAAACCGGCACAAGGATTAGGCAGCACTGCTGCATTTACTGTGCGTTCAAAGTATGGAGATTGTATCATGATTGTGGCAATTTTATATCTTTCTATTGTGCCACCAAAAGTTCTGCAGGCAACAGTTTTGCCTGCGTAATCTTGTTCTCTTATCAACTTTTGGTCTACCCCAATAATGGAGGCCCCTGTGTCTCGAACACACTTAGTAGGTTCACCATTCACCCATGCCTGGTGAACTTTAAGTGTGCCATTCTGGATATTTGCAGCATTGGCTTCTTGAGTGGTTGCTAGACATTCGTCAACAGGGATGTCTTTCTCAGTCTTCTCTATTTTGTCATTGTACGTCTGAATGATAGCTGCATGTGTGTCCTCTATGTCATCAGAATCGCTACTGGAGAACACATACACAGTACTCACCTCTTTCCAAGTATTTCTCATTGCGCATGACTTACTAGTATGCCCGTACGCCCGACAAGAAAAACATTTAACACTCCTTTTGTAGAAGTCATACTTACTTCTCTTCTTTACCGTGATGTCTCTCAAATATACAGGATAACCAGGATGTTGGTCACTCATTTCTTAAGACCCGTGTGACAGTTTACAGTGTTGACATTGTGTGAAGTGACCCTTTCTAGGTCTCTCAGACTCTCTGTTAGTGTTCTGGTATGGTCCTCTGCTTCTATTTGTTAATTTCTTAAACTTACCATTACCTTTGTGATTCTGGATTCTGGCGCTAGCCCCTATCACAAGTTCTGGTTGTGCGCATTCAGCAAATATGTCATGGTGGGCGCTATAGAAAGATTCACCCCGTGACTCCATCTCACTAAGTGACTTACATTTATTCTCTACGAGGAATACAGACATAGCTTCAGGTACAGCAGAAAGAAGTTTGTCTCTCAGTATCAGGTCACATATTTTATCGAAATCAGAACCAACGTCTGCTTCTCTTAAACACTTGTCAAAGCAAGAAGAGGTTTCAGATACAAAGTCGAGGAACATTTGGTTCGTTTTAGGAGCTAGTGTCTTGAATTTTGTACATAAACCAGCCTCGTCAAGACTAAAATGTGCAAGGACCCTATCTCGCATGTATTTATAGTTGGTTTGCAAATTCTCAGGGATCAACTCAATTACCTTTAAAGGTTCCAACGCAAGATGTCGATGAAAGAGTATAGGCAAGTCTTGTTCTGGAATTTTATAAAATTTTGCTAGAACTTCAAAATTAGTAATCCAGGAACTAACTGAATCACCTTGTTGGAAGTTACGAATCAGACCTTGGTACTTCTTAACTGGATCATTATGCTTTGCTTGTATTATTTCTCATTCTGTCTCGCCTTCACTATCCATTTCCAACATCTTAACTTTCAAATTACCTTCAAGTTCCTTGTCTTTTAGAAGTGCTTCGGCTGCCAGTTTCTCTTTCTCAAATGCTAGTTGCCTTTCCTTCATATCTGTCTCTGCCGCTACTGCCTTTCTTTAATCTCCCTTTCTGTTGCTAATTTATATTTTACAGCTGCTATTCTCTCCCTTTCCAAAGCCAATTCTTTTATCTTTTATCGCCATTTCTTTTTCTCTTAATTCTTTCTGAAATGCAAGCTCCTTTTCCTTGCTTTCTTTCTCTGCAGCTAATCTTTCTTGTCTTTCTTCTCTTTCAGTGCTGCTTGTAGTTCTTTCTCTGCTGCTAACTTTTCTGCTCTCTTCTCCCGTTGCTGGGCCTGAAACTCTTTCAATTCCTGTTTTGCCCACGTTTTTAACTCGAGACCGGTCAAACCAGACTTTTCACCCATATTCATAAAGTCTTGTAGTGTCAACATGTGCTACCTGCACTATAACTTATCTAGCTGTAGTGCAGAAGGAATCTTATTTATTGGGAGTGCAAAAGGAATCGACAAGATGCAGGTACGTTGACAACAGAGTAGAAGATATATCAAAATACAACTGTTGAACGACATGTCAACTCCAAAATCAATGATAATGTAGAAAAAAATAAAACAAGCAAGAAAATTAGCAAACTTAGCGTGAATAAATACCGTCCTAACCATTACAATATGTAAATACCAGAAAATAGCACGAAAAATATATTCCGTATACAGAATATAATAACACAAGACAACTAACAGTTACAAGAAAACAAGTGACTTGTAACGTAAACACATATCTATTCTCATAAGAGAAAATAACACTGACTAGTGATACAAAAGTAACAATAACGAATGTATACGACCGCTGCGACACAATAAACGTACCAACTAATCGTGAAATTGCGACAAACAAAATTTGTATCGAACTGATGATCGCTAGTACAAACATATTCCTATGATAGATAACACCAACCACCCGCGTTGCTATATAAACGATGAATCGGCCATTGATAAACAATATGTATAATACATATACACCCAACTAAATAACAATTAATACAACAATCAACAAATATACTGGCCTTATGTTGAGTTGACGTGATACTGATCAAGGAATCGTTGACATGGGTATGGTATCCGACTATTAAAGATACCAACGGAGGCCATGTTCTGTTATATGTCGATATGGGTATTAAATTGCTCCCTACAAATGAAGTCCAATGAGTATACGTATATGTCCTGACTGTCCAATGAAACGTGGTGGCATATATAATATAATCCTCCAGTAAATGAATGATCACAGACATTATACAATTATGTTTTCAATTGTGGAGTTGTGATGATATTCTGGCACGTGCAATTGTGGCTAGGTTACTGGCTAAAACTTGCTGAAATTCCCGGAAATGAGCCCCCAACTTGCCAAGCTGTAGGTTCCTCTTCATTAGTATACTTTGTCTAATAACATTATGAACCAAACAGCAGGTATAAATAGATTCATTTCAACTAGTCAAGGTAATAGCAACTGGAGCCAACTGTGAACTTAAAAGATGAAGTAACTTCTGGGTTTAACAATACAAACGCTGTTTAATCCGACAATTTAAGTTATAAGAATACATATTTCAAATACAATCAAACCTGTTATAAAGTGTTCGCCATTGTTGTTATGCCTCTGTACATATCCTTCTTTCATTCACACAGGCTTGCTTTGCTGCTGCATAGATTCCGTCTAGGTTCCTGCCCGCCGTTTCTGAATCTTTGCGCTATTAATCTTCTATAACATCCTTCATCTGTTGTTATCTTTATAACCACAGATAAATGCCAACAAGTCCTTAGCCACACTAATTTGCTCCAGAAACAAAATGCATGGCCTTCTCTGTCGAGAACTCCACAAGGTCTGTTTGTTGTTAATTGACGTCAGCGTGACATTTTCTCTGTTGACAACTTGTCTCCTAGTTTCTCTGAACTTTCAGCTTCTAGGATTCTCCACGTACTTATTGTGACGTAATTCTCGGGCACCAGCTATATGGCAGTAGGCGATGATGAAAACTAACAGTACAGGGCTCTATCAGGGCCACACAGCAGGAATCAATACACGTTACACCAGGTCTGTTAGACCTCCTGTGTGTGACCTGAGCTCCAGAGGGGGAATAAAGAATAGTAACCCTGTGGACCTCCTACTGGCACCTTTTTTTTTATTTGCTGTCTTTTCTTACCATATACCGAATATGCCTCAAGTATTCACCTTTTCCATGCAAAAAGTGTTCTTTACTTTACTTTACTTTACTTTACTTTACTTTACTTTACTTTACTTACCATATCCAAATATGCCTGAAGGTGTAGCAAAGGTTCCTTTACTTTACCTGTTTACCGAAGTAAAGAGATACAAAGTAATTACCATTCAACAACAATAACAAATATCAGACATGGAAGAACGAGAGAAAGAAGAAACAGTGGTAACCCCTGTGTATGGAGCCTCATATAGCGACTGAAGAATTGCAATGACTGCTTTCACTTGTGGCCTGTGCTCCATGAGGATCAGACCTTGGCATATCTGTTACTGTGAACATGTTAGAGGGAAGTTAATGAATGTGTGGAGCCTGGGATAGAGATCAGCCTGGATTGGGTGTGTGAGGGAGGATTAGAATGTGCGGAGCATGTGATAGAGATCAGTCTGAATTGGGTGTGTGTGTGTGATGTGAGAGGATTAGAATGTGTGGAGACTGATAAAGATTAGTCTGAATTAGGTTTGTGTGAGAGGATTAGAATGTGTGGAGACTATTATAGAGATCAGTCTGAATTGGGCGTGTGTGAGAGGATTAGAGTGTGGAGACTGATAAAGATTAGTCTGAATTAGCTGTGTGTGTGTGGTGTGAGAGAATTTGAATGTAAGAAAGAGCGAGAGAGAGAGAGTCCAGCATGTCTCATTGAGAGATGATCATATGTGAGTGTTGGTTGAGAGTGCTTATGTTTGTACTGAGGGTGTTTGCTGGACTGTGTTGTGTGTGTGTGTGTTCATGCATGCATGCTGGAGATTTGTGTTTTTGTGTGTGTGTATGTTAGGTATTTGCTGGAGAGATGTGTTATATATATATAAGAATTTAAATGTGTGCTTTGTTAAGGGGTGTTTGTGGGTGGTGTTGAAGTTTTGAGGGAGAGAATCTGTGCATGTGTTCATTCTTTTGGGCGTGCTGAATAATTGTAAGTGGATGTGTTGAGGCTACTTTCTTGAAATACGTTTGTGTATATTTGATGGGTGAGAGTATATGTTGGGAAGATGTGTTTGTGTGTGTATAAGAGAGTTTGGTTACATATCACTGTTGCATGTTGAACACTGTGTTCTCGTTGCATCTTCCAGGGGGATATTGCAATGAGTGATGCCAAGCTTGAAGAGGATGACAACACCTCAAATCAATACCTGTCTGGTCTCATCATACCTAGGGAAAACTTTGTTGTTTGTAAAACAAACGGAGTGGATCTCAAAGGCCTGTGTACTTGTAAGTTGTGTTTGTTTGCATAGATCATAGATCTCTAATTGTGTCACATTTTGGGGGGAAAGGCGTCGTAAAAGGGGTAAGTGCAGTCATCCGCTGATAGCTCGACTGTGCTAGGTTTTTATAGATCTCTATGTCACAGGTTGGGATGTAAGGTGCAGTGAAAGGAGTAGGTGCAGTCATTCACTGATAGCTTGATTATGCCAGGTTGTCAAAGATCTCTAATTATGTCACAGGTTGGGTTACACGGTGCTGTCAAAGAGGTAAGTGCAGTCATTCACTGAAAGCTTGACTGTGCTAGGTTTTCATAGATCTCTAATTATGTCACAGGTTGAGACAAAAAGGGCTGTCAAAGAGGTAAGTGCAGTCATTCACTGAAAGCTTGACTGTGCTAGGTTTTCATAGATCTCTAATTATGTCACAGGTTGAGACAAAAAGGGCTGTCAAAGAGGTAAGTGCAGTCATTCAATGAAAGCTTGACTGTGCTAGGTTTTCATAGATCTCTAATTATGTCACAGGTTGGGTCAAAAGGTGCTATAAAAAGTGATTAGTGCAGTCATTCACTGAAAGCTTGGCTGGGCCAGGTTTTCATATTGCCAGTCATGTGAGAACTCACGGCTCCAAACTTTCAACCCCACTGGATGAAATGAATGATCATCATTCTTGATTGGCAACACACCAATTATGTCTCACTGAAGGTGCAGTGACAGTGTCATTGTTTGGAGTCTGTAGTATTCTTTCTGGGCATTTGAAGTCTCTAGTACTCCTTCTGGGCATTGTTTGGAGTCTATAGTATTTCTTCTGGGCATTGTTTGGAGTTTATAGTATTCCTTCTGGGCATTAGTTGGAGTCTGTAGTATTCCTTCTGGGCATTGTTTGGAGTCTATAGTATTTCTTCTGGGCATTGTTTGGAGTTTATAGTATTCCTTCTGGGCATTAGTTGGAGTCTGTAGTATTCCTTCTGGGCATTGTTTGGAGTCTATAGTATTTCTTCTGGGCATTGTTTGGAGTTTATAGTATTCCTTCTGGGCATTAGTTGGAGTCTGTAGTATTCCTTCTGGGCATTGTTTGGAGTCTATAGTATTTCTTCTGGGCATTGTTTGGAGTTTATAGTATTCCTTCTGGGCATTAGTTGGAGTCTGTAGTATTCCTTCTGGGCATTGTTTGGATTCTGTAGTATTCCTTCTGGGCATTGTTTGGAGTCTGTAGTATTCCTTCTGGGCATTGTTTGGATTCTGTAGTATTCCTTCTGGGCATTGTTTGGATTCTGTAGTATTCCTTCTGGGCATTGTTTGGATTCTGTAGTATTCCTTCTGGGCATTGTTTGGAGTCTGTAGTATTCCTTCTGGGCATTGTTTGGAGTCTGTAGTATTCCTTCTGGACATTGTTTGGAGTCTGTAGTATTCCTTCTGGGCATTAGTTGGAGTCTATAGTATTTCTTCTGGGCATTGTTTGGAGTTTATAGTATTCCTTCTGGGCATTAGTTGGAGTCTGTAGTATTCCTTCTGGGCATTGTTTGGAGTCTATAGTATTTCTTCTGGGCATTGTTTGGAGTTTATAGTATTCCTTCTGGGCATTAGTTGGAGTCTGTAGTATTCCTTCTGGACATTGTTTGGAGTCTTTAGTATTCCTTCTGGGCATTGTTTGGAATCTGTAGTCAAGGTCCCCAATAGGACATGACAGAGAGGACAGAGGACAGACATAGGACATGGTAATAGTACAGGTATAGTAGACCGGTCCATATGCCCATGACAGAGGGTTAGAGACAGGACTGTGCCCTTGAGTGACAGGACAGGTTCACCTTGGATGGGATGACGCAGTACACCTGCCTCAACAGGCGAGTGCAGGACAGACTCGACCAGCATGACCTCCACGGACTCCACGAGGGTCAGGTACCTCGTGACCACCTGAGTAGGAAACGGCAGACGAGACTCGGACGTGGATGAGAGAGGAAGCGTGTCTGTGTTGGGAGAGATAAATAGACCATTTACTTAGACTTAAGCTTCGCTAGGGAGAATGAATGGGGCCGCTGCTAGCTGTGTGTTAGTGTGGATGCCAAAGCACAATTCTGTTATTCGAACGTAGTGCGAGAGCTGTGCGAGTTTTGTGAAATGATATTTGTAAAGATTATTATGACGATGTATGGCTATTAAAGATGTTTAATATTTTCATGCTTTTCATGCTTCGTCTGTACTCGCATCAACTGCCTGTCTGAAACCTTGTTTATAAACCCCTAGAGACGTTGACAGGCTCATTTTTGCTCATCACATGGAGCAGTGAAGAGCATTTTGTGTGATATTCACAGGCACAAAAACAGAAGATTATGGGGCGACTTTTTGCCGTGAAGTTAGAACCGCGACTGACTAACTACCTAGCTGTGTGCACATGTGGATTGGCATCACAGACAGCAGATCACATACTCCATGACTATCCTGAATACTGCATATTCAGGCAAGCCTTCTCCAGGCAAACCTTCTGGCCTAAGTGAGTCTCCGTGGATTAGTGGATATGCTGCCTGTCTCACACTCCTAGGGTTGTGGGTTCGACTCCGGGCTTTGACATTCACTTCACGAGTGTCATTTTATCTTAGACTCCTGGCAGTCGGCGCTGGAACTAAGGAGTTGGTGCAAGTGCGGCGCTTTTGGCAGACCACCCTGAGGACAGTGACCAGGCCATATGGGATCAAACCCAGGGTAATGAAGTCGATGTTAGTGCCTTTTAAACTTTTTTTTTTCTGTAAACCTTCTGGCCTAGAGAAACAACAGTGGAAGATAAATTGTATGGACCACTGAGTGAGCTAAAGAAGACAATGGAGTGTATACAAGAGACAATATTGCAGATATAGACAACAAATCTAAAGCAAATGGAAGAAGAAAAAGTAACTGCCTTAGTGCTGTTTTGTTGTAATATTAAATCCATTATTACTGACATTATGTATTTCCTTCGCTAGCATCTGCAGAATTTACTGATTCTGCAATTGCAAATCGAATGAATGGCAGCAACGACGCATCCTTGAGGGAGCTGCAACCATGGCAGGATGACGATGGTCTTGATGAGCAGCCATCTCTGGCTCTAGATGATCCTGTAAGTTATGTTTCCTCATCTTCTGTGTTCATATTTTGAGAGGCAGAATGTCACACCTTGTTATCACTTCAGAGGTTAGTGTCTGACTTCAGCATGCATTTGTACAAGGTTTACTGCCTCATTAGATGGAAGATGCTTCGCCGAGATAAAGAACAGAATAGGACAAGCAAAAACTGCATTCTATCAAATGAAGAACGTTTTGTGCAATAAGTTCCTGTCCTTGAAAATTAGAAAAAGAATTCTTACATGTTACATAGAACCAGTTTTAACAAATGGCTGTGAATCCTGGACAATTGGTACACAGGCGAACAAATTCCTGGAAGCCTTGGAGATGTGGTTTTATAGAAGAATGCTGAAAATTAATTGGAGATAGAGTATGACAGTGTGAGATCTTTGACAGTCTTGTGTCATTGCACAGAAGGGAGTCAACACACAAATTAATACATGACGTTGGAGATCGCAATTTGTTGAGAGGTATGATCGCCCACGCCAGCTGACAAATCACTGGATGATGATGATTACTGCCTCTAGTCCGAGGTAATGGGCTCTGTTTACTTATAAATAGGTTATCTCTTCTAGCAATTCTGTGAGAGTAGTGGCCTTGTTCTTAGACAAGTGAATCGGTACAACCTATCTCGGGACAGTCATAACATCTTAGCGGAGTGCCTTGAATAGATTAGAACAGGAATCAGTACAACTATCTCGGAATAGTTATAGCATCTTAGTGGAGGTGCCTTGAATAGATTAGAACAAGAATCGGTTCAATTATCTCGGAACAGTCATGACATCTGATGGGAGGTGCCTTGAAGTGATTTATAATAACAATCGCTATGGCAATGGTAGGCTTTTGTAGAATGGAAAACATACTGACTAATAAAAAGATGTCAGTTCTAACAAGAAAGATCGTATTGAAGTGCTACATAAAACCTGTACTTTTGTATGGATGTAAAACATGGACAATGAGCAGACAAGCTGAAAAACGTCTAATGGCAGTGGAAAATGCAAAGAATACCATGGACAGACAGAAAAACCCATGTGCAAGTCCTACAAAAGGCAAATTAATACCACAAACTGATCAGAGAAATTAAATGTAGATAGTCAACATTTTTTGGGGACACTTTATGAGAAGAGACAACTTGGTGACAACTGGCAAGACTGAGGGGAAAAGAACAAGGGGAAGGCAGAAAGGTAAATATCTGGATGGCTTGACCACATGGCATGGTCAAGACAGAACACAGAGCTCATCCATGACTCTGGTGATCATGTAAGATGGCAAAATATGACTGCCCATGCTTACTGGAATGGCGCATGATGATGATGAGTGGCCTACTATTTATGATTTCCAACTGCTGTTGAATTTTTAACTGCACATGTAATACCCTGTTCTTTTGCCCTCATCTGAGTAGACGAGGTATCTAATCTCACTTTCAGAGAGATCTGGAAGTATGTTATATGAACCAATGGTTGTTGAAAATGTCCTTAGCTCCATGCAGGGATTCTCACTCGGTGTCTTAGTTAGTTAGTTAGTCGACAGATCATCCTCGTTGCACATCGGACCATTCAGTCCATAAGTGCTCGGATCCCCTCCTCAGCAAATCCCGCAGCGTGTAGCGGCTAACGACGCCAGTTCTGTGTTGGTTTATCAATCTTCTTTGGCTTCCTGCGTAGTGTTCTTGTTTGGCCACCCCTCTTTTAATTTGCTGCTCTCGCAGTCTGGCCATTGTTGTAGATTCACAGTCATCACTTGGTTCTTGCAAAAGTCTCACTTCTCGTAGAGCATTCAGAATGTCAGCCTGGTCCATGGCGCGTCCGCCCTCAACAGTAGCCTCACCTGCGAGCTTGTCAGCCCGCTCATTTCCTTGTACTCCCGCATGCCCTGGCACGAAGATGAAACTAATCTTTGCCAGCCGAGACCGCTTCAGAGGCAGCAACCATTCTCTTCGGATCGACCCCTCCTCTATCCTCTTGATCATGTTCATTGAGTCGCTAAGGAAACAAGCCCTAGTGAATGTCTGTGTCTCGAGCCATGTTATTGCTTTACTTACTGCCATGACTTCCATGGTCAGGCTACTTGTGGTTTCAGTGAAAGCACCAGAGTCCTCCTTCACAATTCTCCCTCCGGCCCGAGCTGTAAAGGCCCATGAGCTTCTCACATGTCGGACGACCGACCCATCTGTGTAGATGACCGCGTCACTGTCTAGCGAATTCTCGAAAATCAACGCTTGTACTTCAGCCTCAACAGCAGCCGGATTTTCTTGTCTGCATTTTCTATCTAGTTGGATGCAAACTGAAAAGGATGTGCAGAAGTCTGTTGGCACTTGCACCCACTCCTCGCCAGGTTCTAAGTCCTCAAGTGAACGCACCTGTTGAAGAATGTCCTCGGCTTGACCCATCCACGACCGTCCTCTTTTTAACCTGCTGCCCTTCACCTTCCTAATTTCACTATGCAGTGGATGCTGTGTGTTTGCGTTAATTCTGAGGTAGGCACGTGCCCTGCAAACTTGCATTCTCTCTTCAATGGTTGGAAAATCAAGAAGGTAGCGCATCGCCCTGCATGCTGTATCTCTTGTACATCCAAGAATAATGCGCATAGCTTCATTCTGTATCCTTTCCATCCTTTCTATCTGCTTATGGCTGACAGTCAGGATTGCCATTGCATACTCCAAAACAGACATGACCAGCCCCTCGTACAGAAGACATAGATGGCGCTGCTCACAGTTTGCTGCCGCCATCACCCGCATCGCTGCCAAACCCCGCTTGGCCTTTGTTATCACCTGGTCTATGTGCACATTATAAGCAAGGCTTCGATCAAACCGTATCCCCAGGTAATTCATTGCCTGCGTTCTTTCCACCGTCTCTGAACACAGCATTACAGTTGGTGTTGGATTGTTGACAATATGATTATTCAACGAGAACCAAGTCACTGTTGCCTTTGTTGGGTTGACCATTGCCCCAGCTTCATCACACCAAGTACTTATGCGATTGAGTTCGGTTTGTAGTTCCACAGCAACCTCCTCTCTATCCTTACCCTGACGATACACTAAAACATCATCGGCATATGACAATGTCCTGCCAGGTCCAGTGATCTGCTCACTGGTGATTCTCACTGTGTAGGCGTTGAACAGTACCGGAGATAATGGTGATCCCTGTGGTAGGCCAGGATATATTGTTGTTGGTTCCGAAGTCCAACTGCCACATCTAAAAACTACTTTCCGTTGGAAGAGAGCTGCAGCGATCCAACTAAGGAGGAATGGACTTACGTTTAGTTCAAGAAGCTGAAACATTAAAAAATCCAGTGGTACTCTGTTGTATGCGTCCTCAAGATCAATCGCTGCAGCAACGGTTTCAGTGCCTGAGTGGAAACCTTCATAGACATCGTGGGCAAAGACTGCTGCATTGGTCCAGGTTTCTCTTTTTGGACGGTACCCACCCAGGGTAGGTGGGAAAACACCTTGCCTCTCTAGTTGGCTTGATATTTTCCTGGCAATTACCTTCTCCAGCAGCTTGCCTATTGTATTCTGCATGGTTATAATTCGATATCCCTGAATTTTCTTGTGGTCTTTGTCAGGCTTCGGCAAGGGAATCAGATAGCTGTGTAACCATTCCTCCTTGATGCTAGCACTCCCTATACTGTTGTTGTACATGTCTGCTAGTTTCTCTAGCTCATTGTCGGTACACCTATTTATGTCGTCGTATCTTATGCCATCAGGACCTGGAGCACTGTTTTTTGATCGTCGAAGCACAGCCTTGATTTCTTGCACTGTCACTGTGTCTTCATCCGAAGTGTTCTGGGCCTTGCATCTGTCTGAGGTGACCTCCTTGGCCAGATTCCGGCCTCCCATGTCTGTCTGGTTGCTCTGCTCAAGGTAGCGTTCAAAGAGGGCTTTGCCCTTGTCCTCGTCAGTCCTCTGCCAGATGAGGTCAGCACCTTGGAAGTCAGAAATGCTCTTATTCTTGACTACACCACTCATGCTTTTATGTAGTCGCCAGAACAATTTCAGTGACTTGTCTGTGCTTACTCTTTGACACACCTCTGCCCATTTTTCGCTTTTAACCACCGTGACCAGTTTTTTGAAATAGCTTACTTTTGTGTGCATCTCTCTTTCTAAGTGCAAGCAGGGACTAGGATGACCAGCTCTGTTCTTCTTGGCATTTTGCCATCTCCTTACAGCACTACGCTTATCCACCCAAGCCTTCTCCACCTCGAAACTCCACCACGGTGGCTGCTCCCAGCTTTTTTTCCTTTTCTTCCTGCCCTGAAACGTTCTGCGCTTGTCACGTCTTATTTTACTCACCACATCTTGCCCTGTACTGTCATACTGGAACGTCTTTACCTTTAGCTTGTGCTGCCTGGTTCTGCCTTTCTCCACCAATATGCTGCATGGGTGGTGGTCGCTGCCATGGTGTCCTAGGACACCCCATCTACACACTGTAGTGAGTGAAGGTGAAACTAGCGCCAGATCAATAGCACTGTCCTCATCGCCTGGACGGCTTGCTGTCCTGGTGACACAGCCACTGTTGATACAAACCAGGTCGATGGTTTCCAGTGCAGTCTCGAGCTCCTCCCCTTGTGTATTGGAGGAAGTGTTTCCCCATGATCTGCCTTTAGCGTTGAAGTCACCACAGAAAATAACATTTCTCTCGTGGCCTAATATGCCACTTAAGCACTGCCACTTCTGGGCGTCCACACTCGCATTGCGGGCATAAACATTAACCAACACGAATGGTATACTGGAATGAACTCTCAACGCCTGTATTTGTATATCGTCACTGTTCCAACTGGACATGTCTAGCTCTGACGCCACCATGCTGTCGCGAACGAGAATCGCCGTTCCCAGATGTCGTCTGTTATAGAAACATTTGAAGCCGGCAATTCGGAGTAGCTGATCGCCCAGTCTCGTCTCCTGGAGTGCTACAATGTCGTTCCTGTAAACTAGGGTTTCTAAAATAGAGCCCCGTTGTTTTACACTGGCACAGTTCCAATATAGAATACGGATGTTCCTGAGTCCTAGACGGTGACACTTGAGTCTAAAACGTCTCAAGCCACCGCGCTTACCTGGCTTCTTTTTCCCTGCGCGGCTACCACGCCGCTTCGGTATGTTGACTGCTGATCGTTCGGAAAACACACGTTCCGCCATGTTGAAAAAACGTAAACACAGACTTTTGATTGAGAACCACACACGCTGCTGAAAAATCACTCAAGGATGGCTTCGCTCGATGCACGAACTCCGTAGCACCCGCGCAGATCTTGAGTAGAAACTCCTGGTTTTACATCCTGGCACAATTACACGCAAGAAATGAATAAATCCATCCCTTACGCGAAAAAGTTAACGAACACAAAACAACACGACCGTCCGTCGCCATCTTGAAACTCGGTGTCTTCTAAACCTGAAGTGGGCAAGATAATCTCTCAGCCACTGTTTGTGTAATGTGTGTCTGTCATTGTTTGTGTTTGTGTAGAGAGAGAGAGAGTGTGTGTATGTGTGAGAGAGAGAGAGAGAGATGGTGGTCGCGGGATCCGCAAAAGTCAGGTGGGGAGTCTGACGATAGTGCACGCTTTACACAGGTTTGGACACTTGTGGTTGACAGATGTGCGCGACCCTACGGTTTAGGTGCGTACAAGGCCCTCATCTATGGGACTTGGCTGAATGCCTCTAGGTCAGGTCCTCTAAGTCTGGCCACCAATCGCCTCCTGCTCGTGGAGGTGAGGTCTCGGAGGATTGATGCTGAGCCGCCAGCGTCTGCAGCCTACCTTGTGCCAGACATATTGGTTACCCATTCCTCTGGAATACACAGGGCGAGGCCGAGAGAGGGAACATGTCGTTTGGGCACCACATGTTTCTCTTAAGCTCTGTCCAGTGGAATTTTGGCCACATTCCAACTCACATACTTTGGTCTGTCAAGACTGCAAGTTTGTCATGGTGCTCTTTGTGTAAATTGCTGTCATCTGTGTACAGTTTGTGTCTTATGCTGTTTGTAGCTAGTTTGTGGTTGTGCTATTTGTGTACACTGTGTTTGTATACAGTATGTGTTAGTGCTGTTTGTGTACAGTTTATGCTACTTGTGTACACTTTGTACAGTTTGTCTTTAAGCTTTTTATGTACAGTTTGTGTTGTATGTGTACAGTTTGTGTTGTTTGTGTACAGTTTGTATTGTTTGTGTACAGTGTGTGTGCTTTTTGTGTTTGTAAACAGATTGTCATTGTGATGTTTGTGTACAGTTTGTCTTTGTTCTGTGTGTGTACAATTTACCTTTGCACTGTTTGTGTTGTCTGTGGTATGACTCATATAAATAATCTCTGTTTAGTTCTATATGTGTGTGCCCATTGTTTCTGTTTGTAGTATAGTTTGTCTTGTGCACTTTGTCGCTATTCTTTTTGTATTATATTTCACTCAGATGTTCTTAGTTCAGTTTTGTGTATGCTTGCATTATGTCTTGTGTCATAGTTTGTCTCCCTTGTGTGGTTTGTCACTATTCTTTTTGTATTATAATTCACTAAAATGTTCTTGAGGTGCGGCTGGCCGAGGAGACCCGGGTTCGAATCCTTGGTATTGTGTGGATTTTTTTTCTGTAGGCGGCAAAAAGAAAACCCTAACCTGCACAGTTCGTGGCTACTGCACTAGCCAGGTGGCTTAATTGCACAGGCTCAAGACACCCCCACCTCCCCCCCCCCCCCCCCACCCCCTTACACCATAAGCTTCTATAGGCTGTAGGTGGCAGATACGGCAGTATATTATTGTCACATACTGCTCCTGTGGGTGCCATGGTAGTGTAGTGGCCAGGTGGTTTGAATCCACAGCAGGGCTATTGTTCATTTACTGGACTGCCAGGTCAACACAACTAAAATGGGAACTAGGAAATGTCTTGGGAAGTGAAGTCGTACTAACCACATGACCCAGCCACCGCTGGATGGTCTACCAGAATATGGGTCTAACACCATGTGCCCAATGTGCCTTGAGGCCTGTGAAAGGGCACTTACGAGCTAGTTTCCTGTGCCTGCTGTCAGTGTCATCAACTGCCTGTAGTGGTGTGTCCATCAAGATTGATGATGACCATTTATTTCATCCAGTGGGCTTGAATGTCTGGAGCCGTGAGTTCTGGCGTTTGTCCATCAAGAATGATGATGACCATTAATTTCATCCAGTGGGGTTAGAAGTCTGTAGCCGTGAGTTCTGGTGTTTGTCCATCAAGAAATGATGACCATTCATTTCATCCAGTTGGGTTGAAAGTTTGGAGTCGTGAGTTCTGGTGTTTGTCCATCAAGAAATGATGACCATTCATTTCTTCCAGTGGAGTTGAAAGCCTGGAGTCGTGAGTTCTGATGTTTGTCCATCAAGAAATGATAACCATTCATTTCATCCAGTGGGGTTGAAAGTATGGAGTCGTGAGTTCTGGTGTTTGTCCATCAAGAAATAATGACCATTCATTTCTTCCAGTGGGGTTGAAAGTATGGAGCCGTGAGTTGTGAACATCGTTTATCCATCAAGAAATGATGACCATTTATTTCATTCAGTTGGGTTGAAAGTTTGCAGCCGTGAATTCTAAGATGTTTTGGCTCGAAATGTTCTTTGATAATGTGGGCAAAGAATGCTTGACGTTCCAGGAGGAGGATCTCCTATTGTGGGTTTTTTTTTTCCAGCCTTTTTTTCACAGCTCGTGCAGTCCTGTTTGCTTCACAAGTGACTGCGCCCTTGCATAATGATGTATGTCACAAATTTTGGTCTTTGGCGGCAGTCTCCCAAGTGTCATGATGAATTCCAAAAGCTTTAAGTGAGATCTTCAGAGTGTCTTTAAAGCATTTCCTCTGGCTGTCTTGGGAGCGTTTACCACAGCGCAGCTCACTGTAAAATATTAATTAAGGCCTATGGGCCTTCCTTGTAGGACAGGGGGGTCTTGAGCCTGAGGAATTGAGGCTTCCTGGCTGGTGCAGTTGCTGCAAAATATGCAGGTTAGGGTTTTCTGCTAATTCATTATAGGAGCAGTCAAGAAATGTAAACTGACATTGGACAATGTATTCACTTGATACCATGTACTTGTTTGCAGAATGTCGGGTGGGATTCTCATTCTATGTTTCAAGCAAACAGAGACAAGTTTAACGTAAAGTCTACATACAACGAGGACTTGCTTGAGTATACGTGAGTCTATCTGTTATTTCACAGCATGCCTTACTAGTGTATGAGTTATATCTCTAGAGAGCCACAACCTGCCTCATGTCTTGTGTTTTAGTTATGTTTCTGCAGGCCCATACCTTACTTCGTGTAACTTGCATCATAAAGGTGCCAGTACAGAAAAGCCGACTTTGTGCAAATAAAAAGACATGATAGCCAGTTTAAAATTGCTGTGTTAGACATTTAAAATTTCTGTGGCAATGTATGCTAAATATATCAGCTTGAAGATTTGCCTATTTTGGTCTAATGTTGTGTGAATTCTGCAGTATGCACCTGAAGCAAGCAACAAAGTATGTCATATCTCTATAGGGAGGTCAGCATGACTTAATGGATAAGAATTCGCGTTCTTAAACATCCGGTGTGCTGATGCCGAGATAAAGGCTTCAACCCCTACATCGGACAGTTGACCTTAAATGTTGACATTCTCGTCCTTGACTTGGGGGTGTAAATTACAAGTACCTCTGAAGTTGGAGGAGGTTCACCTGATGGCGAGGGACACTGGTAATAGGGAAAGCTTATCCATACGCAAAGTTCAGTCTACTACACTAGAAGTAGTGTGTAGGGACTGTGCTTGAGATCAAAGTGAGTGAGCGCCAAACAAAAATCTCTGTAGTTTCCTAACTCATATATTGTTCTAGTTATATCTCTACAGTTCCATACCCAATCTCATATGTTGGTCATAGTTACATCTCAACAGCGTGTTAGTCCCTGGCTAGTGAATTGGGTAGCAGCAACCCTGCACTCATGGAGTTGCTCTTCGCCTGGGTTCATGGACCTTGGAGGCGTGCATTATGACCCCTGGATTACCACAGGGATCGGCAATATGGCCTGTGCTATTCAACGTATACACAAGCAAGATTGCAAGCATTGAAGCACCTGGTGTACAGTGGTAGGTGGTGTCATTAACCCAGATATAGTGTCTGTGATATGGTTGGTGCTCTCTGGACAATAAGATTGTTGAGGCTGACGTCCTAGGTCTCATAATAAATGGAGTCCTATCCTTAACTGTCCCATGCAGCTCCGTCCATGTCCTCCCTGTCTTATTACTTTCTGTTTTTTTTTCTCTTCTCCATTCGTTATTAGGTCTTCCTCTATTTCTTTTACCCTGTGGGTTCCGTACCAATGGCTTTCTAGTTACATTATTCTCAGGTTTTGTGAATGCTTGTCCTATCCAGCGCCTGCATCTTTTCTTCCCCTTTTGCTTCACTGGCATTTGTCTCATTTTGATAAATCCACATTGGTAATTCTGCCATACCAGTTTAGTCCTATTTTGTGCAGGCAGCAATGATTGAAATGACATGAAAATTAGTATAAATAAAATCAGAGGTAATGACTATAACCAAAGAAGAAGAATTAACAAAGATTCATCTGAAAGAACAACCCATGAAACAAGTAAAGAGTTTCAAATATATATCAAATGGCAAATCAGAAGACGAGATCGAAAATAGATGCAATAAGGCAAACCAACTCACTGGATGAATGGCACCAATACTAAAGAACAAACATGTATCAATAGATAATAAAAAATTACTCTACAACACAATCTTCCTACCAACTATATGCTATCAATGCCAAACCTGGGCAATGACAGAAAAATGGACAAGAAAAATTACAGCAACAGAAATTAGATTCCTGATAAGAATACTCAATGTATCAAGAAGAGAGAAAATCAGGAATGAAGAAATCATGACTAAAGTTGGGGTATAGCAGTGTTAGATTTATTAGAAGGCAACAAGTAAAATGGTTTGGCCATGTAACTAGGTTACCAACTAACACTATACCACAAGTCTCAATTATGTACAGACCAAATGGAAGCAGAAGAAGAGGCTGGCCATGTGATGGACAGAGGGAATAGCAGAGCCCATGGAAATCTAGATACATGAGGCTGATAAAATAGCAGTCTCCCTTTGTTTATACTTCACCTTAATACTGCAAGGTGTACAAGAGGAACAAGATGAGATGAGACCGATTGAATTTTTAAAAAAATTCATTTGTTTTAGTTGTTCTCCGTGTTTCTGATCCATACAGTTGTACTGATTGAATGAACTGTATAATCTAAATGAATTTACTGAACCTTGTGTGGATGGTTTGTTCAACAGAACAAAACTACCGGATCCTGGCTCAGAGGGATATGAAGAACTTCAGAAGTTTGCCCAGAAGCATGCTGATGAAATCGAACGCAGTGAGACCTACCAAACTAGAATAGCCAAGGAGCTCGCCGATGGTGACGAGGAGCTGCAGTATTCAGCAGTCCATCGTGGGGCTGATGCAGCTTTATCCCACAGGCTGCAGGAGACAAATCCCAACCTTGGGAAGAATGTGTATGTATTACAAATGATCTTACCTCTCTCCTTTGTACGTACAGTATGTATGTTACAAGAACACATATCTGCCTGTGAATATAAATGTTTCAGGTTAAACGAACGATTTAACTTTATTTTCAAAATGGGAAGAAAAACACAAAATTGTGTCACAAATTGGACACGCAGGCTCATCTTACAAGCAGCCTTTCCAATCACTCATCTTTCATACATGCATGTTACATTCACATAGGAAAAAAAAACATTGTCAAATAAACGTTGTGAACATCCATCCATCCATCATGTCCCATGCCGATAAGTGTGGGCGGTCATGTTCTGCCATCTCACTCGATCACCAGAGTCATGGATCAGCTCCGTGTTCCTGTCTCGACTATGCCATGTGGCCAAGCCATCCAGGTATTTACTTCTCGGTCTTCCCCTTGGTCTCTTCCCTTCGATCTTGCCAGTCGTCACCAAGTTCTCCAAGTCATTTCTTCTCATAACATGCCCAAAAAATTTTGACTGTCTACGTCTAATGACTCTAATCAGTTTACGATCTTCATTTGTTTCTTGAAGGACTTGTTTATTGGATTTTCTGTCTGTCCATGGTATTCTTTGCATTTTCCTCAGAAACCACATTTCCACAGCCATCAGCTGTTTTTCAGCTTGACTGCTGATTGTCCACGCTTCACATCCATACAAAAGTACCGGTTCTATGTAGCACTTCAACACTCTTTTTCTCGTTTCAGTTGATATCTTTTTATTGGTCAGTATGTTTTTCATCTTGCAAAAGGCTACCTTCGCAATGGCAATTCTTGTTCTAATCTCTTCAAGGCATCTCCCATCAGATTTATGACTGTGCCGAGATAACTGTATCGATTCACTTGCTTAAGAATATTCCCATTTACTCGTATATCACATTGTGGTATTTCCTTCTTCCCAATGATGACCATAATCTGTGTCTTCTTAATATTCAGTTCTAACCCTAGTTGTTCACTGTGTGCAACAACCGCATCTACTAAATTTTGCAGGTCCTGTTCATTGTCTGCAATCAAGACTGTATCATCTGCATATCTAATGTTATTGATGTATCGTCCCCCAATGTTGATTCCTTCCATATCTTCTATATTTCTGAAAATATTTTCACTGTACAGGGAAAAAAGATCTGGAGACATTACACATCCCTGTCTCACACCTCTTTTAATAGGCTGATATTGACCTACATCGTTATCAATTCTGATGGCAGCTTGTTGTTTCCAATATATGTTTTTTACAAGTCTAAGGTCTTTTCCATCAATTTGTAGATCTTCAAGCATCCTTATCATGTCGACATGTCTCACTTTATCGAAAGCCTTTGTGTAGTCAATAAAGCAAAGATATAGATCTTTGTTTACTTCTATAGAACATTCAATTACTGTTCTCAGTATATACACAGCATTTACTGTGCCCTTGCCTTCTACAAACTCATGTTGTTCTTCTCCTATTTCGCGTTGTATTTTCTTCCTAACTCTTTGCATGATAATTCTCAGCAGAATCTTGTGACTGTGGCTCATTATACAAATTGTTCGATGTTGATCGCATTCCAAAGCTCCTGATTTCTTCGGGATTGCAATAAATATAGAATTACATAATTCAGGAGGTACATCTCCAGAATCATATATTGCGTTCAGCAGTCTGGTGACTTGCTCTATTCCATATTCTTCTATGGCATTGATCATTTCTATTGTGATGTTATCTGTACCCGGGGTCTTGCCAGTTTTCATATGGTTAAGAGCATTCTGAACTTCTATCTTCAAAATTGATGGTCCTTCATTATTATTCTGATGATCATATAGTTCTTCTCTTGTATCATCATAAAGGTCTTTCACATAATCTGACCACACATATAAAATCTGATCTTTTTCAATTATAATTTTGCCATCTTTGTTTTAAAGCAACCCGTTGATGTGTGTGTTCATTTGTTAGTGATGTCATTATTTCTTTTCTGCATTAATTTGGTATTGCGGGTGTTGTGTTGGTTTTCAATTTCCTTGCAATTTTCCTCAAGCAATGTTTCTTTTGCCTCTTTGCATAGTTTTCTCATTTTCCTGTGAATCTCTTCATATTTTTTCTTGTTACTTTTGTTATTTCTTCTTACTTCCATGAGTTTTAAGATGTCTTCTGTCATCCATTTCTTGCATCCTGTTATCTTTATTTTTGGGATGGCTGTTTCTTGGTTGACTGATTTCTTTAATAGTTCCCATTGGTCACTGACGTCTTGAAATAATATTTCCATATCGGACGATGCATCAAATCTGTTCTTTACCTCTATGTTGACTTTATCTTTTATTTCCTCACTCTTCAGTGCCTGTAGATCAAATTTTGTGTTTCTTGGTGAATATTTGACTTTCTTTAATTTTATATGTAAATTGCTTAAGATTAATCTATGGCCGCTGCAGTAGTCTGCGCTTGGTATAGTTTTTGCGACTTTTAAGGCATTTCAAAATCTTCTGTTGATTAGAATGTAATCAATCTGATTTCTGATCTTATGATCAAGACTCCTCCATGTCCATAATCTCCTTGGGTGCTGTTGATACCAGGTGTTTCCAATAATTAAATCATGCTCTTTTGCCCACTATACAAGTCTGCAACCTCTTTCATTCTGTTCCCCTAGTCCGGGGGTCACCAAACTTTTTACACTGTGGGCCGGGTAACTGACAAAATGACGAGCGCGGGCCGCATAGTCATTCTGTACAATACTTGCGCCATCTCCGTGGCGAAGGTCTTGCGGATGTGGTTCGTAATCCCGTGTAGCCGCGTTCGAAACACAGCTGCACGCGATTTGGCAGCAGACCAAGTTGCACTGGGTTTTTTTATGCTATGACATGGGTGCCGATCGTTCAGAAAGCAATTGCAAACTACTGAACGTAAACTTGCCAAGACATTAACAACAGCAAAAAGTGCTGGTGTTGACTGCAAACGTCCTGTAAAGGATATGCAACTAACTTTAACAATACTTGCAAGCCAGAACGAAAGCTCTGGGAAAAAAATACGAAAAACTAAGTTAATCATGGGTGATTGGCATGCAGTGCACAAAAACAAAGACGGCCAACATGTTTATTTACTAAAATAAGTTATCAAAGAATGCAACGTTAACAAAAAGATAGTTACATCAGACCTAACGTGCACATATCTGAATCTCAGAAACTACGCAGCAAACAAATTTAGGGAGATTTGTGAAACTGATATTTGGGTTTCTAGATATCATCAATGTTTGGTTTGGAATTGTTGCATCCAATCAAGAGAATTGCTTTCAAATGTTCATCAGTCAATCTCATTCGATGTGTTGACATCACATACTTCATTTTTCAAGAAAATCTAAATACACTAATTTATAACTTAAAATAGTAAATTTAAGATGCATAGTAGCCAGGCGGTCTCTGAGTGTGTGAAGATCTCCTATTATTGTAAACATAATATTTACATTAAAATTTTATCACAATGTCTTGTGTTCCATACGTTACATCAAGCAAGTTAAGTACCGCCGGCGGGCCGGATGAAATGAGGTCACGTGCCGTAGTTTGGTGACCCCTGCCCTAGTCCATACTTGCCTACTATGCATCCATCCTGTTGACTTCCAACTTTGGCATTCAAGTCACCCATTATGATATTTACTTTAGAATTCTTGCATATCTTGGAGGCTTTCTCTAAATCATTATAAAGTTCATCAATGCTGTCATCACTACTGTTTGCTGTTGGTGCATAAACTTGTATGACGTTTATATCAAAAGGTCTTCCATTCAACTTCACCAGTAACAGTCCAATATCCTTTGATCGATTTTGCTCTCTCTGTATCCATTATAATTGCTACTCCTCGCTGTTGTTTCTCTTCACCAGAATAGATTATTCTATATTCTCAAATGTTATAATGCCCATTCCTGTCCATCTGGTCTCACATATACCTAACAGGTTAATATTTAATCTTCTCATTTCATTCTTAATGTTACCAAATTTTCCATTCCCACTCATAGTTCTTACATTCCAAGTTCCTACTTTCAATGTTGATATTCTTTTGCACTCAGTCGCTTGCTGATGGTCTGGAGTCACCTGGTGCACATGACTACCCCTACTGGGCGAGGCTGCTCCTTTGGAGCACCCATTTACGCCATTTCTCTGATTATCAATAAGACTGCAGTACATGATATTCTTGGCATCTGTGAAGAAGGTAGTTTGCCATTGCTTTCCTTCCTAGCAGTGACCAGATTGGTCGATGACCGTAGCCATTGTCTCCCAAAAAAAGAGATCCTCTGCCTACCGTCATGAAGCTGGAGATCATAACCTACAACTATCTGTTAGCTGCTCTTCAACTTCATCCACCACTTGCACCCATGGCTTCACGTAACCCTGATCGGGGGCTAGACGGGTACTCCACCTTGCCCAAGGGTGTCCCGTAGGCTAGCGGAGGGAAGGAGGCACCTTACCTCTCCTTTGATAGGGAATACCCCTACCCCGCTACCCCATGATGAGGATGGGGCATGTATGGAAATGTCCTGAGTCCTGTGAGGTCAGTTCTTGACTCAATGCAATTCAGCTCGTGTAAAACGGGTCCTTTACTTTTAGCTACAGTAACTGACAGTGCAAACATTTATTGCTTCATTGTGAAATTCCATTACCGATCGTGCACAGATTCAGTTCTCGGAGAAGGAAAGCAGGCTTTGATGTACAGTTCCCCTGGAGAGATGCTTTGGCAGCAGGTCGGGAAGAAATTCTCTACACAAAGCTCATGCCTATTGAAGCAGGCCCTTGTCATGGCTTTGACAAGGTGAAATTCAGTGTCTTAGATTAAAGAGCCTCAAATACTGGGCGTTTGTAAAGTCTCACTACACTTTGTAAGACATCATGTACTTCATTTTTCAAATTTGTTGTACATACAAAGTGCAGTGAGACTTTACAAACACCTAGAACTAAATTGTCCAGGGGGTTCTCAAGTCAACAGCCAAGTGCTTATAGATAAATACTCTCTGTGGATTAGATTCAGGGACTGCAATGTGTAGGTCTGGTGTTCAGTTCCCTCAGCCACCTACCCCTGTGATGGTATGAAAATGGGTGACTTAACTGCACTTAAATTTCTGATTTCATGTGAAGTTTGTTTTTTTATAAATGTTCCCGACGATGCAGCTTAGGGGAAGTGAACATGCATCACAATTCCTTGATAACTGATTCAAGGGTTCAAAATCAGCTGCGGGCGATTTGGAAACAGCCCGTTTTGCATTGATTTCATGGTGTGAGGCGTCAGTCGGTCAGAAAGTATAAGGGGCGTTCATTTGAAATCTGTTCATGTCGCATTGCGCGTAATTGCGTACGTTGAACATGATCATGTCATAGTCATGTGATAAGTAAGTACTGACCAATGAATAAAAGATCACATGCTTATCGTCCCATGATGCATAGGTTCTGTTTCTGACCGTTGAGAAAATGGCATAATTCATTTAAAATGAATGCTTTGTTTAATTTTACCACAAATGTTAATGTTTCTTTCATGCTTTTGTAATAAAGCCATTGGAACGGGTTTCAAATGAACGTCCCTAATAATTTCAAACTACTGAATGTAAGGATTGCCTAGTAAATCACAAACAGCACACAAAATACTAGGGTTGATTGAGATGTCGCGTAAAATACATGTTGCTAACTGAATAATTATAAGTGTTATTACTACATTTTCAGGTATACAATCCCTGCTTTAAGAGGCGACAGTGATCAGGGCATCAAGAATGGCACATTGAAGGGTCAGGGCAGGGGGGCACGGCATAGTTCGTCGTACTTTTCTTCTTCAGGCCACCCTCAACAGCCTCCACACTTGCACCACCAGAGTCTACAACAACAGACTCGACAAACAAATAACCATTACCAGGGCCCCCCGCCGTCACAGGGCCCTTTGGGTAGAAGTCAGGGACCCCCGTCTTTGCATTCAAGACAGCAGGGACAGCAGAATCATCCTGCTGTGTCCCACACACACCACCAACAGCACCCTCCTCAGCAGTATCAACAACAGCCTCCACCACCTCATCCGGGGATGCATCCGCACCATCCTTCTGTCTCTCAGCTTCAGCAGCAGCATCATCCAAGACCTCCCCCACAACAGCTGGTGTTAGCGGGCTCTACACATCCTGGTAAACCCCACCCGCCCCTACCACATCCACATGCGGTGCCGTCAACATTATCATCACCATCCCTGCCACAGCAACCTCCAACTCCAACACAGCATCCGCTGCCACAGAAGTTGACGCCACCCCATTCACAACCTGCCGTTCAGCAGCCTCCCAGTATTGTTAAAGTTACGAGTATGAATGGTCCTGGGGCGTCAACACCTCCTGCTCATCTGTACAGGCAGGTCAGCTCAGGTAAGAGTTAACTCTTTGACAGACTGTTTTAGAAATATGTCAGCACAGGTAAGTGTCATGCACAGAAGGAGTTAAGCAGACTAGTAATCATAAAAGGTTACCAGAGACAGAGAGACAGGAACAGCCAGCGTTAACTTTGGGAAAATACTAGAAGAAAGATGCTGTTAGTCATACTCAGTGAGCTTGGCGTTTCACATGAAACGCAGGGGACACTAGTAACTACTTGAAGGGGAAACTAGCTGGACTTGGCATTCGGGCACAATAACGACCACGCGCGTACACGCACACACACACACACGGAGGAAGGGAGAGAGAGAGACACTTTAGTCGACAATTCTACACAAGCCATTCACCATATACAATCACGAGTTTTCAACATCAAGAATAAAGTAGATTTCACGCAACAACTTGTTTCTCTACAGCGTTACATCGAGGTACTGTGAGTTTCTGCATGGACTGTTCGAAAGAACAATAGTGACTTACAAGTGGCATCGCATAGGTTTGAGACAATTAGAAGGTGCAATTGTGAAATTGTTGACATCACACCCGTTACAGTGATTGCATGAGAGAGATGTTTTTTTTGGTTGCTCACTCGCTTTGAACTCAAGCGTAGTCCATACACACTATTTATAGTAGTGATGGACTGAATTTTTGCGTGTGGATTAGCTTTCCCTATTAACAGTGTCCCTCGCCATCAGGTGAACCCACTTAGACTTCAGAGTACTTGTAATTTACATCCCCAAGTCAAGGACGACAGGTCAACCATTTTAGACCAGCTTCCGATGTAGGGGTTGAACCGCTTACCTCCGCAGTAGCACAACGGATGTTTAAGAACACCCGTTCTTACCCATTCGACCATGCTGACCTGTGAGAGAGAGATGACCACCAAGCGTACTGTCTGCAGTGTACAGTGGTCAAGAACCAAAATGTAAGAGTGAGAGTGACTGGACTGGCTATAGAATATTGGGTTGAGTGAGCACTCTTGTGAAATAATGTATATGTCAAGCTGCTGCTGTGTGTCTTGTCCACTACATTGAATGCATCCGTAAGAAGAAGTCTGTGAGCGAGCTACGTGAAGGAAATAGTCACTGTTACTGCACCTGCCATCGAGTTTACATCGGAATTTACCTGACACAGTAACGTTCTTTTACATTGGTTTACCTGACACAGTAATGTTCTTTTAAATCATTTTACCTGACACAGTAACATTCCTTTACATCAGTTTATCTGACAAAGTAATGTTTTACATCAGTTTACCTGACACAGTAACGATCTTTTACATTGGTTTACCTGACACAGTAACATTCTCTCACATCAGTTTACCTGACACAGTTAGATTCTCTCACATCAGTTTACCTTTCACAGTAGCATTCTCTCACATCAGTTTTCCTGACGCAGTAACATTCTCTCACATCAGATATACACTTTCCACACTCAAATCAGCTGTTGTTATATTCACAGAAAACAAGAATGGAGTTGAAGTCATTAGTCAGAAGGTGGCTCACCTGGAAATGAATGAGCAAGTTTACCACCAGAAGCTGCCTCCCCCACTGCCAGCTGGCCAGCCTGTTGCCACCAATGCTGTCATCATGCAGAAGGTATCAGAAGCTCACCTGTCAGCATCGTCATCCTCCAGCTCCCTGGCTGACGTCCAGCTGATGGGACAGCCTGGCCCAGGTGTAGTCACATCTCCCACTGCAGCGCTGGCACCTGACAGGAGAGTTGTTCAAGGTGTGGTAACAAACTGAGATATGGTGCTGTGTCCAGTGTGTTTTAGTATTGCACAGATTTGGCAGGTCATTCACATGACTGGTCAACTGTGTCTGCAAAGTCAATCTCATTTCTTGCCCCAGCTAGGGCTTTTTATGTCACAAGTTTCTGAATGAGGACACAAAACAGCGTTAAGATGTGCAACATCCTAACATACTATTTTTATCTTATCCTGCAGCATCTTCAAATTTTTTCCCCTTATATGTGTGTATAATGTTCTACTTCTTGTGTGCATAATGTTCTACTTCTTGTATGTGTGTATAATGTTCTACTTCTTATATGTGTATATAATGTTCTACTTCTTATATCTGTATATAATGTTCTTCTTCTTATATGTGTGTATGTTCTACTTCTAGTATGTGTGTATAATGTTATACTTCTTATATGTGTGTATAATGTTATACTTCTTATATGTGTGTATAATGTTATACTTCTTATATGTGTGTATAATGTTATACTTCTTATATGTGTGTATAATGTTATACTTCTTATATGTGTGTATAATGTTATACTTCTTATATGTGTGTATAATGTTATACTTCTTATATGTGTGTATGTTCTACTTCTAGTATGTGTGTATAATGTTATACTTCTTATATGTGTGTATAATGTTATACTTCTTATATGTGTGTATAATGTTATACTTCTTATATGTGTGTATAATGTTATACTTCTTATATGTGTGTATAATGTTATACTTCTTATATGTGTGTATGTTCTACTTCTAGTATGTGTGTATAATGTTATACTTCTTATATGTGTGTATAATGTTATACTTCTTATATGTGTGTATAATGTTATACTTCTTATATGTGTGTATAATGTTATACTTCTTATATGTGTGTATAATGTTATACTTCTTATATGTGTGTATAATGTTATACTTCTTATATGTGTGTATAATGTTATACTTCTTATATGTGTGTATGTTCTACTTCTAGTATGTGTGTATAATGTTATACTTCTTATATGTGTGTATAATGTTATACTTCTTATATGTGTGTATAATGTTATACTTCTTATATGTGTGTATAATGTTATACTTCTTATATGTGTGTATAATGTTATACTTCTTATATGTGTGTATAATGTTATACTTCTTATATGTGTGTATAATGTTATACTTCTTATATGTGTGTATGTTCTACTTCTAGTATGTGTGTATAATGTTATACTTCTTATATGTGTGTATAATGTTATACTTCTTATATGTGTGTATAATGTTATACTTCTTATATGTGTGTATAATGTTATACTTCTTATATGTGTGTATAATGTTATACTTCTTATATGTGTGTATAATGTTATACTTCTTATATGTGTGTATAATGTTATACTTCTTATATGTGTGTATGTTCTACTTCTAGTATGTGTGTATAATGTTATACTTCTTATATGTGTGTATAATGTTATACTTCTTATATGTGTGTATAATGTTATACTTCTTATATGTGTGTATAATGTTATACTTCTTATATGTGTGTATAATGTTATACTTCTTATATGTGTGTATAATGTTATACTTCTTATATGTGTGTAATAATGTTATACTTCTTATATGTGTGTATGTTCTACTTCTAGTATGTGTGTATAATGTTATACTTCTTATATGTGTGTATAATGTTATACTTCTTATATGTGTGTATAATGTTATACTTCTTATATGTGTGTATAATGTTATACTTCTTATATGTGTGTATAATGTTATACTTCTTATATGTGTGTATAATGTTATACTTCTTATATGTGTGTATAATGTTATACTTCTTATATGTGTGTATAATGTTATACTTCTTATATGTGTGTATAATGTTATACTTCTTATATGTGTGTATGTTCTACTTCTAGTATGTGTGTATAATGTTATACTTCTTATATGTGTGTATAATGTTATACTTCTTATATGTGTGTATAATGTTATACTTCTTATATGTGTGTATAATGTTATACTTCTTATATGTGTGTATAATGTTATACTTCTTATATGTGTGTATAATGTTATACTTCTTATATGTGTGTATAATGTTATACTTCTTATATGTGTGTATGTTCTACTTCTAGTATGTGTGTATAATGTTTATACTTCTTATATGTGTGTATAATGTTATACTTCTTATATGTGTGTATAATGTTATACTTCTTATATGTGTGTATAATGTTATACTTCTTATATGTGTGTATAATGTTATACTTCTTATATGTGTGTATAATGTTATACTTCTTATATGTGTGTATAATGTTATACTTCTTATATGTGTGTATGTTCTACTTCTAGTATGTGTGTATAATGTTATACTTCTTATATGTGTGTATAATGTTATACTTCTTATATGTGTGTATAATGTTATACTTCTTATATGTGTGTATAATGTTATACTTCTTATATGTGTGTATAATGTTATACTTCTTATATGTGTGTATATGTTATACTTCTTATATGTGTGTATAATGTTATACTTCTTATATGTGTGTATAATGTTATACTTCTTATATGTGTGTATAATGTTATACTTCTTATATGTGTGTATAATGTTATACTTCTTATATGTGTGTATGTTCTACTTCTAGTATGTGTGTATAATGTTATACTTCTTATATGTGTGTATAATGTTATACTTCTTATATGTGTGTATAATGTTATACTTCTTATATGTGTGTATAATGTTATACTTCGTATATGTGTGTATAATGTTATACTTCTTATATGTGTGTATGTTCTACTTCTAGTATGTGTGTATAATGTTATACTTCTTATATGTGTGTATAATGTTATACTTCTTATATGTGTGTATAATGTTATACTTCTTATATGTGTGTATAATGTTATACTTCTTATATGTGTGTATAATGTTATACTTCTTATATGTGTGTATAATGTTATACTTCTTATATGTGTGTATAATGTTATACTTCTTATATGTGTGTATAATGTTATACTTCTTATATGTGTGTATAATGTTATACTTCTTATATGTGTGTATAATGTTATACTTCTTATATGTGTGTATAATGTTATACTTCTTATATGTGTGTATGTTCTACTTCTAGTATGTGTGTATAATGTTATACTTCTTATATGTGTGTATAATGTTATACTTCTTATATGTGTGTATGTTCTACTTCTAGTATGTGTGTATAATGTTATACTTCTTATATGTGTGTATAATGTTATACTTCTTATATGTGTGTATAATGTTATACTTCTTATATGTGTGTATAATGTTATACTTCTTATATGTGTGTATAATGTTATACTTCTTATATGTGTGTATAATGTTATACTTCTTATATGTGTGTATAATGGTATACTTCTTATATGTGTGTATAATGTTATACTTCTTATATGTGTGTATAATGTTATACTTCTTATATGTGTGTATAATGTTATACTTCTTATATGTGTGTATAATTGTTATACTTCTTATATGTGTGTATAATGTTATACTTCTTATATGTGTGTATAATGTTATACTTCTTATATGTGTGTATAATGTTATACTTCTTATATGTGTGTATAATGTTATACTTCTTATATGTGTGTATAATGTTATACTTCTTATATGTGTGTATAATGTTATACTTCTTATATGTGTGTATAATGTTATACTTCTTATATGTGTGTATAATGTTATACTTCTTATATGTGTGTATGTTCTACTTCTAGTATGTGTGTATAATGTTATACTTCTTATATGTGTGTATAATGTTATACTTCTTATATGTGTGTATAATGTTATACTTCTTATATGTGTGTATGTTCTACTTCTAGTATGTGTGTATAATGTTATACTTCTTATATGTGTGTATAATGTTATACTTCTTATATGTGTGGTATAATGTTTATACTTCTTATATGTGTGTATAATGTTATACTTCTTATATGTGTGTATAATGTTATACTTCTTATATGTGTGTATATGTTATACTTCTTATATGTGTGTATAATGTTATACTTCTTATATGTGTGTATGTTCTACTTCTAGTATGTGTGTATAATGTTATACTTCTTATATGTGTGTATAATGTTATACTTCTTATATGTGTGTATAATGTTATACTTCTTATATGTGTGTATAATGTTATACTTCTTATATGTGTGTATAATGTTATACTTCTTATATGTGTGTATAATAATATTATTCTTATATGTGTTTATAATGTTATACTTCTTATATGTGTGTATAATGTTATACTTCTTATATGTGTGTATAATGTTATACTTCTTATATGTGTGTATAATGTTATACTTCTTATATGTGTGTATAATGTTATACTTCTTATATGTGTGTATAATGTTATACTTCTTATATGTGTGTATAATGTTATACTTCTTATATGTGTGTATAATGTTATACTTCTTATATGTGTGTATAATGTTATACTTCTTATATGTGTGTATAATGTTATACTTCTTATATGTGTGTATAATGTTATACTTCTTATATGTGTGTATAATGTTATACTTCTTATATGTGTGTATAATGTTATACTTCTTATATGTGTGTATAATGTTATACTTCTTATATGTGTGTATGTTCTACTTCTAGTATGTGTGTATAATGTTATACTTCTTATATGTGTGTATAATGTTATACTTCTTATATGTGTGTATAATGTTATACTTCTTATATGTGTGTATAATGTTATACTTCTTATATGTGTGTATAATGTTATACTTCTTATATGTGTGTATAATGTTATACTTCTTATATGTGTGTATAATGTTATACTTCTTATATGTGTGTATGTTCTACTTCTAGTATGTGTGTATAATGTTATACTTCTTATATGTGTGTATAATGTTATACTTCTTATATGTGTGTATAATGTTATACTTCTTATATGTGTGTATAATGTTATACTTCTTATATGTGTGTATAATGTTATACTTCTTATATGTGTGTATAATAATATTATTCTTATATGTGTTTATAATGTTATACTTCTTATATGTGTGTATAATGTTATACTTCTTATATGTGTGTATAATGTTATACTTCTTATATGTGTGTATAATGTTATACTTCTTATATGTGTGTATAATGTTATACTTCTTATATGTGTGTATAATGTTCTACTTCTAGTATGTGTGTATAATGTTATACTTCTTATATGTGTGTATAATGTTATACTTCTTATATGTGTGTATAATATTCTTCTTCTTATATGTGTTTATAATGTTCTTCTTTCAATGACCTTTACCAGGCACTCACTCACGGTCAGTACATTGGCATGTGTATCCAGAAATTGGCTTTGAATTGTTTGCACTTTAATTGTACAGCAAGTACTCAGTCCAGAATTGTAACTTCACCTCTGATAGAGAAAACAACCACTGAAGCATGATAGAGAAAGCAACCACAGACATAAAATAGATAAATAACCAAACAGGCATGGTAGATAAAGGAGCCACAGAAACATTGTCATACATACACATGCTTGCTGGCCTAGTGTTTATGACATCAAATACAACTTAACGGTTTGTGTGTGTGACAACAATAAAAAGCTATCAGCTGACGTGATAGAAGACTGTTAATGTCCTACATGGAACCCATACTCTTGTATGCATATGAAATATGGGCACAAAACACACCAAGAAAAATCTACTGGCAGCAGAGATGTGGTTTCTGAGAGAAATACAAAGACTGCCATAGATGGCCAGATAAACAAATGGGGAAGAATTTCAAGAAACACGAAAACCATAAATTGATTTGAGAAATTACATGTAGATGGTCAAGATGTTTGTGGCATGTTATAGTGAGAAATACACTTAGTGACAGCTTGCAAACTTGATGAGAAAAGAGCAAGGAAAATTCCAAAATCATAAATACTTGGATGACTTGGTAAAATGGTGTAGAGGAGCGGCTGGTCAAGTGGCTAGAATGTCCGGTTCTCCTTCAAGGGACCCAGGTTTGAATCTTTGGGAAGGTCTGGGAAAAACTCTTACCTGCACAGTATGCGGTGACTGCAGGCCAGGCAGCCTTAATTCCTCTGGCTAAAGACCACCTCTGTTCTACACCACAGGGTGCTACAGGCAGTAGATGACAGTTTTTTTTACAGGTACGGTAGTGGAGTCTTGAACCAACATCACAGCACTCAGGACATTTCCATATATGCTCTATCCTCATCTGCAACAACCACGAAAAGTCCCATTACTAATGGTACCAGTAGTAGTCTGATTATATGTCCATCTGGCCTTTCCTCTGAGTTTTGAGTGTCGGCCAGATCCACTGGTCATTCGCTGCAGCACCATTCTCTCAAAGCTGTGATGATCTACCTGATCTTCTGCACTGTACATAGCATCCCAAAGCGCCCTGACCACATCTGCCTTATGCAACAATACTCCACCCAGCAGTGCGGACCCAGCCAATCTGTCTGCCTGCTCATTTCCCGCTACACCAGCATGTCCTGGTAAAAAGTTCCAACAGATGCTCTCTATTTTTTATTGTTGAATGGAAGCCTGCCATTCCGTCTGAAGTATGCCTGTCTTTGTCTTTCTCATCAAATTTTGTAAGCCTGTTGCAATCACAAAATGAGTGTGCTGTTTGTCGTCCAGCTTAAAAAGAAAACTCTAACCTGCACAGTATGCCTGTCTTTGTCTTTCTCATCAAACTGCACGGTATGCCTGTCTTTGTCTTTCTCATCAAACTGCACAGTATGCCTGTCTTTGTCTTTCTCATCAGTTGAGTTGAATTGAGTTAAGAACCAACATCACTGCACTCAGGGCATTCCCATACGTGTCCGTCCCCTCGTTCAACAGCCAGCGAAGAGTCATACTACTAATCGTTCCCACCGCTATCTTATTACAAGTTCTCCTGGTCTTCCCTCTCAGTTTTAAGATTCTTCCAGAACCCCTGCCGATCCCCCGCAATCTCATTCTTTCCACATATGGGTTCTCAATCTGTTCCTCTGCCTTCTCCACCTGGTCCCACAAGCGCACGACCACCTCCCCCTTGTCCATAGGCAAAATACCACCAAGAGGTGCATTCCCTGCTAGCATATCAGTCTGTTCATTTCCCCTTACACCCGCATGGCCAGGGAAAAATATCCATACAATTCTCACAATCTGTGACCTCTGAAGCGACGAGAGCCATTCCACACGAAACATTCCTTTCTCCACCTTGCTAAGCATACTCTTTGAATCCGTAATGAATACAACGTGTGTTGCAGTAGTCTCCTCTAGCCACCGGAATGCCGCTGTTACTGCCTCCACCTCCATTCTCATGCTGGAGGTCGTAGTCTCATATGCCAGACTCTCCTTTTTCAAGACTCGCCCATTAGCCTTTGCAATAAAGCCCCAGCCACTACGTCTGTTTCTCACCACTGACCCATCGGTGTAGATGACTATGTCACCTTGATGTGTGTTGCTCTGGATCAGCTGTTGCACTTCAAACTCATGTGCGGCCCGCTGCCCATTCTCTGCACTCACGACCCAGTGTTATTATTACATTGTGCCAGTCCGTCATGTCTTCCGGAACTTCAACCCACTCTCTTTCACGATTGATGGTCTCTAGATCACACACCTGACGTATAGAAAGTTCTGCCTGTGCCATCCAGGACCTGCCTCGTCTTAGTCTATGACCCTTGACCATATCCATTGCTGCATGCAGCGGGTGATCTCTGTCTGCGGCAACTCTCAGGTACCATTTGGCCTGAAGGACCCTATGCCTATTCGTCATTGTTGGTAGCGCCAGGATATGCCTCATGCATATAATTGGTGTGTCCTTTGTGCACCCCAGGATTAACCGCATGGCAGCATTCTGTATGCGCTCCAACCTTTCAAGCTGGCTCTTTGATACTGTCAGCAGCCCCAAACCATACTCAATGACAGAAATTATTAACTGCTGAAAGAGCCTGTACAGCATCCTCTGATCTACCCCGGTTGCTGCCATAGCCCTCAATGCATTAAGTCCCCTACCAGCCTTCACCACCAAAGCCTCCACATGATCCTTAAAAGACAAACACCTGTCAAAGGTGATACCCAAGTACTTCAATTTACTCTCTCGACTAAGAGGACATCCATTCAACATAATACCTGGGACGTCTGCCTTGACGATCCGGTTATCCAGGGAGTACCACACAACCGATGCCTTGTCTGGGTGTATAATGGCCCCTGCGTCCCTGCACCACTCCGCCACCCTGTTTACCGCCACCTGTAAGTCTTTCGCCAAACTGGCCCTGTCTCTGCCCTGTCTGTACACCAGCACATCATCTGCAAATGTCAAGATTCTACCCACACCTGGTGTCTCAATAGCTGCGATTTTGCTGGTGTAGACATTAAAGAGCACTGGGGACAAGGCAGATCCCTGCGGCAACCCAGGTGTAATAGTACAGGGGTCAGAAGTCCAGGAACCCATGCGCAGTGCAACCTTACGCTCATAAAGGACTGCCGCAACCCATCTAACAAGGCAAGGGCAGACCTCCATGTCCAACAGTGTGTGTATTAACCGATCATACCTGACCCTGTTATACGCATCCTCCAGGTCAAGAGCTACCGCCACTGTCTCCTGTTTATCCTGGAAGCCCTCGTAGACATCAAATGCAAAAGTTGCAGCATTGGCCCAGGTGTCCTTTCCAGGCCGGTAACTCCCGAGTCCTTGGGGAAGCAGATTCCGACTTTCCAAATGTTGCTGGAGCCTGCGTGCTACTATCTTTTCGAGGACTTTGCCATACGTGTTTTGCAGGGTTATGATTCGGTATCCATTAAGTCTGGAGTGATCCTTACCTGGCTTTGGGAGTGGGACCAGGTAGCTATGCAGCCAATCGTGGGGTATTTCCGCCGTATTGATGCTTAGGTTGAAACAAAGAGCCATCTCCTCCAAGTCCCCATCATTTATGTTCCTCATATGGGAGTACCTCACCCCATCCGGACCTGGCGCTGTGTCTTTAGCCCGCTTCAGTACCCGTCTAATGTCCTCCACTTTAATCTCACAGTCCTCCTTCCTAGTGACCCGTGACAAGGCTTCTCTGACATTATCTCTAATAGCCCTATCTTGCTGATCCGTCTGTTTTAAAAATCGTGCAAGAAAAGCCTCCCCTTTGTCCTTGTCAGTTGTCATAGGTCGGTTGTTATCATCATAAACGGTACCATGTGTACCAGGCATCACCTGTCTCTTCATCTGCCGGTGCAGCCTCCAGAATTTTCCCAATGTCACATCCCCACCGACTTCATTGATAAACTGTTCCCACTTAATCCTCTTTGCCTCTGCTGCCTGGAGTTTAAAATCCTGCACCTTTACTTTTTTATACCTTTCAGCCTCTTCCAATTCTGTGTCAACGGAATGGGTTGCTCTCCGCACCCTCTGCCAATTCCTTATGGCTGCCCTCTTTTCCCTCCATGAATTCTCGACCTCTGGTGTCCACCATGGTGATTGGGTAAAGATTCTTCTTGTTGGTTTAGATCTTCCCTGTGGTCTAAGGCGCTCCAAGAGCAAAGAGTGGTCGCAATCATAACTGAATGCCCTACGAGCTCTTATTGCCCTAACTGTGCTGGAATGAGGTATCAGCACAGAACAGGGGAGGTGATCACTTCCATGGTCTCCAAGGACGCTCCATTTTATATCTGATGCCGCCTCTTGGGATACAAGCGCCAGGTTGATGGCCGTGTCAGGATTCCCCGGTCTCATTGCTAGCCTAGTGGGTGTCCCGTCATTTAGACAGACAACATCCATCTCTAGCAAGGCCTCAGCAAGAGCAGTACCCTGTCTGTTCTCTCCCGTTCTTTCTCATCAAACTTTGTGAGCCTGTTACAATCACGAAATGAGTGTGCTGTTTGTCGTCCAGCTTAACGGAACGCCACTGTGACTGCCTACACCTTCATTCTCAGACTAGATGTTATTTTATCATATGCCAGCCTCTCCTGCGCTAAACACCATCCACCAAACTGAGACCTTATTGGAGACTGGTAATCCTGTTACCCGTGATGTCTGTTTTTAAAAAAAAGCTTTCCCTGTCCACAGTTGCCCAAACCACTCTCTTCATTATGGAAGATGTAGTCTCATAGATACTGCCGTTTGAGGTGTGAAGTATTAGACCATATGTTCTAAACCACAACATAATGAGGTGTGAAGTATTAGACTATATGTTCTAAACCACAACATAATGAGGTGTGAAGTATTAGACTATATGTTCTAAACCACAACATAATGAGGTGTGAAGTATTAGACTATATGTTCTATCTAAACCACAACATAACGAGGTGTGAAGTATTAGAACATATGTTCTATCTAAACCACAACATAATGAGGTGTGAAGTATTAGACTATATGTTCTATCTAAACCACAACATAACGAGATGTGAAGTATTAGTCTATATGTTCTAAACCACAACATAATGAGGTGTGAAGTATTAGACTATATGTTCTAAACCACAACATAATGAGGTGTGAAGTATTAGAACATATGTTCTTAACCACAACATAATGAGTTGGCCTGTTTCTTTCCTCATCACATTTTCTGCCCAATAAATTTTTGGACATTTCTGAACATTGATACCCATTTTATGCGGCTGTTTTGACTTCATGCTAGTCAGGCAACACATGCCACATGTTGCCTCTCCTCTTTTCTGTTTCGAATACATGTTAGTCAACATGAAATTGTAGATAGCGTATGATCTGTCTCTGAAATTCTCATGATCTGTCTCTGAAATTCTCATGATCTGTCTCTGAAATTCTCATGATCTGTCTCTGAAATTTAAATAATTTGTTTTGTTTACAGAAGAGCGGAACAAAATAGGACAATCCCTGCACGACTTTCAGCGAAATTTTGTGTTGGTGAGTGTTTTATTTGTTGATATACTAGCTTGCTTCTGTAAGACTGTTGCGTTCTTCTAAAGGATCCATACAGTTATATGCATTGGCTAACAGGTCACCAACAATTTACCACACTCCACATTTCTGGTTTAGCCACATTGTTATAACCATACAGGAGGTATTCAGCCACACAGGTGTCAAGACTACAACAAGGAAACAGATGAGCAAATTTTATATACAAGAGGGCTTCAATTGAAAATCTTGAATATATTTTTGGGTGAATATATTCTGAAGAAGTAAAGAACAAGTGTATCATTTTTCAGGTGTAGTAACCACTGTGTTCAATGCAAGTCCTCCAGCACTGATAAAGTGCTTGGATTCCTTTAGAAGCAAATTCTCATTGTCGTGTGTGTAACCACTCTGCGGTCACTACTCAGTGTGCCTGACCCGGTCGTGAATTGTCTGTCACAGAAGTCACGCCGTTTTGAAACTTCCTACTACACCCATACACTTGCTGGACTGACAGGCAGGCATCACCATACTGGACCTTCATTTGTTGATGAATTTGTATGGGTTTTACCCCTTCACTGATTAAAAAAACGGAAACCGGAACCCCGCTCCTCTTTGGTGCATGTCAAAAGTGGGACGGCCATCTTTAAAGTGTCCTTATGACGTCACTGTGTTCTTCTGCACTGTGATGTCACATGCTAAATACTCTTGACATCCTTAACAACAATATTGACAGGTTACAAGACAATGGTATAGTTATTGTAATTTCTATCACACTTTTCAGGTTTTCATTTGAAAGAAAAAAAGTTGTTGCATATCCTTTACAGGATGTAGCAGTCAACCCCAGCATTTTTTGGCTGTTCGTGATTCCTGGGCAAGGTTATGTTCAGTAGTTTGTTTTGTTTGAAGCCCCCTAGTATATATTTTCATATAGAGTTTTTTCATGTAGTTGTATCGGTGTTTGTAGTGCTGACAAAGGCTTTAGCCACAACATCCATGTTCTTACTTGTCATGGTGTTCTAGATGCCCTGGAGATGTGGATATACAGATGAATATATCATATTTCATGGAAGCAAAAACAAGCAAATGCAGAGGTTCTAGAAAAACACGGAATAAAGAGACAGTTGATGAAAGAAATAGAGAGGAGGCAAGTGAAATATTTTGGCCACACTACTCTTATAAAAACCATACTGGAGGGCAAGGTTGAGGGCAAGCGAGCAAGAGGTAGACAATGATACAAGTGGGAAGATAACATCAAGAGATGGACGAACATCAGCCTGACAGAATGTACAGTCAAGGCGAGAAACAGACAGTGTTGGAGATCCATTGCAGCCAACTTTCATTGTGGGGATGGCACCTGATTGATTGATTGATTGATTAATTGATTGATTGTTCTAGCAGACCTTACTGATTCTTCTTCTTCTGGTTGTTTTAGTGGTTTATTCATTCACACTTCACATAGAATGGTTCCAGTGGGTAGGCAGAGCTCACAAGCCCAGGAAAGCAATCTACCTATGGGAGGAGGATTCCAGAAAAGAAACCGCAACCGTCAGTGTTGGGAGATGTTGGCCTAAGTGGCACGGGACTAGAAAGAGGACATTTAGGCACTATAATGGATGCTATGGGCCATCTCTTGGAATAGATGTGCCTACGTGGCACGGGACTAGAAAGAGGACATCTTGGCACTATAATAGATGCTATAGCAAATGTTGATCGCAGAAGAAGATTCCAGTATTTGAAACTGTACATATCTAAATGAAGTAAAATTCCACCACACATCAGCACCCAGATTACTACAAATGACTTGAAGTAATACTACAGGGTGTTTGTAAAGTCTCGCTATACTTTGTATGTAGAACAAATATGAAAAATGAAGTACATGATGTCAACAAACAATGCGCTAAAAAATTCATTAAATTAGTTACATTATACCAATGAAGTATTCATTATAACAGGTGTTGGAAATGTCTACATCGAGCTTCAAGACATGACTGTACACGTCTCTTCATATTGTCAAATACCTTCTGCAATGTGTCTGTTATTTCTTGAATGGTAATTCACCATCCTGTTTGGAGTGCAAAGAATTACTGCAGCAGATGACAGCCATTCACTGCATATTGCTTCATAATGGACTGTGGAGCGCATTTTTTATGACATCTGTCTGTCAACCCTTTACAGGGCAGACGCTTGTCCGTTTTGTAGCCCTGAACGGGCAAGATTTTTTCAGGTTCTGTAAAATTTCGGGTCGCGTTAGTAAAAACATCACAAATAAGGTGTTAGTCAACCGATTTTAGTTAAATAAACAACACAATGAAGGGAAAAGCATGCAGAATATGTTACTCACGTGATTGTTGCCGGTAATCCATATATGAACACAAATATTTACGAAATACAGCATGTTGTTTGTGATTTTCCGTCATCTATACGGCAATTTACAAACACATTTTCAGAATCATAATCACTTTCTTTAAAGTCCGACTCACGACTGCTAATGCAAAGTAACGCTTTGCACTGATATCTAGCTCCGATTAATAATCAACTTCGTGCCCTTTAATGTCATTTAAATTGAACAGAGCGAAATCTCGGCTATCACTTGAAGAATCGCCGAAATCCATTTTGAAAAACAGCGTAAAAATCCCGAAAACTATCAAAAAAAGACCGCAAAAGTCTGTTCAAATCCATTGTAGCGCGTTTACAAATGGCGGCCACGTTGTCAAGCTATCGGCGAAAGTGAAAGTAGCCGTCGGAAGTGTCGGAAAGCCGAGAGATCGCGTTTTTACAATGCATAATAGTATCGGCCGGAATCGGACGCTACGCTCGTTTTAAGCTATTGGCCGCTATGCCTTGTAAAGGGTTAAAAAACTGTCATTTACTGCCTATATAGTTAGTATCTTGCGGTGTAGTGGTACTTCATTTTTCAAATCTGTTCTACATACAAAGTGTAGTGAGACTTTACAAACACCCGGTAGAATTACTTCAAGTCATTTGTAGTAATGTGGGTGCTGATGTGTGGTGGAATTTTCAACTATAATTCTGAATCAGTGAACTTTGAATGATTATTACAAATTGTGACCTGAAATTTACTCCCCGTAATGACCTTGTAAAAAGGCGGATTTCGAGTTAAAGGTCAGGTTGAGTGGATTGATTTCAATGCACTGGGTTTGACCACGTCTGGCTCAGCTACCCTCCTGTCTACCGAGAGCATCCTATAAAGACAGCACATAAACAGATTTCTAGGTATTGATTGGGTGTCATAGAAGTAGACAAATGTAGAGATTAGGGGACACACTAGACAACATAATAATTGAACGCTATAATTACTGCATCGGGATTTGAACCTGTTACTTCCAGCACGTAGGTCAGCATGGCTGAATGGATACTAACGCGTGTTCTTAAACATCTGATGTGCTGATGCCGAGGTAAGGGGTTCAACCCCTACACCGGACATTTGGACCAAAATTTTGACCTAGCGTCCTTGACTTTGTGACGTCTATTACAAGTATCTCTGAAGTCGGAGTGGGTTCTCCTGATGGTGAGGGACACTTAACCCTTTACAGGGCAGACGCTTGTTCATATTTTAGCCCTGAAAGGGCAAGATTTTTTCAGGTACGGTAAAATTTTGGGTCGCGTTGGTAAAAACATCACAAATAAGGTGTTAGCCAACCGATTTTAGTTAAATAAACAACACAATGAAGGGAAAAGCATGCAGAATATGTTACTCATGTGATTGTTGTCGGTAATCCATATATGAACACAAATATTTACGAAATACAGCATGTTGTTTGTGATTTTCCGTCATCTATACGGCAATTTACAAACACATTTTCAGAATCATAATCACTTTCTTTAAAGTCCGACTCAGACTGCTAATGCAAAGTAACGCTTTGCACTGATATCTAGCTCCGATTAATAGTCAACTTCGTGCCCTTTAATGTCACTTAAATTGAACCTAGCAAAATCTTGGCTATCACTTGAAGAATCGCCGAAATCCGTTTTGAAAAACTAAGCGTAAAAACCCTGAAAACTATCAAAAAAAGTCTGTAAAAGTCCGTTCAAATTCATAGTAGGCATTTACAAATGGCGGCCACGTTGTCAAGCTATCGGCGAAAGCGAAAGTAGCCGTCGGAAGTATCGTAAAGCCGAGAAATCACGTTTTTACAATGCATAATAGTATCGGACGCAATCGGCCGATTTGCTCGTTAAAGGCATCGGACGGAAATGGACGTTCTGCCTTGTAAAGGGGTAATAAGGAAAGCTAATCCACGCAAAATTCAGTTTAGAAGTAGTGTGTATGGACTAGCTTGAATTCAAAGTGAGCGAGCGGAAAAAAAAATAAATAACGAGGCGCTGTAAGTTGCAGTGAGGTTTCATTTCCTATATTTTTGTTTGTTTGTTTGCATATCCTTTACAGGACATCACTATCAACATCAGCATCTTTCAGCTGATTGTTGATTTCTTGGCAAGATTACACTCAGTAGTTTGCCATTGCCTTCTGAGCGACCGGCTCACCTACCCCGTAAGTTACCGATGTGGAGCGAACTGCTACTGATTCTCCCGCATGTCATGTTACTCACGAGAGTATATGGGATTACGGAGAAAGTCGTGTAAATCCTTGACCAGGGAGACCGGCATTTCCGATATAGTAAACATATATTTACATTTTTTATGTTGTCTAGTCCTTCCTCAAATCTCCACTTCTTTCTTCTACTTCTGTGAGCGCCGTCAATACTTGTGACTTTGTTTATGCGCAGGATTGATCAAATTTATATTATTATGGGTTACAGTAAAAGAATGTAGTTGCATATCCTTTACAGGACGTGGCAGTCATCCCCAGCGTTATTTGGCTGTTAGTGATTTCTTGGCAAGTTTATGTTTAGTAGTTTGCCATTGCTTTCTGAATGACCAGCACTCACACTTTTGTATGGGAACCAATGCAAGGGAATCTGCTTCCAAATCTGCTTCCACAGCTGTGTTGTGAGCGCAGTGTGTGGGATTACAAATTGCATTTGTAACTCCTACGCCACAGAGCAAGGTGGGTTACAGTACATAGGATTTAAAATATGTACCAGAGTGGTGAAAGGGTTACTGTGCCAATTCATAATCCTGCAGACCGCCTTGTGTTTGTTTTCATACAATGGTATGAGAGTCAGTCGTTCAGAAAGCAATGGCAAACTATTGAACGTAAACTTGCCAAGAAATCACACACAAAAAGTCAAAAAATGATTGGGGCTGACTGCCATGTCCTGTTAAGGATATGCAACTAACTAACTAACCCCAGGAGTTACAGATTTATAATATGGAAGTGGTTGGTACTGACTGTGTGATGTTGTCATGGAAGTGGTTGGTACTGACTGTGTGATATTGTCATGGAAGTGGTTGGTACTGACTGTGTGATGTTGTCATGGAAGTGGTTGGTACTGACTGTGTGATGTCATGGAAGTGGTTGGTACTGACTATGTGATGTTGTACATGGAAATGGTTGGTACTGACTGTGTGATGTTGTCATGGAAGTGGTTGGTATTGACTGTGTGATGTTGTCATGGAAGTGGTTGGTACTGACTGTGTGATGTTGTCATGGAAGTGGTTGGTACTGACTGTGATGTTATCATGGAAGTGGTTGGTACTGACTCTGTGATGTCGTCATTGAAGTGGTTGGTACTGACTGTGTGATGTTGTCATGGAAGTGGTTGGTACTGACTGTGATGTTGTCATGGAAGTGGTTGGTACTGACTGGGATGTTGTCATGGAAGTGGTTGGTACTGACTCTGTGATGTTATCATGGAAGTTGTTGGTACTGACTCTGTGATGTTGTCATGGAAGTGTTGGTACTGACTGTGTGATGTTGTCATGGAAGTGGTTGGTACTGACTGTGTGATGTTATGGAAGTGGTTGGTACTGACTGTGTGATGTTGTCATGGAAATGGTTGGTAATATGACTCTGTGATGTTGTCATGAAAATTGTTGGTAATGACTCTGTGATGTTGTCATGGAAATGGTTGGTATTGACTGTGTGATGTTGTCATGGAAATGGTTGGTAATATGACTCTGTGATGTTGTCATGGAAATGGTTGGTAATTACTCTGTGATGTTGTCATGGAAATGGTTGGTATTGACTGTGTGATGTTTTTATGGCAGGAATCAAATGGTGCCAGCCCTCAAGACTGTGTCCGACCCACAGACACTGCAGACAGCATGCCAGTGTCTTCAACACCAACCTCTTCTTCCAGCCTAGCAACAACTCCCGTCAGTGCTGCCCCAGAACTGTTGTCCCAGGTGACAGATGTCCCTGCTGCAGATGTGACACTCAAGCCTGAAGAAGAGTTGCCGCTAACACCGTAAGCACATCAAACAGAATCTTTGTCTTAATTTAGCTGGCAGATGTGTTTTGATTGCCTGGAAAGATAAATAATGTATGAGGGGCGGTCAATATGTAATGGCTCGTAATTTTTAATTTCATTCAGTAGGCAAAATAATAGACAAAATTCACATTGAAATCAAAAATTTATTTCTCAGTATATTCTCCATTATTCGTTATAGTTTTTGTCCATCTTCTCACAAGCGCATGTATCCCCGCACGTTAATAATTTGTGTTCTTTTTCCTAATTCACTGGCATACGGCGCGCCAACTCACAAGCCCTTTATAAACTTGTTCATGATTGGTAGGATTCTGGAGAAACCATCTACCAGTGGAGCATAGGCACTCAGCCAAGCCAGCCAAACCCTTTGTAAACATGTTTATGATTGGTGGGATTTTGGAGAACAAGTTGTCTACAGGTTGAGGTATCCTCAAGGCCTCCTTAGGCCAACCCTTTTCACTTGTCCGTTATGACATGCATACTAGGTTATACCATTACTATTCTTTGGTTTCCATATCAGTCCTGTTAACATATGGGTGTTTATAGTCTATGTTTACTGAAATTGTTTTCATTATGTCGTCCGTATAGCACTGTGAAATTTGAGAGAGTCAGAAGAAATTAAACAGCACCAAACTGGGAATATTTAACTCTAACAATAGACCAGATCTTCTGTATGAATCAAACATGAGGAATGACGAAAGTAATTGATTGACTACAAACATTACAATGGCTTTGAGTGGAGGAGCACAGTTGTGAGTGTACAAGTCTTATCCTGGTGTGAGGAAATGCAACCTAAAGACTAAATAGCAGGGCAGACCAGGACTTAAGACTGTCTGCAACTGGTCTAGGATCAAAGCTCCGACAGGCATACAGAGCATTGCTTTGCTGATCCGGCAGCTTCTGCATCTTGTTTTGTTCCAGATGTATTGCTGTTACCTTTCCTCTAGAGAAAACTAGGCAGGCAGGGAGAGGGATCATGCTGCATGGACAACACATGGTCTCTACAATTCAGCCCAGGCTTTAGGAAATGAAAGAAGAAGAAATCCAGGCCATATGCTATGGAGAGGAGAGTTTATGCTTTGTTTTTAAAGCACTTATTTTGACACTGCTTGTTACAAAAAGCTTTTTCTTATTTCCTTCAGGAAATATAAATTGAATCCTAATGCAAAAGAGTTTAAGCCAGTAAGTATGATTGCATCGAGTTGTTGTTTCATTGTTGAATTTCTTAACTTCACAATGAGAATTGGGAAGTATCCATATACTTAGCTTGATATGAAAAGTTTTTATTGTTTTTTATATTTAACTTGAAATAAGAAGTGCCCATATATTTAATTTGATGTATGAAGTGCCCATGTACTTAATGTTATATAAGAAATGCCCATATACTTAACTTGATATGAGAAGTTTTCATATACTTGATGTGAGTTAGTTAGTTAGTTAGTTAGTTAGTTAGTCGAGGTTGCAACTTCACAGCAATGGGTCGTCCCCATTATGCTCCGTTCCTGTGCCAGTGAATATCACACAAAATGCTCCCCACTGTCCGTTGTGAAAAGTGGAATAGGCAGGAGCCCTCACAGGTATACTGTGCATAATGCCGCTGCCAGAATGCCAACACAAAATTAACTAACGAAAACCACAGTTCATCGCCGATAGACTCGGCAGTCGCCAGAAAGACCTCATTGACGCGGGTTTTCTCACATGGCTCGGTCTTTTACCACAGGGCGACCCTGCCGAAAGTGTCGCATAAAGCACGAACTCTGCAGTTTCAGCGCCAACTCCCAGGAGTCTCCTGAAAAAAAACACTTGTGAACCGAAAAGGCACATCATTCAATTCAGCAACAGCCGGTAGCCATTGTTCCGAACATGCAGGTCACTGTACAGGACAGATGTAAAAGCATTCCCCGCGAATTTGACAGCTCACAGTGAGAAATGCCCAAACACTTAACTTGAAATGAGAAGTGTCCATATACTTTACTTGATATAAGTAGTGCCCATATATTTAACTTGATATAAGAAGTGCCCATATATTTAACTTGATATGAGAAGTGCCCATATTCTTTGCTTGATATAAAAAGTACCCATATTCTTAGCTTAATACAAGACGTACCCTTATGTTTAACTTGATATGAGAAGTGCCCACATACTTAATGTGAGTTTTCATACACTTGGTATGAGCAGTTTCCGTATAATTGGTATGAGAAATGTTCTTACACTTAACGTAGTATGAGAAATGTCAATATACTTAACGTAGTATGAGAAATGTCAATATACTTAACGTAGTATGAGAAATGTCAATATTCTTAACGTAGTAAGAGAAATGTCTGTATAGATAGTATCATAAGTTTTCATCAACATAACAGGAAATGAGAATGAGTAGAGAATGGGCTGGATATTATAACATGCAATCATTTCAATTACCAATCCAGAAATCTCAGTCAGTTCCCATGGAGGCTCAGTCTCCATCTCCTCAACCCCGCAGCTCACCTCACATGCCCCAGATGCTACCGTACACGCAGCAAGTGGTTTTCATGCCTTACCCGTATAACATGTCCAGCCAGTTGAATCCACAGAGAAAGAGAGGCAAGTACATTGAGTGTTTAGTACAGCTTTTATGTATGTGAAGTTAAACATGTGTTTTGTTCGGCTTTGTGGAGAAGGGGGATAGAATGCAATTCGTAAACCCGCATACTGTGGTCGAAACCAAGCTGCGGGTGATTTGGAAGCAAACCATCTTCCATTGGTTTCCATACAATGATATGTGTTCCGGTCATTCAGAAAGCACTGGCAAACTACTGAATGTAAACTTACCCAGGAATCACAAACAGCCTAAAAATTCTGGAGTTGACTGCTATGTCCTGTAAAGGATATGCAACTAAATTTGTTGTTGTTCATCTGTATAGTCTTTTTTTTTCAGCATTGATAGCTGAAAAGTCGAAAGATCTGCTTCAACTTAGATGTGGTAGTAATAGTTGCATATCCTTTACAGAATGACCCCAGCATGTTTGACTGATTTCTTGGCAAGTTTATTTTCTGAATAACCAGCACTCATACCATTTTTATGAAAACCCACGCAAGGCGGTCTGCTGCTAAATCACCTACAGCTGTGTTTCGAACACGGTATGCAGGATTATGAATTGCATCCATAACCCCTTCACTGCAGAGCCGACTCTATGACGGTAATGAGGATAACTAGAAAGTCTGTCGTCTGGAGCCAAAGGAGGCAAAAATACCAAATAAAAAGTCCTTTTAAAGACTACAACCAGTCAAGCCAGACGAACCAGCAGCCTTCACTAACAACAGACACCACCTGAGGAGACGGGAACAAAAGACAGCCGCCGACCAATCCTCCAGCTGACATCACAGACACAAACGCTTACATAACCAGTCCGAGATAGGACTTACTCGTAAGAGCGCACAAGACAAGAAACGGTAAAAATACCCACAAAAACCACAGATCTCAGCAATAACCACTGCTGAGGAAGCAGGTTTGAATAGACTGAATTTGGAATATTTTTTTTGAAAATTGGAATTGGAACTGGAGCCAACAGAAAAGGTGATCTAAAAAGCACATGGAGAAGACTCTCTAGAGATGAATACTGTATGGTGGGGATTTTTTTTATGTCAGGGGCAAAATAAAAACCCTCACCTGCACAGTTTGCGGCGACTACACTAGCCATGCAGCCTTCATTCCTTAGGCTCAATACTCTTCCCCCCCACCACCACCCGTCCTACACTGCAAGGTACTATAGGCAGTAGATGTTTGCTTTCGCTAGCTGTGAGTCCTTATGTCGGATGAAGACATCCTGTTGTTCAACATCTGTGTGATGTCATACAGGACCTGAGGTTTACGTGAGTATCCGTTGTCCCATGTCTGGCTTATTGGTGTGCAGTAGATGACAGATGAATACTGTGGAGGATGTGGAAGGAACTGCAGGTGGCAAAGAATAAGAGTGTTTGGTGTGAGTCAATTGAGGGTCTATGCTCTGTGGAGAGAGGAAAAGGCAAGCAACAAAAGAAAATATGGAGCAGTCATCTGCTACACCCAACAATATTAGCTGTGAGAGTTGATGATCTGTATATTTGCCTATGGTGTGAGATATTGATTCTGAAATCTTTTGTTGACCAGCTAGTCAGTCTGCAGTAATCCCTGAACAAGTGATGGGTCCTGTATATCTCCAGCAGGTCAGCATGGCCGAATGAATAAGAAAGCGTATTCTTAAACATCCGGTGTGCTGATGCCGAGGTAAGGGGGTTCGACCCCTACACAGGACAGTTGGACTAAAATGTTGACCCGTTGTCCTTGACTTGGGGGGCGTAAATTACAATTACCTCTGAAGTCAGAGTGGGTTCGCCTGATGGCGAGGGACATTGTTAATTGGGAAAGCTAATCCACACGCAAAATTCAGTCCAGCACAACTGAAAGTGGTGCGTATGGACTACTCTTGAGTTAAAAGCGAGCGAGCACCCAAAAAAAAATAAAAAAATTATATATATATATATATATATATATATATATATATATATATATATATATATATATATATATATATATATATACTCCAGAGGATTCCAAAAAGGCAGAGTAAGATCATTGACATGTTTTCTGTTGCAGCAACTGTCTCTCTGGGCGCTGGAGTAGTCAGTGACCTAACTGCACACCAAGTCACTGGCCAGCCCTTGCTGGCAACACAACCTGCCAGTATGATGTACATACACACGCCTGGCCAGCCCATCCCTGCAGGATATCAGGTGAGATATGTTTCGTTGATTGTAATGTTTTGAATTCATTTGCAGAGTATAGATTTATGTGGGGTGTTTCAGACAGTCTATCTGTATTTTGTATGTTTTATATTTGGGGTGTTTCAGACAGATTATCGGTATTTTGTATGTTTTATGTTTGGGGTGTTTCAGACAGACTTTCAGTATTTTGTATGTTTTGTATTTGGGGTGTTTCAGCCAGACTATCGGTATTTTATGCGTATTATATTTGGCGTGTTTCAAACTATCAGTATTTTGTATGTTTTATATTTGGGGTGTTTCAGACAGACTGTCAGTGTTTTGAATATTTTATGTTTTGGGGTGTTTCAGACACACTTTTGGTATTTTGTATGTTTTATGTTTGGGGTATTTCAGACAGACTATCAGTATTTTGAATGTTTTATGTTTTGGGGTGTTTCAGACACACTTTTGGTATTTTGTATGTTTTATGTTTGAAGAGTTTCAGATAGACTATTGGTATTTTGTATGTTTTATATTTGAGGTGTTTCAGACAGACTATTGGTATTTTGTATATTTTATATTTGAGGTGTTTCAGGCAGACTATTGGTATTTTGTATATTTTATATTTGGGGTGTTTCAGACAGACTATCAGTATTTTGTATGTGTGTACAGGTCAGCGTGGCCCTTCGACTTAATGCATTGGTAATTAAACCTCCTTGTGCTAATGGTGGTATAATGGGATCTTCACCTACAATGGTCAGTTTGATTTAAAAGTTAACTTTTCGTTCAGAACGCAATGGCAAACTCCTGAAAGTAAAATTGCTTAGTATATCAACCTGGGGTTAGGGTTGATTGCAACATCCTGCAAAGGAAAGGCTCAATTTATAGCTCTGATAATTCTATTTTGGGAACATAACAGATGTAAGTCATGCATCATTTTACAATCATACCAGAATGGCATCAGAATATGTTCTTAGAATATCATGGACCAAGAAGAAGAAACATTCTGACATAAAACTGGCTCAGGAACAACATCCTATCTCAGAAACTAAAATGTTATAGAAATGTTCTTAGAATATTGTGGACCAAGAAGAAGAAACATTCTGACACAAAACTGGCTCAGGAACAACATCCTATCTCAGAAACTAAAATGTTATAGAAATGTTCTTAGAATATCGTGGACCAAGAAGAAGAAACATTCTGACACAAAACTGGCTCAGGAACAACATCCTATCTCAGAAACTAAAATGTTATAGAAATGTTCTTAGAATATCGTGGACCAAGAAGAAGAAAACATTCTGACACAAAACTGGCTCAGGAACAACATCCTATCTCAGAAACTAAAATGTTATAGAAATGTTCTTAGAATATTGTGGACCAAGAAGAAGAAACATTCTGACACAAAACTGGCTCAGGAACAACATCCTATCTCAGAAACTAAAATGTTATAGAAATGTTCTTAGAATATTGTGGACCAAGAAGAAGAAACATTCTGACACAAAACTGGCTCAGGAACAACATCCTATCTCAGAAACTAAAATGTTATAGAAATGTTCTTAGAATATTGTGGACCAAGAAGAAGAAACATTCTGACACAAAACTGGCTCAGGAACAACATCCTATCTCAGAAACTAAAATGTTATAGAAATGTTCTTAGAATATTGTGGACCAAGAAGAAGAAACATTCTGACACAAAACTGGCTCAGGAACAACATCCTATCTCAGAAACTAAAATGTTATAGAAATGTTCTTAGAATATCGTGGACCAAGAAGAAGAAACATTCTGACACAAAACTGGCTCAGGAACAACATCCTATCTCAGAAACTAAAATTCTTTGGCCATGTTAAACGTCACAGAGCCTTGGACGGAACAGTGATTGAAGGTACATTTCCTGGAAGAAGAGTCAGGGTTTCGACTAGCGTGGCCATGGACACATGTCGCAGCAGACACCTGGGACACCAGGCAGGAACACTGGCAGAAAATCTTCCTGTGTTTTTAGGTTTCCTTGTTATTCATTTACCCAGTGGGTTCTACAGAACAGATTTTCCAGATATACTTTTTTCAGGTTTTCTATCCAGCGCCTGCACCCCGTCTCCTCACCTCTTGATTAACTGGAATTCGTCTAGGTCTCTCCCTTAGCTCCTCATTTGTGATTCTGTCATAGCATTGTAATCCTCCTGGCCCAGTTGATGAATGTTTTAGTCATTCTCAATGTTTCCGATCCATACAACAGTATTCATTTCACCTTTGAATTAAATAATCTAACTTTTGGCATCAACATCGTGTACCATGCCAATAAGCATGGGCGGTCATGTTTTGCTCTTTCACACAATCACCAATCTTGGATCATCTGTTTTCTTGTCCCGACCAAGCCATGTCGCTGAGCCATCCAGATATTGACTTCTTCTTTCCCCTGGTTCTTTTCCTTTAAATCTTGCCAGTTCTCACTAAGTTCTCTAGTTTATTTCTTCTCATACGGCGCTTAAGAAATCTTGACTGCCAGTTTGTTTTTCATTTGTGTCTTGTAAGACTTGCTCATGGGTTTTTTCAGTCTGTCCATGATATTCTTTGCATTTTCCTCAGAAAGGATCACATTTCTACTGCCATTAAATATTATTCAGCTTGTCTGCTCATTGTCCACTAAGTTTGGTACTACATTTAACTCCCATGGTGCGATCTGCCCCTTTGGACTTACATTTTATGAATATCCACACCCAGATGTTTTATCTTTAATTTGGTGCAAACTTAACATTGTTAAGTTTACATCATCATCATCTTCCACTTTTCCCGTCAAGCATCTTGAGGAGGAATAGTTTACATTCCATAGCCTGATGGGGGGCACTAGATTGTACAAAGCCTTTGATGTCATCAATCTGTTTTCTTCTCGGGCGTCCTCTTGCTCTCATATCAGATCTTTTTTTGATGTAGAGCCAGTGCTGGTAGTTGATGGGGTTGCATTCCAGATGGCCGAAACCATTTGATCTTCTGCCTTTCCATATGTGAGGCATAAGGTGTTGCTCCTGCTGTCTGTCTGATAACATTGTTTCTTACTCGGTTAAGTTTAAAAGTATTGAAAATATAACTGCCGTCTACTGCCTATAGTACCTTGCGGTCTATGACAGCTAGGTCTTGAGCATGAGGAATTAAGGCTAGTGCAGTCACCCTGTATTGTAGAGGTTAGGGTTTTCTTTTTGCCCTGGGAAGAATCCAATCCAAATCAAGGAACAAACCTGGGTCTCCCATATGATGTTCTAGCCACTTGGCTAGAAGCTCTTCTTTTATTAGAAATATACACCTTCAAATTACTGTTGCTCTGTTTGAAATATCCCATTTATGTGCATCTTGCTTCTACATATGTATAACAGTGCATTAGCTCATTATACGTTAGCAATTAGTTGATGTATATTAACAGCAAGGGTAGTCACATAGCTGCTACTGCCATTTGGGTATCAAGTGTAAGTAAAAGTCAAGTCAAGGGCTCTACTTAAGGTGCAGTGGCCAAGTGGTTTATTCACATTTTGATAAACCAATCAGCATTTATGGCAAAGGGATTACAAGCACAGTTTGTAATCCTGCCTACCCACAATCGAAACACAGCTGTGGGCAATTCGGCAGCAGACCATCTTGTGTTGGTTTTTTATGAAATGGTATGGGTGCTGGTCGTTCAGAAAGCAATGGCAAACTACTGAATGCAAACTTGTCCAGGCATCATGAACAGCGAAATAATGCTGGGGTTGACTGTTACCTCCTGTAAAGGATATGCAACTAACTGTTTTAAATCAGCATTCGGTGGGTACACACCTGTGAGACCTGGACACTTACTAAACAAGCTGAATAGCGCATAAATGCCTTTGAATATAAATGCTATAGACGAGTTCTAAGAATATCTTGGATAAAGAAAAGAACAAATGCATCCATACTTCAAGAGCTGAATATTGAAGACGGTTGACTATTAAAGACGATAAAACAAAGAAAATTTGAATATTTTGGTCACTTGAAACGTCACGAAAGTTTGGAGAGAACAATAATGGAAGGGTATATGCCTGGGAAGAGAGGAAGAGGACGGCCAAAGAGAAGATGGGTGCAGGATGTGGCGGATGATCTCCAGATGGGTGTATCGGACGTGGGGCACCTTGCTTATGGTCGAGAGATTTTCCAGAAGGTTGTTATGGGAGCGAGGTTCTGCAAAGAACATGCTACTGAATGAATGAATGAATTTGGTGGGTGATGAGGTCAATGTCACACAAGCTGCCTTTATTTCCCAAGATATTTCTAGGTATTCATTTTAGGCTGGGTCAACCTCAGAGCTCAGACCTATGTTGAAAAATCTGAATTTGCCTAGTTGTGGATTGAACACATGACCTTCCAGATCAGCAAGCGAGTGTCTAGCCACTAAAGATGAGGCTGTACTGGTTGGAAAATATAATCCTGCCTCTGCTAGGAATTGAGCTCGGACCACTGTCTTGGCAGGCAGGAGCACTAGCCAGTGTGCCATTGCGGCTACTTGATATTTATTACAAATAATCTCATCACCATCATTATGAAGTGGCCTTGCTAGCTGGCATGAGGGATCATGCCCTTGCATATCTCCCAGTTTTCTGTACTGTTTATGAATGATTGTGATGCACACCATGATGCGAAACTGTGCCTTAGCTACTACTCTCTCTGCTATCCTCTGTCACTGTGGCCATTACTTTTACTTCCCATTAGAATGCATTCCAGGTGGTTTACTTCCCATAGCATGGCCAAAGAATGTTGACTGCTTTTGTCAGGGACATTAGTGTGGGTGGGAGCTACGGTAGCACAGTAGCTAGACAGCTTACCTGCTAGCCCTTTGGTCGTGGGTTCGAATATAGCCTGAGGAAATATCTGGAAGGTAAAAGTGGCAGGGATCTACCAAAACTATGTGGACACAGAACATTCAAGACACCTTGGACACAGAATGTTGAAGACACCTTGGACACAGAACATTCAAGACACCTTGGACACTGAACATTAAAGACACCATGGACACAGAATTTTGAAGACACCACATGAACACAGAATATTGAAAACACCCTGGACACAGAACATTGAAGACACCTTGGTCACAGAATGTTGAAGACACCACGTGGACACAGAACATTAAAGACACCTTGAACATAAAGCATCCAATCATTTCTACGTGATGATGATGATGGGTATATATCTTCGCGTAGTTTGTGGCTTGTTGATCATGTCTGTCCACGGCCTTCTAGCTCCTGTGCTGCCAATCATTTCTGATACCAACTTTCATCCATGCCATGATGCCAAACTGCCAAGTATCTTCTCTCTTGGTCTCTCTTTCCTCCTCTCTAGCTTTCCCATTGTGGTGACATACTCCAGCTTTCCCCTTCTCATGACATGCTAAAAAAAATGTAGAATGTCTTCTTCTGATGCGTGGAACCAGTTCTCTTTGTGAATTCTTTCAGGATATATTCATTGCTCTTTCTATCCATCCACAGTGTGTCTCATTATGTTTTTGTAAAACCACATCTCCATCGCTTTGACATAATTTCCTCACTTGTCTGCTAATTGTCCATAATTCTCTTCCCTACAACAGGATTAGCTTAATAAAGCTCTTAAGAACTCTCTTCCTCACCTTAATTGATACAGAATATTCTCCATCTTGTAAAATGCTGTCTTTGCTGGGCTATTCTACATTTAACTTCCTTCACACATCTTCCATCTGATGTTAGTAAAGTACTCATACTATAATGTAACACATTCACCTGTTTCGGATTGGTTCTAGTCACTTTGATATAGCATTTGGGTTGGGTAAGCAGTTTTTAAACACAAAAGCTATGGGTATATAATGTTTGTTTGTAACAAGCATTACTTTTGTTTTTTCCCTGTTATTTTGACTTTCTGCTACAATCATATCAATTATGTCTTTCAGCTGTGTTTCATTTTCAGCGACCAAAATTTATATATATATATAAAATGCAGTATATGCATCTTGGTGTGTAATAGACATATATTACTACAGACAGTATATTACTTGATTTCATACTTGTAGCCAGCTACTAGACATGTATTACTGTTGTACTTCACCATCATTCTTGTAGACGTTGCCTGTTTGTCAGAGCACAATTTTAATGCATGCTGTAAAACAGTTTTATTCGCCCCAGATAATTAACCCACGAATGGTTGCTCCTGGCTCCCTTACTATGGCACAAACTGGCCAGATGGCGGGGTTGGAGCAGGCTGGGCAGAATCAGCCGCAGCCAGTCTACAGTGAGTATGGTTTCTGCGTGGTATCCATAGACTGCTAGTGAACTAACATGAGAATTTTAAAGAAAATATCTAAATAATTACAAGGGAACTCATCAAACAAAACACACACATAAAGAAATTTTCTTCTTCTTTATTTTTATATTTTTACTTTGTTGCGTTATTTACTTACAGAGTCAGGACTGAAAATCATTCTCTAAGGGACTTGTTTCATGTTGAATATTTATTATTATCTATCATCTGCTGTTACATATTATTGGCTATTATTATCCACTGTTATCTGTTATTATCTACCAATTATCTATTATTGTCTATTATTATCCACTGTTTATCTATTATTATCTACTATTATATATTATTGTCTATTGTTATCCACTGTTATCTACTGGAAGGCCCCGCTATATGTCGCTTCGGTTTACGTAGTTTCGTCGTCACAATGTGACATCACTTTACGCCGCTACGTTCCGCCATAACATTGTCACCTGTGTATACACCTGTATAGTGTTTCGCTTTACGTCGTTTCACTAAAAGTCATGTTTTCCAAGAACGTAACCCCGCCGTTGACCGGGGCCTTCCAGTATTATTATCTACTATTATATATTATTGTCTATTATTGTCCACTGTTATCTATTATTATCTACTATTATATATTATTGTCTATTATTGTCCACTGTTATCTATTATTATCTACTATTATTATATATTATTATCCACTGTTATCTATTATTATCTACTATTATATATTATTGTCTATTATTTTCCACTGTTATCTATTATTATCTATTATTTTTTTTAAATACTTTTTAAAATAATTTTATATAGTATTTATATAGTATTTTTTTTATTTATACTTTTTTTTTAAATCTACTATTATATATTATTATCTATTATTATCCACTGTTGTCTATTATTATCTACTATTATTTATTAGTGTCTATTATTATCCATTATTGTCTATTATTGTCCACTGTTATCTATTATCTACTATTTTTTATTGTCCATTATTATCCACTGTTATCTATTATTATCTAAAATTGTCTATTATTATCCACTGTTATATATTATTACCTATTATTATCCACTGTTATCTATTATTATCTATTATTATGTATTATTTATTAACTATTATCTATTAATATATAATATCTACTATTATCTGTGTTGTTTTTTTAAAGTTGCAGTATTGTGCAGTGTGCACTGGCAAGATACAGCATAAAAACCAGGAAATAAATTGTGCAACCTCTTGTTCCTGGCGTTTTAGTTTAAATATTTCAAAGTGCTCCAGTTTTCCATTATGCCATTGTTAACATATCTCAAAGTGCTCCAGTTTTCCTTTATGCCATTGTTAACATATCTCAAAGTGCTCCAGTTTTCCATTATGCCATTGTTAACATATCTCAAAGTGCTCCAGTTTTCCATTATGCCATTGTTAACATATCTCAAAGTGCTCCAGTTTTTCCTTTATGCCATTGTTAAAATATAACTAAAACTTGAGATTGCCATCGGCTAAATATATTACGCGACCAGGGTGGAATAGACATAAACATAACGAGCTTATGGTAGAAAATAGCTCAGCTGTGGAACAATCCTCCGTAGTGACTCACAGATGCTGGTAATTCCCTGTACAAAAAACATCACAAACTGTTTGAACATTATCTCAGTACAGATCACATGTCCCCTTTAATAATTCAGCCCTGTGACCAAGTAGTTATGAACAAGATTCGCAATCCCGCATACCGCGGTTGGAACACAGTTGTGGACGATTTGGGAACAGACCACTTTGTCGTTCAAAAAGCAGTAGCAAACTACTGGATGTAAACTTGTCAAGAAATCACAAGCAGCAAAAAAAAAGAAAAAACGGGGGTTGACTGCAGCATCCTGTAAAATTATATGCAACTAACTTTTTTTTTAAATATATCCTAGTATACAAAACATTATTCTGTCTTGTTTCCAGATTATTTCTCTTATCTGATTATATTCAATCAATCATGTGCCATGCTGGAAAGCGTGGTCGGTCATAACTCGCCATTTCACTTGATCACCAGAGTCGTGGATCAGCTCAGTGTTCCTGTCTCGTCCATGCCATGTGGCCAAGCCATCCGCATATTTTCCTCTCAGTCTTCCTCTTGGTCTGTTCCCTTCGATCTTGCCAGTTGTCACTAAGTTCTCCAATCCATTTCTTCTCATAACATGTCCAAAAAATCTGTCTACGTCTAATTTCTCTAATCAATTTACGAGTTTCATTTGTCTCCTGTCATTGGTTTTTCTATCTGTCCATGGTATTCTTTGCATTTTCCTCAGAAACCACATTTCTGCAGCCATCAGATGTTTTTCAGCTTGACTGCACATTGATTATATTACTGTAATAATAATGATTATTTAGTTATGTAATAATATCGTTTTGCACGGTTGCTATATGTATATAATGCATAATATTATTACTATTATTATTGTTGTGTAAATTGTCATTATTGTTAATGTTGTTGTTTAAAATTATAACCTTATAAGAGATGTGAGATTTAAATAATGTATCCAGGGTGAGAAATAAGGACAGGATGTCAGTCTGGCCTGTGTGCCCAATTTGAGATGCATTCAAAATGTTTGTGCTCTCTCTCTCTCTCCTTCCACCCACACTATTGTTTTTCTTTCTTTTTTCAACAGTGACAGCCCACCAGCCTCTACCCGCTCACATGCACCCACAGCCTGCCCACGGACAGGCCATGCCGCACCCATCTCCCACCCAACAGGTGCAGACCCACATGCCCAACCCAGCCACCTCACCCGTCCAGCAACACAACTCCCAACCACTGCCCCACCTCATGTCCCAAGGGCCATCTCAGCCCAGCACCCCGCAGCCGGCTCACTACCCGCAGATGACGCTGAACTACACACACGCAATCCCAACTGTCCCCCGGACATCCATTTCTGGGCAGCAGAACATGACAGCCGGGCATACGTCCATGAACTTCATGTCAGCAGCACCCCAGTTCACATATAATGGCAATACTGCCCCGTACGCATTTTCCCCAGCTCCCCAGCCACAGGCACCTCAGAATTCCTCGCATGGATCAGGGCCACAGACCCACCAGTACGTGGTCATGCCCCAGCCAAGTCCTCAGGGTCATCTATCCATGCAGCAACATGCAGCTCAGCAGTACTCAGCCGCCGGCATCCCCTACCAACCACAGCATCTTATGCAAGGTAATAACTGCACCGGGCAGGGAGGGGGGGGGGGGGGGGGGGGGGGGGGGGGGAGACTTTCATCATCAGTTTTCTTATATTCATAGATTCAGTCAATGCAAATATAGCGTGCTTGTAAAGCCTCACTACACTTTGTATGTAGAACAGATTTGAACAATGAAGTGCATGATGTCATAAAAGATGTGCTAAAAATTCATTAAATCAGTTAAATAGTCACTGCTGTGGTCTAACACTGTTTTAGGGAAGCTGGAATGTACCAATTAAGTATTCATTATAACAGGTGTTGGAAATGTCCACCACAGGCTTCAAGACATGACTGTACATGTCTCTTCATATTGTCAAATACCTTCTGCAACTTGTCTATTGTTATTTCCGCATGTATCGACCACCATTTCGAAACACTTGTTCAACCAAAAAAATTCTTTCTTCCGTTGATAACACCATTCTGTTTGAAGTACAAAAATTACTCCAGCAGACGACAGCCATTCACTGCATATTGCTTCACGATGGACTGTGGAGCACATCTTTTTTATGACGTCATGTACTTCATTTTTCAAACTTGTTCTACATACAAAGTGTAGTGAGACCTTACAACCACCCTGTATAAGGTGTGGCACAGGCTTCTTAAGGGAGACAGGATTTGTCAGAAATCCATCAGGAAGTGCAACTTGTAGAACTTCATTATACATCAAGTAACGTGTCCCAAAGTACTTTCCTGCCATATGTCTGTCATGTCACATTCTGTAGGCCTGAATGTACAGAGGAACAGGTGGTCAGTCTCTCCTCTCTTTTAGCAGGTGATGAGCTCAGATGTCACATCCTCAGCCAACCGTATGAAGTTCCCAACTTCACTACAATTTCCAGCATTTACTTACTGGTTTAGTAGGCATTTTTGCATTAAGTAGTTTGCCATTGCTTTCTGAACGGTCAGCACTGATACCATTGTGAAAATCCACCTCAAGTGACCTGCTCTCAAAGTGCCTGTGCTGAGTTCGAGCCCAGCATGTTGAGATTGGGAAACTGCTTCTACTGCTACTAAGCCAGACACCTGGCAGAACTGGGAAACTGCTTTTTACTACTACTAAGCCAGACACCTGGCAGAACTGTATAACCTACTGTTATGGAGTATGCACATGCCGCTTCAGTGGTCTGGGTTCCATTCTTTCTATGGCTTCTACCCCTTCTGTGATCACTTTCATATGCTCATAAATAAACAAAGAAATGAATTGCCTCCATGGTGGCATAATGGCTAGTGCACTTGGCTGCCAAGATAGTGTTCTGGGTTGAGATCCAGTTCTGGGGGTCAACCTAACCTCATAAAAATGGGTACTAGAGAATTTTCTGAATTGTCTGGGATGGAATGCTGATGGGGAAGCATCATTCAGCATAATGTCTTCTTGTGCCTCAAACTCTCATCAGCATTTTCAGCTTGGGAATCAGCCAAAAATCACAAGGAGCAGTGTTGAGAGAGTAGGGAGCCTGGGGAATCAGGGGAATATTGTGTTTGTCAGGAAAGTCTAAATCAAATGCAAAGAATGTGAGCAAATGGACCGTGGGTAACAGTAACTGTCATCTCCAAATGTACCTGTGGGTAACAGTAACTTTCATCTCCAAATGTACCTTTGGGGTAACTAACTTTCATCTCCAAAAGGACCTGTGGGTAACAGTAACTGTCATCTCCAAATGTACCTGTGGGTAACAGTAACTTTCATCTCCAAATGTACCTTTGGGGTAACTAACTTTCATCTCCAAAAGGACCTGTGGGTAACAGTAACTTCCATCTTCAAATGTACCTGTGGGTAAAGTATCTTTCATCACCAAATTGGCCTGTGGGTAACAGTAACTTTCATCTCCAAATGTACCTGTGGGTAACAGTAACTTCCATCTCCAAATGTACCTGTGGGTACCAGTAACTTCCATCTCCAAATGTGCCTGTGGGTAACAGTAACTTCCATCTTCAAATGTACCTGTGGGTAACAGTAACTTCTATCTTCAAATGGAGCACAGGCCCACTAGCAACTCATGCCAGCCTCTTTGTGGACTTGTTCATGAGTGGTTGGAGTTTGCAGCTGAAGTTGTATACATGGTGAAGTAGTCTGAGAATAGATACAGTAAGGCCAACCAACTCATTGGACACATGGCAACAGTACTAAAGAACAAACATGTATCAGTAGATATTAAATAAGCACTCTACAACACAATCTTTCTACCAACTCTGTGCTATCAATGACAAATCTGGACAATGACAGAAAAAGAGAAAAGAAAAATTTCAATGGAAATGATATGCCCAAGAAGAATACTCAATGTATCAAGAAGAGAAAAAATCAGAAATGATGAAATCATGACTAAAGTGGGGGTTATAGCTGCTTTGGATTGTATTAGAAAAAAGCAAGGTAAATGGTTCAGCCATATAACTAGGCTACCAACAGTAAACCAATGAGTTATAAACCAAATGGAACCAGAAGAAGAAGCTAATCATGTAAATGGTAGACAGAGAGAATAAGTCCATGAGAATCTCGATCCAAGAAGACCGTAATCTGGCACTCCAACAGTTTATACTTCACCTCGACACTGCAAGGTACAAGAGAAACAGTGCAAGGTACAAGAGAAACAAAATGAGATGATGATGATGATGAGGTAGACGTCTCACGCAAACCCTACTTGTTGCATCTTGCACCTACTTGGTAGGTTACAGTGTTGTTATTCTTTGCATCCCTGATGAACCTCGTTAACACATAGGTGCCCATGCACTGCCATGAAGACCAACATGCAGCTCTTGTAGGAGGAGTTTGACAAACTTTCTGATTGCCCACATCAGTCACACACAGCTAGCGAATGCTTGAGCTCCTGTACAAGGCATGCAACTAACTTAATGTACACTTATCTCACTTGTTTCAAAACAATATATTCATTCATTCAGTAGCATGTCCTTTGCAGAACCTTGCTCCCATAACAACCTTCCAGAAAACTTCTCAGTCATAAGCAAGATGGCCCACATCCGATACACTCATCTGGAGATCATCTACCGCATCCTGCACCCATCTTCTTTTTAGTCTTCCTCTTCCTCTCTTTCCAGGCATATACCCCTCCATTACTGTTCTCTCCAAACTTTCATGACGTTTTAAGTGACCAAAATAATTCAATTTTCTTTGTTTTATTGTCTTTAGACAACCTTCTTCAGTATTCAGATCTTGTCGTATGGATGCATTTGTTCTTTTCTGTATCCTAGATATTAACACCCGTCTATAACATCTATATTCAAAGAAATTTATGCACTGTTCAGCTTGTTTAATAAGTGTCCAGGTCTTACAGGCGTATGTTGCAATGGGAAAGATGCATGCTCTTATAACTCTAAACTTTTGTAGGTCTACCTGCCCCACGCCACAATATATTCAGTTTTTTAAGAGCAATAGATATTCATCTTTTAATTTCTTTCATTGCGTCACCGTTGTTGGTAATTAATGACCCGAGATATTCAAAATTGTCCACCACCTCCAACTTTTCCTCATTAACATACATCTCCATATCAGTTTTATCTCCATGCATTATCTTTGTTTTTGCTATGTTAAGATATAAGTTGTGATTTACTTATTACGTTGTGATACTTATCTCAGTTGTGTTTCAAAACAATGTATTCCCATGATGAATTTATAGACAGAAGCCACAAACAGTAGGTTGCGTATATCTAATGTAGTCCATCATCATCTTCTCCCACTTTTACCGTCAAGCCTCGTGGGGAGGAACAGTTGACGTTCCAGTGCTCGTTAGGTGACACTGCATGGTGTCATTCCGTGTGACTACAATGTCTTTGATGTCATTAATCCATTTTCTTCTCGGGAGTCCTGCTCTCGTAGCAAATTTTCTTTGATGTAGGGCCAGTGCTGGTAGTTTATGGTGTTGCATTCTAATGAGATGGCCAAACCATTTGATCTTGTGTCTTTCAACAAATGTGGTACACTATCTGTCTTAATGCCTGCACTTGCAAATTTCAACAAATGTGATCACACTATCTGTCTGATAACATAATTTCTTACTCAGTCTCTGATAGTTAAGGTGGCAGCTCTCCTCAAGCATCTCACCTCACAGCTGTTGACTTTGCATAAATATGATTTGGATAATATCCAAGTTTGACATTGGTAGTATAGAGTTGGTGTGAATATGCAATTTCTTTTATCTGTCTTTTTGACGACATAGGTATGTTTGGATGTTTCAGTGTGGGTGATAGTTGATATATAAGCGCATTTGCTTTTTGACATCTGTTTTTGATTCCTCTGTCTGTTCTGCCATATACTGTAAAAATACTTCCTAGATATTTAAATTCTTTAATTTGTTTCAGAGGTGTACTATTTATCAGTGTATTTAGTGGACCAGGAGATCTGCTAACCTGCATTAATTCATTGTTGGTTGTATTTATTTGCATATTGTATCTGCTGCATGTTGAACTCTGCAGCTACTTGTGTCTATGTCTCCCACAGGACCCCCACAGATGCCCCCAAGCCACACACAGAGCCCCAACCAGAACAGCCCGCACCTGATACATCCGGGCATGTCTGCCTGCCTGCACCAGCAGGTGTCTGGTGCCCAGCCAGGCATCTATATGCAGGGTAGGTACTCGGGCTAGGATGCAGGCATGCTTTGTCTTTCTGTGTTGTAGCTGCTCACTCATGTGTGTGTATTTTGCTTGCTTACGAATGTGTGTATTCTGCTTGTTTACAAATGCGTGTGCATTCTACCTGAAGGGGTGGGACGCTCTCCTATCTCTTTTTCTTTTTTCCCCCCTTTCTCCTTTCTTCCTGTTTACAAATGTGTGAGGGGGAGTCTCTCTCTCTCTCTCTCTCTCTCTCTCTCTCTCTCTCTCTCTCTCTCTCTCTCTCTCTCTCTCTCTCTCTCTCTCTCTCTCTCTCTCTCTCTCTCTCTCTCTCTCTCTCACACTCTCTCTCTCTCTTCTCTCTCTCTCTCTCTCTCTCTCTCTCTCTCTCTCTCTCTCGATCTATCTATGTCTCTCTCTTTCTCTCCATTTTTCCTGTTTACACATGTAGGTGTGGGGCTGCCTCTCTCTTTCTCTGTATCAGACTGCTTGTCTTTCTGTCTGTCTCTCTCCTGTTTCTCCCCCCCCCCCCTCTCTCTCTCTCTCTCTCTCTCTCTGCTATTGAATTAGCAGGATGTGAAGAAGTATGATCACCCATGCCAGTCAACACTGAGATAGTTTAGTTGCAAGTATTACGAGACCACTCATCCAATCCAAGAGACAAATGTATGGGAGAAATAAACAGAAGTGGTGGGATAGAGAAATCAGCCTTTTCTGAGGAAATACTGAGCAATGGATGCAGAGGAAACCACAGACAGATATAAGTTTAAACAGTTGGGCAATACAAATGTATATTAGTTAGTTAGTTATCAGTTGGGGTATCTTCGTTGCACTCCGGACATGTCCATAGGTGCTCAGATCCTCCCCCCAGCATATGCATCAGCGTCCGGTGGCTAATAGTGCCAGTTCTGTGTTGGTTGACGAGGCGCTTTGTTTTCCCGATGTACCTCTCGCGTCTGGCTGTGCCGATTCTTACTCCCAGGTCTTTCATCCTGGAGAGCGATGTGGAATCACTGGCGTCAAAATCCTCTGTTCTCGCCATATCTTTAAGGGCGTTAATAACATCCGCACGATCCATGGGCTGGCCATCTACAGGGGGTGCAGAGCCAGCCAATTTATCAGCTCGTTCATTTCCCTCGACTCCCGCATGTCCCGGGACGAAGATGAAGGTGACTTTGCGGACAACAGACTTCCGCAGCGACTCAGTCCACTGTCTACGTACAGATCCAGATTCGACCTTCTGAATCATGCTCATTGAATCACTTAGTACACACACGTTGGTATAATGCTGTGATTCCAGCCATATGAAAGCCTGTGTAACTGCCATCACCTCCATCGTCATGCTGCTCGTGGTCATAGAGTGGGCACCACTGGATTCTTGAACGGTTCGGCCCGCTGAACGGGCTGTAAATGCCCACGCACTTTTCTGCTGCTTTACAACAGATCCATCTGTATAGATGAGCACTTCGGGGCTATCTGAGTGATAGATGAGCGCGTTAACCTCTGCATTGACAGCGGCAGGGTTCTGCTCTCTGCACCGTCTGTCGAGTGTGATAATGCAGGAGAAGGTACACTTAAAAGCTGGAGGCACCGGCACCCATTCCTTGCCGGGGTTGATACTGGTAAGACTGCAGACCTGTCCGACGACATCTTCCGCCCGACCCATCCATGATTTGCCCCTCTATAGCCTGTCACCCTTTTCTCTGAATACAGCGTCATGCAGAGGGTGCTGCTCATCTGCACTTATTTTTAAGTATGCACGAGCTCTCCAGATCTTGATCCTGTGTTCCATTGTCGGGAAGTCAAGGAGGTATCTCTTTGCTACACAGCTGGTGTCTCTCGTGCAGCCCAAAATGATGCGCATGGCTTCGTTTTGTACCTTTTCAAGTCTTCCAATCTGTGTAGGGCTGACAGTGAGGATGGCCAGGGCATACTCGATGCGTGAAAGCACAAGTCCTTGGAACAGAAGTAATAGCAGTCTTTGCTCAATATTGGCAGTCGCCATGACTCTCATTGCTGCCAAACCTTTTCGAGCCTTCGTTATGACATAATCGACATGATCTCTGAAGGACAGGCTACGATCAAGCCTCATGCCTAAGATATGTCATTGACTGGGTTCTACTCAGAATGCTCCCATCCATTCTTACTGCCGGCAGGTCTGTTTTCACAATATGGTTGTTTAGTGAGAACCATGTAACCGCTGCCTTTGCAGGGTTGACAAGGGCATCGGCATCAGCACACCATGAGGAAATTCGATCTAGTTCGCCCTGCATATAGTTGGCAACCGCCTGTCTATCTCGACCCTGTCGATACACGAGGATGTCGTCAACGAATGATAGAGTCCTACCCCTCCCATCCAACTGTTGTTCAGTGATCGGCACCGTATACACGTTGAATAGTACTGGTGACAGTGGTGAACCCTGCGGCAATCCTGGACATATCGTTATCGGCTCAGAAGACCAACTCCCGCATCTTAGCACCACCTTCCTTTGGAGTAGAACTGCAGCTATCCATCGTACAAGGTGAGGGTGCACTTTCAGTCTGAGGAGGGTTTGCATCAAGTGCTCGAAAGATACTCTGTTATATGCGTCCTCTAAGTCTATGGCGGCCGCACATGTCTCTTCTCTGACCTGAAATCCTTCGTAAACATCTTGAGCAAAGACCGCCGCATTCAGCCATGACTCTTTGTTGCGTCTGTATCCTCCAAGTGTGGGCGGGAAGCAGCCGAGCTGTTCCAAGTCCCAAGCAAGTCTGTGTGCTACAATTTTCTCCAGTAGCTTGCCAACAGTATTCTGCATCGTAATGATTCTGTAGCCGCTTATCTTGGAGTGGTCTTTGTTCGGTTTTGGCAGCGGCAGCAAGTAGCTGTGTCGCCATTCTTCTTTGACCTGACCGCTCTGGATACTGGTGTTGAATTCTCTGGCCAGTTCTTCCATGTCATCATCTGATATCACCATTAGGTCACCATATCGGATGCCGTCTGGGCCTGGGGCGGTGTTAGGTGATTTCTTGAGCATCGCACGCAATATGTCAACTGTGATTGTCCATTCTTCGTCTGTCCCGACCCCCTCGCACAACTGAGAGAGTGTTGTTGTGGTCCTCTGTCTGGCGGGCTTGTCTTTCTGGTCAGTCTGTTCTATGTAGCGTGCAAGAAGGGCCTTACCTTTATCTGCATCCGACTTTTTCCATGCGAGGTCTGTGCCTTGAAAGTCTGGAATACCCCTACGTTGTGCAGCACCGTTCATGCTCTTGTGGAGGCGCCAGAATGTCGTAAGAGATTGCTCGGAGCACACCTTCCTGCAGAACTCGTCCCATTTGTCGGCCTTGGCCTGTTTGGCGCAGGATTTGAATAAAGTCGTCGTCCTAACGACCTCAGTCTTCTGTATATACCTATATACAAATGTATATAAGCAACACAAACTTCATCTAAATATCAGACAGATCATGATTGTCAATGTCCGCTCCAGACCAGGTGCCTGAAGATGAAGACTGAGTGGCTTAGAAAGTTAATAATGGAGGCTTGGTTTCTGGAAGATGTGACCGGACCGGCAAACACCGCAGTGGGCACAGCCAAAGTTATATCAGTAAATTTGACAAACACTGCAGTGGACACATCCAATGTTATGTCGGTTAATTCGACAAACACCGCAGTGGACACAGCCAAATTTATGTCAGTTAATTCGACAAACAACGCAATGGGCACAGAAAAAGTTATGTTGGTTAATTCAACAAACACTGCAGTGGACACAGCCAAAGTTGTCCATTAATTCAACAATCAACACGGTGGACTCAGCCAAAGTATGTCGATTAATTCAACAAACACTACATTAGACACAGTCAAAGTTATGTCAGTTAATTCAACAAACACCACATTGGACACTGCCAAAGTTATGTTGGTTAATTCAACAAACACCACATTGGACACAGCCAAAGTTATGTTGGTTAATTCAACAAACACCACATTGGACACAGCCAAAGTTGTGTTGGTTAATTCAACAAACACCACATTGGACACAGCCAAAGTTATGTTGGTTAATTCAACAAACACCACATTGGACACAGCCAAAGTTATGTTGGTTAATTCAACAAACACTACATTAGACACAACCAAAGTTATGTTGGTTAATTCAACAAACACCACATTGGACACAGCCAAAGTTATGTTGGTTAATTCAACAAACACCACATTGGACACAGCCAAAGTTATGTCGGTTAATTCAACAAACACCACATTGGACACAGCCAAAGTTATGTCGGTTAATTCAACAAACACCACATTGGACACAGCCAAAGTTATGTTGGTTAATTCAACAAACACCACATTGGACACAGCCAAAGTTATGTCGATTAATTCAACAAACACCACATTGGACACAGCCAAAGTTATGTTGGTTAATTCAACAAACACCACATTGGACACAGCCAAAGTTATGTCGATTAATTTAACAAACACTACATTGGACACAGCCAAAATTATGTTGATTAATTTAAACACCAAAGTGGACACATCCAAAGTTATGTCAGTTAATTCGGCAAAGGCTTCTAAATGGGTTAGTTAGTTGCGAATCCTTTACAGGACATTGCAGTCTACCCCAGAATTTTTTCGCTGTTTATGATTTCTTGGCAAGTTCACACTCAGTAGCTTGCCATTGCTATCTGAATGACCGGCACTCATACCATTGAATGAAAACTAACACAAGGCAGTCTGCTGCCAAATTGCCCGCAGCTGCGTTTTAAATGCAGTATGCAGGATTACGAACTGCATTCGTAACACCTTCGCCACAGAGCCGGCTTGTAAATGGGTACCAGACAATTTTTTAAAGTTAGTTGTGAATTAAAGGCAGTAAGAACAGAACTGGTTGCAGCAGCACATTGTGCCATGGTCTGGTATTTATCAGTGGGTGTTGGTTTTAGCGCTGGGCTTTGTGGGCTTGAAGTTGTATTTGTTTAGTTTTGTCTGTTGTTATTGGATATGTTATCTGAGTCGGCAGGTGTTTTGGGATTGGGGGTGTTTGGAGACACTGTTTCTGTTGAGAGAGATACTGGTTGTTTGTAGCATGTTTGGAGATATTGGTTGTTTGTAGTGTGTTTTTTGGAGATGTTGGTTGTCTGTAGTGCGTTTTTTGGAGATATTGGTTGTCTGTGGTGTGTTTTTTGGAGATATTGGTTGTATGTAGCATTTTTGGAGATATTGGTTGTCTGTAGTGTGTTTGGAGATATTGGTTGTCTGTAGCATGTTTGGAGATATTGGTTGTTTGTAGTGTGTTTGGAGATATTGGTTGTTTGTGGTTGCGGATATTGTTTGTGTATTAATATCTTTGTTGCGTTTAGTGGTATTGTTTGTCTTTGGAGATATTGTGTTTGTAGACATTTGATTTTGTTTGGAGGTATTGTTTGTGTTTGTAGACATTGTTTTTATATGGAGATAAGGTTTTTGCAGAAATGTGTTGTCTTTGCAGATGTTTATTGTCTTTGCAGACATTGATTTTGTATGTTTGCAGACATTTATTATGTTTGCAGACATTGATCATGTATAGATGACTTGGCCAGGCAGACATTAATCATGTATAGATGACTTGGCTAGACATGGTCTTGTTGCAGACATTAATCATGTATAGATGACTTGGCTAGACATGGTCTTGTTGCAGACATTAATCATGTATAGATGACTTGGCTAGACATGGTCTTGTTGCAGACATTAATCATGTATAGATGACTTGGCTAGACATGGTCTTGTTGCAGACATTAATCATGTATAGATGACTTGGCAAGCTCTTGTTTGTATATGCAGACATTAATCATGTATAGATGACTTGGCTAGACATGGTCTTGTTGCAGACATTAATCATGTATAGATGACTTGGCTAGACATGGTCTTGTTGCAGACATTAATCATGTATAGATGATTTGGCTAGACATGGTCTTGTTGCAGACATTAATCATGTATAGATGACTTGGCAAGCTCTTGTTTGTATATGCAGACATTAATCATGTATAGATGACTTGGCTAGACATGGTCTTGTTGCAGACATTAATCATGTATAGATGACTTGGCTAGACATGGTCTTGTTGCAGACATTAATCATGTATAGATGACTTGGCTAGACATGGTCTTGTTGCAGACATTAATCATGTATAGATGACTTGGCAAGCTCTTGTTTGTATATGCAGACATTAATCATGTATAGATGACTTGGCTAGACATGGTCTTGTTGCAGACATTAATCATGTATAGATGACTTGGCAAGCTCTTGTTTGTATATGCAGACATTGATCATGTACAGATGACTAGACAAGCTCTTGTGTATGCACAGCTAGGCATATATGCTTCCTTTAACCCCAGCTCCTTCTATGGTTTCCCTGTCACCCCACTTTTATGTATCCCGCGATAGACTCCGGAATTGACTGTCTTCATATCGGTTTTGTTTTACACAGTTTGTTTTGTTTATTGTTGCCGTCTTTGGTTCATTTTAGTGAGTTTATTTTGTTTATTGGTTTATTTATACTGTCTTTGGTTTACTTTAGTGAGTTTGTTTTGTTTATCGATGTATTCTTTGGTTTATTTTAATGTGTTTGCTTTGTTACTTTATGTTGTCTTTGGTTTATTTTAGTGAGTATATTTTGTTTATTGGTTTATTTATACTGTCTTTGGTTTATTTTAGTGAGTTTGTTTTGGTTATTGATGTATTCTTTGGTTTATTTTACTTTTTTTTTTTTTTAATATATTAATTTATGCTGTCTTTGATTTATTTTAGTAAGATTGTTTTGTTATTGATGTATTCTTTGGTTTATTTTAATGTGTTTGCTTTGTTACTTTATGTTGTCTTTGGTTTATTTTAGTGAGTATATTTTGTTTATTGGTTTATTTATACTGTCTTTGGTTTATTTTAGTGAGTTTGTTTTGGTTATTGATGTATTCTTTGGTTTATTTTACTTTTTTTTTTTTTTAAATATTAATTTATGCTGTCTTTGATTTATTTTAGTAAGATTGTTTTGTTATTGATGTATTCTTTGGTTTATTTTAATGAATTTGTTTATTTTATTGATGCCTTCTTTGGTCTATTTTAGTGAGTTTGTTTATTTTATTGATGCCTTCTTTGGTTATTTTAGTGAGTTTGTTTATTTTATTGATGCCTTCTTTGGTTATTTTAGTGAGGTTGGTTTGTATATTGATGCATTCTTTGTGTTTTGTATAGTTGTCGCGAGTTAAATAAACTTGTTAGTTCGATCAATGACAACCAAGCCCGACATTGGTCTGCAAACACAGTAGACCCTGTGTTGTTGAACAGACTGTGAAAATACGTCATTGGAACTGTCTGCACCTGGTCGGCTTTTTTGTATGAGATCAAAGTGAGTCACGTCACGATGTCTACACCTGGTCGACAGTTTGTTGACAGGTTGTTGTTCGAGAGACGTGCACTGGCGTCATCTGTCTGCAGGGCGGGAATCGGCCGTTGAAAGTGATGGACAGAATGTCTGCCAGAGGTCGGAAGGATTCTGTCATATGGGGGAAAGGTCTCTGGCTCACAAACAGCCAGGATCTTTGTTGTATGAGACAAAGAATTTCCCAGATGAAAGTGAACTTGACAGCGAATTGACTCTGGTTAGTCCAGAAACAGGGGGACAAAGCCAGATTCTGGACTTATTGGCGTCTGGACTTTTTGGTAACGTCACTCAAGCACCCATATAAACCCCAGTGCGGTAATCAAGTGGAGGGAGTCGAGAAAAACATTCTGTAGTGTTAGGATAGGTGCATTATTCTGAGTTGTGTTACATGAGTGAAACTATAATGTCTAAGTGGGGATAGTTTTCCGCGGACATAGATCCAATCTGATTGCATAGTTTCTTGAGTGGCAACCAAAATAGGCATATGGTAGGCTATTTATAATATCTAATTTAAGAGTATGATTAGGAATAGAGTACAGTGCTGTGCAGTGATCTAATGTATTATAGGTGCAGTGATATAATGTATTATGATTAGTGATAGAATGTTCTATTAGTGCGGTGCTAGAAAGTATCATTGGACCGTCGGCACTGGTATCCTATTGTGTGGCTTCAACTAGCTTGTGTGATATATCATTTTTCTTGGGGAGTTGAGGACAATGTAGTGGAATAATAATTAGAGAGATTACGGATGGTTGTAGAGGGAGGAGGGGAATGTGAAATGGTAGGATCTTCCAGTAGGGCATCTGCTGGGTTTCTACCCGTTCCTTTATTCTTTCCTGGTGTTGCCATGTCTCAGATCATATGATTGAGTTATTTGGCCGTATGACAGAGATCGGATCTCTGTTACAGATCTGAGTGCTGCTATTGGCCTACAATCACCGAATTACGGTCAGGATTGAGTTGCCCTCACCATGATGTTATCTACTCTACAGGTTCCATTTACAGTTCCCCTTGAGTGTTCCACTTGAGTGTGAGATGATTTATTACGAAGAAGCAGTTCAAAGTTTTATACAATGATGGCTCATGGAAAGAAGACAGAGGTTGCTGAGAGGTTTTACACGGGGCTCAGAACCTAGTTGTTCCGCAAAAACCTGGCTTCTGCCGAGCAGGATTTAAGGAACATAAGTGTTGTGTTTAATGAGTGATAAGCTTCATCACCGAAGATTAATAACTCGCATACTAAGGACATATATATATATATATATATATATATATATACACATCTACCTAACAAACATTAATAGGTTGTGTTCTAAAAGAGGGGAAAATGTTATAATCAGAGACTTATGAACATTAGATTTTCCCCAAGTGACATTTCAGTTAATTGGAAGATTATCAGTTCAACAAACATTATGAAACAGAGTAACTTCACCGTGTGGTAGAGTGAAGACCAAGATCAACAGTGTCTATCGGATTACCGGCATCCTGTTTGTTCGAGTGATTGGAGAAAGTCGTCATCTTCTGGGTGAAGTTCACTGTCCGGAATAAATGGTGTTGTTGTGTGCTAAGCACTATGATGTTACAGACTTTGCTTCTAAATCACTGGTCTAACATTAGAATATTTGACACACATTCTACACCTTATACACACACACACACTTCTCCTACATATACTCTTTGCTTTAATAAATTTCTTGTTTTTATTTGTTGAGGCTAGAGTTGTCAAGTATGTTATATTGGGGAAGAATGAGAGGGGGCATAATCCAGGGGTGAGTAAGAGTGAGTGGAAGGTGTCTTCAGATTGAAGGAGTGTGTGGACGGAGTCTGCTGGATATCTCCAGGATAGAGATATTGGATAAAAAAAATAATGTGGGTGTTGATTCCCTTCACTCCAGGGACGACACTAAAGTGGTAAAGAACAACAAGTAACTAATACGACATTCATTCTTTACACACACGACAATAGTGATGTATTCTTTGTGTTTTGTTTATTGATGCCTTCTTTGGTTTATTATAGTGAGTTTGTTTATTTTATTGATGCCTTCTGTGGTTTATTTTAGTGAGTTTGTTTTGTTTATTAATGCCTTCTTTGGTCTTTTTTGCTGCAGTTGGTTTATTTCTATCACTGTTGAATTGTGCAACAAGACAAAATAAATGCACTTGCAGTCAGTCACACGTTGTTTCTCCATTTGTGTGTGGTCCAAACCTACTTGTTGTTTGGCACTGAGTCTGTTCACTTTCAGGCACATCCTAACCATTCCCCCAACACACCAGATGTATATTTCTTTATGATGGAGTCTTTCTTAATGCACAAATCAGTGATGCCAATTTTGCCTGTGCCTTATGTATTTGTTCATTTCTTGATTTCAGTGCCATCAACAATACAGTATCACCCACAGTAATGTTCATCTGGCCTTAGTTATGCAAGGTGAGTGTCCAGTGCCTGTCATCATCACTTCTTGTTGTTTGAGATGAGCATATTTGGACAGTTCTAGATTAAATAGTAGGTTTTGTTTTGTTATTTTGCTCGCGCTTGCTTTGAACTCGAGCGTAGTCATAAACTTCTAGTAGCACTGGACTGATTTTTGCATGTGAATTAGCTCTCCTCTATTATGAGTGTCTGCCGCCTTCAGGCAAACCCACTCTGACTTCAGAAGTACGTGTAATTTACATCCTCAAGTCAAGGAAGGCAAGTCAACATTTTAGTTCAGCTGACCGGTGTGGGGGTTGAACCTGCTACCTCAACATCAGCTCACCGGATGTTTAAGAACAAGCGTTTTATCCATTCGGCCATGCTGACCTCCACAGGGTAGATCGGTGTGTAAGAATCACTGTCATTGCATACAGATATCTTCATAAGTGCCTCAGTCTCCTCTCATGGGTAACACAAGGAGAATCTCAGAACAGTACACAAGCTCGGTTGCACTGATGGTGATCCATATGTGCACAGTAGATGTGTGTGTGTGTGTGATACAGAGTGGGTTTTATGGAGAGTGGAAGTTACATGTAGAAATCCAGTACCCATTACACACTGATGTCGTGTGTGTGTGCATGTGTGAAAGAACAAGAGGTCAAGTGAGAGAAAGAGAGGGGTGGAGGGAGAGACCGAGGGGAGAGTGAGAGAGAGACCAAAAGTAAGGGGGAGAGAGAGACAGACTGATTACCGGGTGCATGATATTCTTTTCCCCGAGGGCGAGGTGGCTTGGAAGATGTGTGGGACAAGTGGAAAAATGAATCTTAATATCTCAAAACGGTACAAATGTACAGCAGGAGAAAGGCACCCAGAGTCATGACCTGGGTGGTCCCGCCCCTAGAAAGTATGAAGGTAAATGGCCAAAACATTCGGGGAAGGGGGATGTCTAGTGATATCATTAGACACAAATGGTTCTTATTAAAATGGCCAGTCTTGTGAGGGAATCAAACATGCACCTTCTATGTCTGAGGCAGACACTGCAACCATGAGCTGCTGCTCCCCTTACCATTTGAAATAAACTCTTTATTTTCAGTAGTAAATTACCACTCTGGGGAAACATCCTGTACTAAATTGTTACATTCTTTGAGAGTTAATTTCTCTCTGTTTAACCCGTTCCATATTTAAAACATCTATGTTATCATTATTATCAATTTTGTTTCCAGGATAAGTTCGCAGTCAAGAGTTGAAGGTTGCCCTGTAATTTACTTCGGGCCAGGCGGTTAGGCTGACGTTATTTTCTGTGTCTATTCAGCCGCAGCTGTGGAACAAGCATTCCCTTGTAGCTGGAGACTTCAGGGAATGTATCGCCTGGACAGTCGAAAGGGCTTTAAGCTGTGTCCTTGTAGGTTGCTGCTTCTCTTGTCGTGCTGTCCTTATCATCACCTGTTGTCATGAGCCGCAGCAAGAAGTGTGGCGACAGAGGAAAGTACTATTCGACAGATTGTTCTTGTCATAGGTAGTATCATTGTATCTTCACACGGCCTCAACTTTGCTAATATGCAAATTTATTTGAGGTCAGTGGGATGGCCCACTGTTATGTTTTATTTGTTTACTTTCATGGGTTATTATTTGTTGTTTTAAATGTTTGATTATGGCGTGATTGTGGACAAAAGAATATATGTTTATCTGGAATTCTGGTGACAGTTGGAAGCCAGTGACACTTGTAGTTAGAATGAGAATGCAGGTTATTGTTTCTTTATGACAGTGGTTGCTATTGACTAAAGAAAGTGGTGTGAAGAAAGTGTTAGCTTGATTTGAAATCAAGCATTCAGAAACTTGATTTCATGATGTGATTATATTGCATTGTAGTTTGTACAATGTCACTTAAATGATCTGTGAACAGGATTTTTGATCTGTGAACAGGATATTTCACAAGTCGTCTGTTCATGACAAGTTGATGATTTATGCTAAAATGAATTCAGGACAATTGTAAGAAAATACTAGTTCACTTTGCTCTGTTTCTCAAATACTTTACTGAGAATTTCATGTTTGATAATGAAGTATATGATGAGAATTTCATGTTTGATCATGTGTTTCATGAGAAGTTCATGTTTGATCATGTGTTTGATGAGAATTTCATGTTTGATCATGTGTTTCATGAGAAGTTCATGTTTGATCATGTGTTTGATGAGAATTTCATGTTTGATAAGTACATTATGACAAATTCCTGTTCAATCTACATTGTGTCTTCAGTTTTAAAAGGCAAATGTCTGTTGGTATGTTGATTTCTCATTGCAAATAAATGTGATGAATTTGTTTCATTCATGGAGCCGTGTAGATTGGATCTCATTGAGTACCTCTTTCTCACTGTTTGTTACCTGCCCTCTCCTTCAGGGGATTGATATTCCTAATCATGCAACTAATTTATTCCTGTTTGAGGCCTGAGTACAGGATTTGAATTTGTGGCATAACATATGACTGGACAGCCAACCAGTGTGTGTGGCCTGGTAGTGTGTGGGTTGGGTGACTGTGATGGTGGTGATGATACAGCAGCTGACGTGTTGTTGTTCTGGTGATCTGCCTCATTCAATAGAATGGACTTGCGGTGTGAGAGAAGCTGCATGAAGCTGCAAGATCTCCAATCTGGGAGATATTACTTGATGCCTCACTTTCTCCATGTGAGCATCTTTGGGGGGGGGGGGGGGGGGGTGGGGGGAATAGACCTGCAGTGTGTGAAGAAAAGGTGTATGATGCCTCAAAATCCCTTGTGTTGGGAGCATCCTTGACAAAAAGAGACTACAGTGTGTGGGATAGCTCATGATGCCTCCAGATCTTCATTTTGTGAGCATCATTGGAAAGAATAGGCCTACAGTGTTTGATAGCTCATGATGCCACTACATAATTGGGAATAAAAAAATATGACAGTGATGTGTGAGATACTGCATGATGCCTCCATATCCCCATGTCAGCATCATTGACAAGAACAGAACAGTGGTATATGAGATCCTGCTGCATGTCATATTCACAAATGGATGGATTTACACAGTTTCAGATATTGGCTGTTTTTCTTTTCTCTTTCAATATCCATGCCTTGTATCTTTATATGTCTGGGGGGTGGGGGTGTTATTCTTCCAGAAAGCACAGACATCAATGTCAGATGTGACAGATTTAATCATTGTCCTAGTGAGCACAGACACCGCTGGCAGATGTGACAGATTTAATCATTGTCCTAGAGAGGACAGACACCGCTGGCAGATGTGACAGATTTAATCATTGTCCTAGAGAGGACAGACACCGCTGGCAGATGTGACAGATTTAGTCATTGTCCTAGGGAGGACAGACATCTATGTCAGATGTGACAGATTTAGTCATTGTCCTAGGGAGGACAGACATCTATGTCAGATGTGACAGATTTAGTCATTGTCCTAGGGAGGACAGACACTGCTGGCAGATGTGACAGATTTAGTCATTGTCCTAGTGAGCACAGACGCCGCTGGCAGATGTGACAGATTTAGTCATTGTCCTAGGGAGGACAGACACTGCTGGCAGATGTGACAGATTTAGTCATTGTCCTAGGGAGGACAGACATCTATGTCAGATGTGACAGATTTAGTCATTGTCCTAGAGAGGACAGACACTGCTGGCAGATGTGACAGATTTAGTCATTGTCCTAGTGAGCACAGACACCGCTGGCAGATGTGACAGATTTAGTTATTGTCCTAGGGAGGACAGACACCGCTGGCAGATGTGACAGATTTAGTCATTGTCCTAGGGAGGACAGACACCGCTGGCAGATGTGACAGATTTAGTCATTGTCCTAGGGAGGACAGACACTGCTGGCAGATGTGACAGATTTAGTCATTGTCGTAGGGAGGACAGACATCTATGTCAGATGTGACAAATTTAGTCATTGTCCTAGGGAGGACAGACATCTATGTCAGATGTGACAGATTTAGTCATTGTCCCAGTGAGCACAGACATCTATGTCAGATGTGACAGATTTAGTCATTGTCCTAGTGAGCACAGACATCTATGTCAGATGCGACAGATTTAGTCATTGTCCTAGTGAGCACAGACACTGCTGGCAGATGTGACAGATTTAGTCATTGTCCTAGGGAGGACAGACACCGCTGGCAGATGTGACAGATTTAGTCATTCTCCCAAAAAGCATAGACATCACTGGCAGATGTGACAGATTTAGTCATTGTCCTAGGGAGGACAGACACCGCTGGCAGAGGTGACAGATTTAGTCATTGTCCTAGGGAGGACAGACACTGCTGGCAGATGTGACAGATTTAGTCATTGTCCTAGGGAGGACAGACACCGCTGGCAGATGTGACAGATTTAGTCATTGTCCTAGGGAGGACAGACACCGCTGGCAGATGTGACAGATTTAGTCATTGTCCTAGTGAGCACAGACACCGCTGGCAGATGTGACAGATTTAGTCATTGTCCTAGGAAGGACAGACATCTATGTCAGATGTGACAGATGTAGTCATTGTCCTAGGGAGGACAGACACTGCTGGCAGATGTGACAGATTTAGTCATTGTCCTAGGGAGGACAGACACCGCTGGCAGATGTGACAGATTTAGTCATTGTCCTAGGGAGGACAGACACCGCTGGCAGATGTGACAGATTTAGTCATTGTCCTAGTGAGCACAGACACCGCTGGCAGATGTGACAGATTTAGTCATTGTCCTAGGGAGGACAGACATCTATGTCAGATGTGACAGATGTAGTCATTGTCCTAGGGAGGACAGACATCTATGTCAGATGTGACAGATGTAGTCATTGTCCTAGGGAGGACAGACACCGCTGGCAGATGTGACAGATTTAGTCATTGTCCTAGTGAGCACAGACATACCAGAAAGCACAGACATGCCAGAAAGCACAGACACAATGAGGTGTGATGTGGCTGGTCTACTTTTATTTCACTGTTTCTGTCTGCATGTGACATGTAATTAAGATAAGGTGAGGTTGTTGAGTGCTGGTGTATTCACCCGCTCAGTGAAGACATTGATTTGTGATGTGTATGGAGATGTGTACTGTGCTGTCAGCTTGCCTGGGTATAGATGAGGATCTGTGAGTGGACATAGTCACTTTACTTCAGTAAATGTGAGGTGGTCTGCTATCACTGTTCCCTCTTCAGAAGTGTTTAGTTTGCAGTGGTCTCTCTCTGGATGTGAAAAGTTTCCAATGGTCACTCTTGGGATGTGTTTTAGTCTCAATGGTCACTCTTTGGATATGAAAAGTTTGCAATGGTCACTCTTTAGATGTGAAATGTTTCCAATGGTCACTCTTTGGATGTGAAAAGTTTGCAATGGTCATTCTTGGGATGTGTTTTAATTTCAATGGTCACTCTTAGGATGTGTTTAGTTTCAATGGTCACTCTTGGGATGTGTTTAGTTTCCAATGCTCACTCTTGGGATGTATTTAGTTCCTATGGTAACTTGTGGGATGTGTTTAATTTGCAATCGTCACTCTTATGATATGTTTAGTTTGCAATGGTAACTCTTGGGATGTATTTTGTTTCAATGGTCACTCTTGGAATGGATTTAGTTTGCAATTGTCACTTTTGGGATGGGTTTAGTTTCCAATCGTCACTCTTGGGATGTGATTAATTTCAATGGTAACTATTGAGATAAGTTTAGTTTGCATTGGTCACTTTTGGGATGTGAAAAGTTTCAAATGGTCACTCTTGGGATGAGTTTAGTTTCCAATGGTCACTCTTCTGATATGTTTAGTTTCCAATGTTCAATCTTGGGATGTGTTTAGATCTCATTAATCCTTCTTAGGATGTGACTAGTCTTTATTGATCTCTCTTAAGATATGTTTAGTTTTCAGTGGTCACTCTAGGGATTGACTTACTTCATTGATCCTGTCTTTCTTATTGTTATAGGGATATCAGTGTGGTTGCTGGCAGGAATCACCATATATTATTTTCTCAAGTGGACTGTGACGGACTCTTTCCCACTCCTTGGTGTTTGCCCCATGTTTTATATGTGGGAGTCTTTCCCACTTCTTGGTGTTTGCCCCATGTTTTATATGTGGGAGTCGTTCAGAAAGTAATGCACATCATTATTTTTACCAGGAGCTGTTTATTCAAAAAGCACAAAATTTATACACAGTATAAATGGATATGTCGTTTAAACATCGGTATTTTTCAACATAATCTCCATCAATGTGTACGGCTTTATGTCAGCGCGAAACAAGTGCACGTATTCCTTGCCCGTACCAGATTTTGTCTTTGTCGTGTAGCCATTTCTTCGCTGCATGAATCACTCCTTCATCATCTTCTAACCTTGTCCCACAGAGTGCATCTTTAAGTGGACCAAACAGATGAAAATCAGAGGGTGCCAAATCAGGACTATAGGGTGGATGGGATAGTATAGTCCAACCCAGTTTGGTGATTGCTTCCTGTGTTGCCAGAGTTGTGTGAGGGCACCCATTGTCATGAAGGAGGAGCAGGTCTGCTAGATTTTTGTGCTGGCAAACTCTGCAGAAACGTTGATTGAGTTTGATGCAGTTGAGTGATATGCAGGAAAATATTGCTGATGCTCAATGTCTTGAAACAACCACAGTGACAAATCTGAGTGTTCAAATGTGGCGGTCGTCCTATTGCCAGATCAAATAAAATGCCTTGTATATGTTTTTGATTTTAGAGAGATAAACCATGTTAATTTGTCCCATGAAATTCATGAGTATATGTTTGTGTGTATGTGGTATGTTTGTATGTGTGTGTGTATATATATGTATATACCTGTGTGTGTTCTCATTGTCTCTTACGGCTAATACCTCATAACAGCTGTTGCAATGATGATAGCACTGACAGTACCATGTTAGACAGCACTGACAGTATGAAGTTAGACAGCAAGGACAGGATCATACTAGACAGGCAGTCATTTTGCTAAACGTCCATATTTTAATATATTTCCATGTTGAATTTAATGTGTATTAACGTACGGTATTTGATGAATGTCATGAGGAGACGGGATGTTTCTATTTGGACCATTTTGTGTGTGAAGGGTGGGTGATGTTGGTCCCAGACTTTGGGCAATCTCGTGGTTTGAGACCTGGAGCTGTGCAGTGTTCACAAGAGTTGTGCCTTTTGCTGAAATGATGTGAAGTCATTGAATTGTGAAATGAGGTTTCTCTGAGTTGGAGTATAATGTGGCTTTACATTGTGAAATAATGTCTCTGTGAGTGGAAGTATAATGTGGCTTTACATTGTGAGATGAGAGCTGTGATTTAGAAGTATAATGTGGCTTTACATTGTGAAATGAGGTCTCTGTGAGTTGGAGTATAATGTAGCTTTACATTGTGAAATGAGAGCTGTGAGTTAAGAAGTATAATGTTACTTCAACTTGTGAAATGAAAGCTGTGATTTAAGATATATATGACTTGTGAAATGGGAGCTGTGAGTTGGAGTATAATGTGGCTTCAACTTGTAAATTGAGAGCTGTGATTTCAGATATAATTTGATTTCATCTTGTGAAATGAGAGGTGTGACTTGGAGTATAATGTGACTTCAACTTGTGACATGAGAGCTGTGATTTCAGATATAATGTAACTTGTGAAGTAAGACTTGGAGCATAATGTGACTTTGAACTTTGTAAAATGAGAGCTGTGACTAATATTTTGTGTGACTGGGAGAATGGTACTATTAGCTGAAAGGCAGAGAGAGAGAGAGTGAGATACATTGAGAGATAATGAAATATGAAATGCTGTTGACCTCCCTGGTCTCCATGCTGTTTATGTCCAGATGGTAGTTAAAAAGTCCAAGACTCGGACACACCTGGAGACGTATTTGGTAGATGGTGTTAGCGCCATGTTTTTATAGACCATTTGGCACATGACAGGCAGTGAACATGTCGGCTGTCTTTACTTCCCTGAATATTTCCTGGTACACATTTTAGACTGGGTTAACTTAGGAGCCCAAGTAAATTGTTCTTTAAATTCACTGCTTCAGTGTGGGTTTGAACACTTGACTCCCGTCTGGCAGGCTAACCACTGTGCTGGCAAGACTCCCACATCCGGATAGATAGTACATTCAGCTGTCAGAAGGGTGTGGGCACAACCCACCAACCTACTACCCCTTGGTGTCTTTAACGAAAATCCTCCCCAACACTGATATCTTTGGCTGTAGAAATTCAGTTATGTATAGGTATGGCTTAAGTGCACCCCACATAAGCTGTCTGTTGTTGTGTGTGTTACCACATGTGCATGGGCTATCGATGCGGACTGGTCATTATAGTGAATTTCCCAAATGTTAAAGATGTTTCATAGTGTCTGACCCGGTGAGAATTCTTCTGTTATTGTAACTAAGTAGTTTCTGGGCTTTCGAATTGACTTGTGTTTCAACAAATGGCGTATTCTCAATTACTCTTGACTGTTTAGTGTTCTTAGTGGTTTCATGTCTTGTTGCCTTCTGTCATAGTTTCATATTGTGTTCTCTCTGTTATAGTTTCGTATTGAGTTCTCCCTCTCATAGTTTCTCATACTTCGTTTTTCTTTTTTTTTTTATTGTTTCATACTTTGTTTCCTCTGACATAGTTTCATGATGTATTCCATCTGCCATAGTTTCATGATTTATTCTGTCTGACACAGTTTCATGATTTATTCCTTCTGACATAATTTCATGACCGATTCCTTTTGCCACAGTGTCATGATTTATTCCTTCTGTCATAGTTTCATGATTGATTTCTTCTGACATAGTTTCCTGATTTATTCTTTCTGCCACAGTGTTATATCTTGTCAGTATGTGCTGAATCACGACTTGTTTACAGTCTAGTCTACCTGTCTGTAGATGTGAGGTTGCAATACCTGCCTTGCTCATCCTACTGGTCTCTTAGTATGGAGAGGAGAAGGAGAGCCCGCAATACACTCCCCTTGGTGGTGGCACTTTGGTACCATGTCAGAAGGAAAGAGTCCACACCAACCTCACCACTCCAGTAGATGCAAGTCCTCTTCAGTGCTGAACATCAGGGCATTGGACTTGAACCTAAGCCACTCCAGAGGATCCACCAACCAAATCCATTGAGGAACAGAAGGCAACTGGCTAGGTTATGTTCAGGTTCAGGCCTGATGTTCAGCACAGTAGAGTTAACTCTCTTGTGCTAAGTGTATCCACCATCGTGATTACTTGCTGCAGTAGTATGTGGAAGTCGTGTGGTTCCAACTTGATAGCAGTTGGTGGCCCATAATAGCTCCATTCCTGTGCCAGTCAAAACCACATGAAATGCCCATCTTTGTCCTGTGAATGCAAAAGGAACAGCAGCCTGGACAATACTAAATTGCTTGCTATAGTAGAATTTCTGTGATATCTTTGTAGATTTATTCTTGTTGATTTCTTCCCTGCCTTTCCCCAGCAAGTCCTTGTACTTGTAAATCCATTTAAAGCATTCAAATTCAATAACTAATAATGATTAAACTCATAAAAAAAGGGGGCAAGGAGGAGATAAAACACACTAGACAACAGAACAACTAGTTTCAGGGCTCTGAAATGTGTATGTTTAAGACTAGCTTTTCTTGAACATTTATGTCATCAAAAAGTGTGTAGGAACATTTCCACCAATCAAAATGGTATAATTTCTGTGAATGACATTGCTAGAAGCCAATCAGTGTTTTAATATTATTTACTCCAGGCTTTGTCAGTATTGTAGAAGGCATAAAAAGACACAAGACGATGTGTTATTCTCTTAAGTTACTCATATTTATGCCCAGTGGTTTTCACCTTTTGTGAATCTGTGGCTCTCTTGACCAACTATATTCTTTTTGTTGAAACAACTCTAGCGATGTTTCTGCATTTAGATCCTCCTCAGCGTGGACACATGTGGATGTCCCCAACTAGTTTGATCATGTAGTTGGCCAGCACTCATATTCGCTCCACTCGTTCGCTCCCATATACTCGTTCGCCCCAACATGAACGTGGCCACCTTACAAGACATATATACTCCTTGCCAGTTATATTTGATTTTATTATAAAGGAATTTCTCAAATGTAAGTTTTTACAGAACAAAAACTCCACTTGAAAAACCTGTGATAATGAATACACATACAAAACATGAGAAATGTTCAGGTAATTTCCTGTTGATAACCTTGAAAACAAGAAAGAGAGCTGTGAGCACAGATAGGCAGTTTGTGGTTTAGAGATAAATGTGAACATACCCATACATTACTTGGTGTACATGAATGTAGGTCGTAGCTGCCTTGGGGGCCCTTGACTGTTAGATGAAGCTATCCAGTGATCTCTGACTGTCAGCCATAGCTACCCTGTGAGATTTGACTGTCATTTGTAGCTACCATGTGATCACTGTCATATGTACCTACCATGTGATCTCTGACTGTCATATATAGCTACCATATGATCTCTGACTGTCAGATGTAGCTACTCTGTGATCTCTGACTGTCATATGTAGCTACCATATGGTCTTTGACTGTCAGTTATAGCTACCCGGTGATCTCTGACTGTCAGATGTAGCTACCCTGTGATCTCTGACTGTCAGATGTAGCTACCCTGTGATCTCTGACTGTCAACCATTAGCTACCCTGTGATGCCTGACTGTCAGCAATAGCTACCAGAAGGGCCACAAGGCATAGCAGGATAACCAAGTTAATGGTAATGGACAAAGTGTGTCCGTACACAATACAAGGGTGTCTGCAGCATGTGTGTGCAAATGCTGATGGCTACGGGGTGCATTGGGTGTCACCTAGAAATTTACTTGGTAGCCACTAAACTAGATATTTGCTGGCTAGACAGTAGACTAGGCATATACTCATAATAAGTAGCCAGAAACAGGGTAGCTAGAAAACTATGGAGATAATAGGTGGCTGGAAAATTACACAGATACTAGGGAGCTTGGAGGTTAGACAGATATTGGTTGTCTGGAAACTATACATATTGGGTAACCTGGAAACTAGACAGATGCCAGGTAGTCTGGAAATTAGATAATAGATAGCATGAAAACTAGACAGATAATGGCAGCCTGAAAGCTAGACATATATCAGGTAGCCTGGAAACTAGATAGATACCAGGTAGTCTGGAATTTAGACAAGCATTACATAGCCTGGAAATTAGACAGATATTTTTATTAGATAGCCTGGAAACTAGACATACCTGGTAGTCTTGAATTTAGACAGGCATTAGGTAGCCTGGAAACTAGACAGATACCAGGTAGTCTGGAATTTTGATAGGCATTGGGTAGCTTGGAAACTAGACATACCAGGTAGTCTGGAATTTAGATAGGCATTACGTAGCCTGGAAACTACACAGATACCGTGTAGTCTGGAATCTAGACAGGCATTAGGTAGTCTGGAAACTAGTCAGATACCAGGTAGTCTGGAATTTAGACAGGCATTAGGTAGATTGGAATTTAGACAGGTATTAGGTAGTCTGGAATTTAGACAGGCATTAGGTAGATTGGAATTTAGACAGGTATTAGGTAGCCGGGGTGATTTTAATAATATTCAACAATATTTGAGCCATGAGGAGAGTAACAAATGAAGCAAACAGACTGAACCATAATTGTTTACTAGGTAAGTTTAGAGGTCGTTCCTAACAGACATGTTTCTCCCAGTCCGTGGAGATAGAAAACTATATTCTCTACGTTTCTGCAGCCCTCAACTCTCACTTTCCCATATCCCGTGGTCTTTTAAAACAGAAATACCCCACAGAATCTTTCACGTCCTGAGTTGATTATATGGCAGATGAAAATAAAACATTAAAACACCAGTTCTTGTTTTTTAAATTTTGTATGTTTGTTTATTTATTCGCTTGTTGTATGACAGCTACCGTATGACAGTGGACGGTACTATCTGCTTTCTGTTAGCGCCGAATGTGTGTCGGCGCTTGCCAAACCCGACACCCTATTGTGCCAACGACTTCGGGTGGAGGAGCGCAATTGGGAGAGTACAAACCTTACTCTAGTGTGAGGAATTGCAACCTAAAGACTAAATGGCAGGGCATACCAGGCCTTAAGCTTTGGTCAGCAACTGGTCAAGGGTGGAAGCTCCAAGAATTAGAGCATTGCTTTGCTGATCCGGCAGCTTCTCTAGTTCCAGACGTATTGGTCTTAACCTGTCCACTGGAGTAAACTAGGCAGGCCGAGCGAGGAAGCTAATATTGGGAGGACATGGGGATAGCTGCAGGAGATAGCAAAAGACAAGATGGTTTGGCATGGCTTCGTGAGATTATGTCCCAGTGAGAGATAGAATCCAGAGGGGATGAGGTATATGGTGCTAGGCCCAATGATCTTGACTGCAAGACATGTTGCAGATGTTCTATCTTGCTCTTTCCAGGGGAGTTTGCCACACCTCAAAGGTTGGTGTGTCACACCTCAAGGTCAGTGTTTCACACCTGAAAGGTCAATGTGCTGCACCTCAAAGGTCAGTGTGTCACACCTCAAGGAGTAGTGTGTCACACCTCAAGGGCTAGTGTGTCACACCTCAAAGGTCAGTATGTTACACCTTAAGGGCTAGTGTGTCACACCTCAAAGGTCAGTATGTTACACCTTAAGGGTTAGTGTGTCACGCCTCAAAGGTCAGTGTGTTATGCCTCAAAGGTCACTGTGTTACACCTCAAGGGTTAAATTGTCATGCCTCAAAGTTGTGTGTCACACCTCAAGGATTAGTGTGTCACCTCAAAGTTCAGTGTCTCACACCTTAAAGGTCAGAGTGTCATGCCTCAAAGATCAGTGTGTCACATGAAAGGTCAGTGTGCCGCACCTCAAAGGTCAGTGTGTCACACCTCAAAGGTCAATGTGTCGCACCTCAAAGGTCAATGTGTCACACCTCATGGGCTAGTGTGTAACACCTCAAAGATCAGTGTGTCATGCCTCAAAGATCAGTGTTACACCTCAAGGGTTAGTGTGTCACGCCTCAAAGGTCAGTGTGTCACACTTCATGGGCTAGTGTGTAACACCTCAAAGGTCAATGTGTGTTACACCTCAAGGGTTAGTGTGTCACGCCTCAAAGGTCAGTGTGTCGCACCTCAAGGATTAGTGTGTCACACCTCAAAGGTCAGTGTGTCATGCCTCAAAGGTCACTGTGCCACACCTCAAGGGTTAGTGTGTCATACCTCAAAAGTCACTTTGCCGCACCTCAATGGTCAGTGTGTCACACCTCAAAGGTCAGTGTGCTGCACCTCAAAGGTCACTGTGTCGCGCCTCAAAGGTCAGTGTGTCACACCTGATAGGTCGGTGTGTCACACCTCAAAGGTCAGCGTGAGTGGCTTTGACATGCATTTGTGTGAGGTTTGCTTTTTCTAGGCAGATTCCATCCACGGTAACTGGCTCCATCTGTCCGTGGGTGTTTTCTGTCCTAGCAAGTTTACCAGGGTAGTGACCTTTGAGATCTCCAACTGACATTGGATTTTTAACTTGCTCCAGTTGTTTGCACTCATCAGAGAAGACATAAATGCCTTTGAATATCAATGTTATAGACAGTTTCTAAGAATATCTTGAGCAAATGCATCCACTCGGCACGATTTAAATATTGTAGAAGGTTGGCTACTAAAGACGATAAAAACAAAGAAAACTGAAATACGTTGGTCACTTGAAACTTCAAGAAAGTTTGGAGAGAACAATAATGGAGGGGTATATGGCCAGGAAGAGAGGAAGCGAAAGGTCAAAGAGAAGATGAGTGCATGATGTTGCAGATGGTCTCCAGATGGATGTATCGGACGCGGATCATCTTGCTTATGATCGAGAAGTTTTCCGGAGGTTTGTTAGGGGAGCGAGGTTCTGCAAGGGGCATGCTACTAAATGAATGAAAGAAGGTTGAGTATCTGATCTCATACCCACGAGATCAGGAGGGAGTGTGATATCATCAGATACTCATGGTTCTTGGAAAAAGAACGGGCTAAATCTTCTCGTGGATGTTGTCTGTCCTGACGATTTTACCAGAGCAGTGGTCTTATAACCAAATATTTTAGATTTCCAACCGACATGGGATTTTTAACTTGCTCCAGTATTGTTACCCTCAGCAGGGTAGATTGAATATCTGATCTCATACCCACGAGATCGGGAGGATGAGTGATACCATCAGTTACTAAAGGTTGTTGAAAACATTCACAACCCTGGGCTGGGACCGAACCCGCTACCTTCTGCGCTGAGGCAGATGCCCAAACAACTCAACCATAACTCCCCTCCCCCTCCTCTCACCCCCATCTTCATATGGGAGGAGGGGGAGAGGGGAATGTGACAAAACTCTTTTTCTCCGCACATGACCTAATCGTGTCCTAGTTGCATTTCATGTGTGGGTTGTCGGCCAGATAGTAGACTCGTTGAAGACGAGTTCGAGTGACAGACTCCTGTCATGTGTGATTTAAAATAGAACCTACGCGATGCAACAGCTGTGGGTTTTCACAGTAAAACTAGGCCAATGTCAATGAACAACAGTTGTTGTTGTCAAGTCTGGTGGCCCCAGATGTTGAACTAATAGAAAGTGCGAAAAGGCACATTCCTTGACTTTGAACACGGAAACAAAGACACAAACAATAATAGATTACACGATACCTGGCATATTTAGCTGTATCTCGTTAAGTGCATATTTCAGAATTCACTCAACGTATAATAAAGCAGTAAGATAAATCCTTGAAACTGAAATATACAACACAAATATTCACGGAGTAATTTGAATTGTCAAAACAAATAACAGATGACCCTAGTATGGCGATATATTGTCCTTCTGTCCAATAGGAAGGTCACATTTGGTGATATACTATCCTTTGCCAATGAATCAGTTAACAGACATTCTTCTGTTCTTAGTTTAGTCGACGGATCAACATCACGGCACACAGGTGTAATCCATAAGTGCTCCGTTCTACTCTTAATTCAAGCCTGAGTCCGGAGAATCTCAGCTCAGTGCACGAACTCCGTAGCACCGGCGAGGATCCTGAAATACTTTGGGTAGATTTTTAACTCGAAATTTTGCCCGGGTAGCGCCGTTAGGCTACTTACTCTTTTTCGATTTCCAACTGCCAAGGGATTTTTTTACGTGCACAGCAATACACACGGGCGTCCTATCTCACTACCCAGAGACCAGGGGACATTTTGTTACAGGAAGTCCACGTGAAACAAACCCGGCCGTCGCCGGGGCTTGAACCCGGGACCTCCAGCACTCGAGGCGGACACCATACCTCGAGACCACTCAGCCCCCCCCCCCCCCCCCCGCCCCCGTTCTTGATATTTATTAAGTTAATTTCTTCTAAAGATAATTGCATGTCCTTTACATGATGTCGCAATCAACCCCAGCATTTATTAGCTGTTTGTGATTTACCAGGCAAGTTTACCCTCACAAATAAATAAATTGTGAACTGTCTTAGTAACCTCCAAGGGTTTCCCAAATGATATTCCAGATGTACGTTCAGTAGTTTACCACTACTTTCTGAACGACCGACGCTCATAACATTGACCAAGTTCAACACAAGGCTGTCTACTAACAGATCGCCTACAGCTGAATTGCATTCGTTAACCCTTCGCCAAATAAGTCTTCTAAATTGATCATTAACTCTTTCTATCTAAAGCAACACACGGGTCTAAAACTTGTATGTAACGATTCAACTGAAAAGTATATATATATATATATATATATATATATATATATATATATATATATATATATATATATATATATGTGTGTGTGTGTGTGTGTGTGTGTGTGTGTGTGTGTGTGTGTGTGTGTGTGTGTAAACATAAATAATACAAGTAATACAAAACGAGTATTACAAATTCAGTGGACGGAAAGGATATATATATATATATATATATATATATATATATATATATATATATATATATATATATATAATGTAATGTAAATAATTGATGCATTTTTCTCAAAGTTTTATAAAATGTTTATCTACAGTTATCTACAGGCATATGCGTTATAATATATAATGATAAAATCTTTAAGGCATTTTCAAAATTTTTCATAAAAATAATGCATCTATTTTAAATACATGAAAATTTTCTAACTCATCTTTTTATATTTCTTCAACAGCACATTAGATGTTTTACTCTTCTTTATTTATTTTCTACATCAAATTAAATGTATATTTTTTTCTTCTATGTAATGTAATTTTTTTTTTAAACATTCCCATATGTATGGCACGTTACACCTACGTTGGGTATTTATGATGCCCATGTTAAACATTGCCTCAACGAGTCATGTATTATTGATTATTTTTCATGCGTTTTAATGCTTATTATTCTTTTGTTGTCAAAGATTTGCTTCATAAGAGATGTTAAATGAAAGAATGTATGAGAGGAGATAGAAAAGAAGGGCAGAATGTAGGACGGGCCTGTGTGCCCAATTCTTAACCCTTTGAAAGTAAAAATGCCTGTAGATAAACATTTTATAAAACTTTGAGAAAAAGGCAACAAGTATTTACATTACATACATAGCAATGCTACTAAAAGTTATATCCCTTGATATAACTTTTCTGTAGTTAAGTCCCCTTGCTATATATTAATTATAATGTAATTAAAAAATTAAATTTTATTACGTAAATAACTGTTTGTAAACTAATAAACTATGCCAGTTGGCTGCCATGGAATGAGAAGAACATCTGTAGAAAATTTCATCTCAATCGTATGGACCGTTCGCGAACGCAGAAAGGACACATACATTGTCTTTATATATATATATATCCCGTAGTCAGGTCTTAGTCAGATATGACTGAGCTACCGTATAACAGTAGACGGTACTACCTGGTCTCTGTTAGCGCCGAACGTTGGGCGGCGCTTACCAAACCCGACACCCCACATTGTGCCAACGGCTTCGGGCGGAAGAGCGCAATTGGGAGGGTACAAGCCTTACCCTGGTGCGAGGAAATGCAAGCTAAAGACAAAATTGTCATGGCAGGGCAGACCAGGCCCTAAGCCTTGGTTGGCGACTGGTCTAGGATCGAAGCTCCAACAGGCGGACAGTTAGAGCATTGCTTTGCTGATCCGGCAGCTTCTGCAGCTTGTCTTGTTCCAGATGTAGGGGTGTTACCTTTCCTCTGGAGTGAACTAGGCAGGCCGAGAGAGGGATCATGCTGCATGGGCAACACATGATCTCTATATTTTAGCCCAGGCTTTGTGCTATGGAGAGGCAATGATGGTAGAATACCAAAGGATATCTTTTTTGGTGAATTACAGATGGGTAAGAGATCTCAGGGTCGGCCTCTACTACGATACAAAGATGTGTGTAAGCGGGACATGATTGATACAGGCATTGATAATGCACATTGGGAGCAAGTCGCCGCTGAACGTGTTGCATGGAGGGCAAATATCAGAAATGGAATAAAGTCAAAGGAGAAAATTATTGCAGAAAAGTCACACACCAAGCGTTTGAGACGTAAGATGGTGCATGATGGTGGAAATGACCACGTGTTCACATGCACCCACTGTGAACGGACATTTACAGCGCAAATTGGCCTTATCAGTCACACTCGCTACCGCCATAGTTAAAAGTTATGCCTTTTTAAAGCACAAACTATCGTCTGTCAAGACGGCAAGGTGCCAATGGATATATATATATATATATATATATATATATATATATATATATATATATACATATACATATACACACACTAGCTGACCCAGCCCGGCTTCGCCCAGGCCCTGGCGGGGATCTATCTATCTATCTATCTATCTATCTATCTGTCTGTCTGTGTGTCTGTCTGTCTGTCTGTCTGCTTGTTTGTTTGTCTGTCTGTCTGACCCGGCCCAGCTTCGCCCAGCTCCTGGTGTGGAGCATCTCATTTAATTCATATAAGTAGTCATATAAGCTCCCGTTCCCGACTATCTGTCTGTCTATCTGTCTGTCTATCTGTCTGTCTGACCCGGCCCGGCTTCACCTAGTCCCTGGTGGGGAGCATCTAATTTAATTCATATGCTTGCTTGCTTGCTTGCTTGTGTTCGTTGGCTTGAGCTCCAACGCGAAGTCCTATATGTCGGATGAAGGCATCCTGTTGTCCAACATCAGTGTGATGTCATACAGGACCTGAGGTTTGCGTGAGTATCCGTTGTCCCATGTCTGGCTTATTGGTGTGCAGAATGGTGGTTCCTCGCCATGCAGGCAGATACTCTCCGACTTCGGAGGAATTTAATTCATATAAGTAGTCATATAAGTTCCCGTTCCCGACTGTCTGTCTGTCTGTCTGTCTGTCTATTTATCTATCTATCTGTCTGTCTGCCTGCCTGCCCGTCCGTCTCTCACTCCGTCTATCCCACCCTCTCTATCTATCGGGTCAGATCTATCTATCTATGTATCTATTTATTTATATAGCTATCTATAGCCAGGGGACTTAAGCTAAGATACATCAATACTACTAAAAGTTATGTCCCTTTATAGAATATTTCTTATGTTAAGTCATGTAATTACAAAATGAAATTTTAGTAAGTAAGTAGCCGATTTTACACTAAGAAACTATGACAGTCGGTTGCACAAGAATGAAAGGAAGACGTGTAGAAAATTTCATCTCAATCGGATGTACCGTTATCGAACGCATCCAATACATCCCCAACCACACACATACAGTCTCTTTTATATATATATATATATATATATATATATATATATATATATATATATATATATATATATATATATATATATATATATGTCGGTCTCTCTGGCTGTGGGGTTACAACACTTTCTCTCTGTAATCCCGTTTATCACGCAGAGTCTCGTAGCGGAGCGAGAGCTGAGGCGGTTCGACCCCCGCTCGTGACTTGCGGGATACTGAGCCGGCCGCTCAGAAAGCAATGGCAAACTACTGAGCGTAATCTTGCCAAGAGATCAACATACAGCTGAAAGATGCTAGTGTTGACAGCTAAGTCCTGTAAAGGATATGCTAATATATATATATATATATATATATATATATATATATATATATATATATATATATATATATATATATATATATAGTCAGATTCTCACCCATAGGTTGCAACGCGTCGTCTGTACCAACGCCAGACAATTGCAGCCATACTCAACTCTGAGCAGTGTTAAACACGCTAGCTACAAAGCGTAAGTCCTAGTGACCCATGCAGGACAACATCCGACTATCCCATCGTAAGCGCACCGACCACATCAATTGCTTATCTGCTATACACTCTTACAGCCTGAAAGATCCTGTAATACTTTGGGACAGATTTTTCAGCGTCGAGCTGGTGATTCCTATGATTCAGAATATATAATTGCTGAGATCGGCAATGTTGATCATTCTCTTAAAAAGTTATTAAGTATACAAGTCTTTTGGCCTGGAATGCCAAAACAAACCAGCTGTCACAGCTTAGCGTTCAATGGATTATCCCGTGCAGAACTTTCCCCCTATAAGTTTTTTTTTTTAAATTCCCCACCATAAGCTAGATGTCCCGGTTCTATTGCTGCTGTGATAATCTATATAACATTTTATAGATAAATATCTGTCACTTCTTGAATCCATTAGCGCTGGGCACTGTCTCTTCTTCGCTTCCCCAATATACTTCCTTCAAAAATGAACTATTCTAGGCTGCCTGAAAGAGGCTAATGAAACTGGAACATTATATTCAACAATAAGAATGAGGCAAACAGCTTTCTTTGATCATGTGATGAGAAGAGAGGCATTGGAGAACGTCGTGACGACAGGAAAGACCAAGGGAAAGCGGGGCATGGGCAGACCAAGAGAAATGATGCTGGATGGACTGAAACGGTGGCATGGAGGAATACCATCAGCAAAGTTGATCCAGAACACTAAAGACCAAGATCTGTGGAGGGACATGAACGCCTACGTCTCCTAGCAAGGCACTAGATGATAAAACTGTCGTGTCTTTTTTTTACATGCCCAAAATATTTAACGGATTTAGTGCCAAACATAAAAGTAGGTTTTGGAACAAACAAAGCGTGAAATCAAATGAACAAGTATTATAATGTACATTTCAATTCACTGAGAATTGAAATTGCGGAAGATACCACGAAACGAAACCAATAACACGATGACCCTAGTATGGCGACATGTCGTACTTCTGTCCAAATGCGGCACTGAATCTGTTAATTGCCATATATATGTCAACGTGTCATAAATAGGCATAGAGAAACTTGGGTTCAGACAGGTAGAATAGTGCGAGCACAGATAAGACGATTATCGTCGTTATACTTTATTACAATATCTGTCATCCGGCGAAATAATCTTCTCGCACAATTGTTGTAATATTACATACGAATTCATTATACACAACATTCAAATAGTATACACATCATTTCAAACTATATCTATCGTTAATATCTTAAGGATCTAAGTAAGTTATGTCCCTGTGTCTCCCTCTAGAAGCTACACCCTCTCCCATCAATGTCCAGTGGCCTTCTGCCCTCTACTCTCGTGAGTTTGGACAGCAATGGCAAACTACTGAACATAAAAATTGCCTTTAAGAATCAACTCCGGGACATCTAACCACTTGCTCTGATTCCTCGTCAGGAGGCAAAGACGAGTCGCCATAATTATGGCACATGTAGCAGCTTGATTACACATTCGGCTGCACATTCTTCTACGCGTTTATGTCATCCAGACCCTCTACTTAATCAATCAATCAGGTGGCATCTCCACAATGAGGGTTGGCTGCAATGGATATTGTTTTCCTTTCGTTGTAGTCCCATTGCTGTCTTTGGCATATTACGTGGTGTGGTCCCAATGTCTTCTACGATGGCCAGCCGTATTCACTATTCTATCCTAAACACACCTCATGTGTCCACACACTCTGCGGTTTCGCGTTCGATGCCGGTAATCTATGTAGATTCATCAGCCTTGTTCACCGTCCCAGTAGCCACATTATTTGGCTTAGTAAAATGCTCCTGCTAACGAGCTTCAAGGCTCCGCTTCGCCAAAAATCGATGTTTTCCTCTTTAGCCTTGCTAAATATTCCGATCAAGGTCACTTGAAGGAGCATACCGCGGAACATGTGTGGCTCCGCTCTACACTGCTTTTTCCTTATATATCTATGTTAAACTGATATCGATGACGTCAAAAACATCGAGTCTCCCGCGGAGCATGCACGGTGCCGCTTTTACGGCCCCTCTTTATATGAGCGTAGTAGGTATAATCATCATCATACCCTTGGCAGTGTATATTTGAAAAAGTGGGCGTGGCTTAGTGATCTACCATTTGTAGTTATAAACTGCATCATCAAACTATTAACGGTGTATATAAAATATGGGAATGGATTATTGGCCTTAGAGTTGTAGGTATAAACATCAGCATCATGCCATTGGTGGAGGGGGGGGGGGGAGAGAGAGAGAGAGAGAGAGAGAGAGAGAGAGAGAGAGAGAATTTATGTCTGTAGTGGGAGTGGCTTAGTGTTTAAACAACAGCATAATACTCTTAGTGTTGTATTATGTAATGTATAAACAATATCATCATACTCTTGTCAAAGTCACAACAAACTGTCTTAAGAGTTATACAGAAGAAAATCAGTGTAGCAATCACAAGCATCAACATTGATGGGAAAGAATTAGACTTACAAAAAACATATATTGGAAACAACAAGCTGTCATAAGGATTGAGAATGAAGTGGGACAATATCAACCTATTAAGAGAGGTGTTAGGCAGGGATGTGTAATGTCTCCAGATCTTTTTTCCCTATCGCTGTCAACATCAGCATCTTTCAGCTGATTGTTGATTTCTTGGCAAGATTACGCTCAGTAGTTTGCAGACAATGCACAGGATCTGCAACAATTAGTAGACGCGATTGTTGTACACAGTGAGCAGCCGGGTTTGGAATTAAATTGTAAGAAGACACAGGTTATGGTCGTCACTAGGAAGAACGAAGTACCACAATGTAATATACAAGTAAATGGGAATATTCTTCAACAAGTGAATCGATACAATTATCTCGGAACAGTCATAACATCTGATGGGAGATGCCTTGAAGAGATTAGAACAAGAATCGCCATGGCGAAAGTAGCCTTTAGCAAGATGAAAAACATTCTGACCAATAAAAAGACGTCAATTGAAACGAGAAGAAGAGTGAGTATTGAGGGGGTACATAGAGCCTGTTCTTTTGTATGGATGTGAAACTTGGACAATGCGCAGTCAAGCTGAAAAACATTTGATGGCTACAGAAATGTGGTTTCTGAGGAAAATGCAAAGAGTACCATGGACAGATAGAAAAACTAATGACCAAGTCCTACAGGAGACAAATAAAAATCGTAGACTGATTAGACAAATTAGACGAAGACAGTCAACATTTTTTGGACATATTATGAGAAGAAATGGATTGGAGAACATATTGACAACTGGCAAGATGGAGGGAAACAGACCAAGAGGAAGACCGAAAGGAAAATACCTGGATGGCTTGGCCACGTGGCATGGACGAGACAGGAACACTGAGATGATCCACGACTCTCGTGATCGAGTGAAATGGCGAGTCATGACCGCCCACGCTTTCCGGCATGGCGCATGATTGATTGATCACAAGCATGAACATCTAGAGGACTTCCAGTTTCACGATGGCGACGGACGGTCGTGTTGTATTTGTGATCGTTAACTTTTTCGCGTAGGAGATGGATTTATTCATCTCTTGCGTGTAGTTTGTGTGCCAGGATGTAAAACCAGGAGTTTCTACTCAAGATCTGCGCGGATGCTACGGAGTTCGTCCATCGAGCGAAGCAATCCTTGAGTGAATTTTTCGCAGCCGGTGTGGTTTCTGTGGTGTTCGGGTTTTTCAACATGGCGGAACAACGTGTGTTCTCCGAGCGGTTGGCAGTCAACCTAACAAGACGGCGTGAGTGCCGGGCAGATATCAAGCGACAAGGTAAGCGTGGTGGTTTAAGACGTTTTAGACTCAAGTGTGACCGTCTGGGACTCAGGAATATCCGTATTCTTTATTGGAACTGCGCCAGCGTAAAACAACGGGGTCCTATTTGAGAAAATCTGGTTTACAGGAATGACATTGTAGCGCTCCAGGAGACAAGACTGGGTGATCAGCTACTCCGAATTGCCGGCTTCAAATGTTTCTACAACAGACGACATCTGGGAATGGCGATTCTCATTCGCGACAGCATGGTGGCGTCAGAGCTAGACATGTCCAGCTGGGGCAGTGACGATATACAAATACAGGCGGTAAGAGTTCAATCCAGTCTACCATTCGTGCTGGTTAATGTTTATGCCCACAACGCGAGTATGGATTTCCAGAAGTGACAGTGCTTAAGTGACATATTAGGTCAAGAGAGAAATGTTATTTTTTTGTGGTGATTTCAACGCTAAAGGCAGATCATGGGGAAACATTTCCTCCAACACACAAGGGGAGGAGCTCGAAACTGCACTTGAAACCATTGACCTGGTTTGTATCAACAGTGGCTGTGTCACCAGGACAGCAAGCCGTCCAGGGGATGAGGACAGTGCTATTCACCTGGCGCTGGTTTCTCCTTCACTCACTACAGTGTGTAGATGGAATGTCCTAGGACACCACGGCAGCGACCACCACGCTTGCAGCATATTGGTGGAGAAAGGCAGAACCAGGCAGCACAAGTTAACGGTCAAGACTTTCCAGTATGACAGTACAGGGCAAGATGTGGTGAGTAAAATAAGACGTGACAAGCGCAGAAAGCTTCAGGGCAGGAAAAAAAGCTGGAGCAGCCACCGTGGTGGAATCTTGAGGTGGAGAAGGCGTGGTTGGATAAACGTGGTGCTGTAAGGAGATGGCAAAATGCCAAGAAGAACAGAGCTGGCCATCCCAGTCCCTGCATGCACTTAGAAAGAGAGATGCACACAAAAGTAAGCTATTTCAAAAAAAACTGGTCAAGGTGGTTAAAAGTGAAAAATGGGCAGAGGTGTGTCAAAGAGTAAGCACACACAAGTCACTGAAATTGTTCTGGCGACTACATAAAAGCATGAGCGGGGTAGTCAAGAATAAGAGCATTTCTGACTTCCAAGGTGCTGACCTCATCTGGCAGAGGACTGACGAGGACAAGGGCAAAGCCCTCTTTGAACGCTATCTAGAGCAGAGCAACCAGACAGACATGAGAGGCCGAAATCTTGCCAAGGAGGTCACGTCAGACAGGTGCAAGGCCCAGAACACTTCGGATGAAGACACAGTGACAGTGAAAGAAATCAAGGCTGTGCTTCGACGATCAAAAAACAGCGCTCCAGGGCCAGATGGCATAAGATACAACGACATCAATAGGTGTACCGACAACGAGCTAGAGGAACTAGCAGACATGTACAACAACAGTATAGAGAGTGCTCGCATCAAGGAGGAGTGGTTACACAGCTATCTGATTCCCTCGCCGAAGCCTGGCAAAGACCACACAAAATTCAGGGATATCGAATTATAACCATGCAGAATACAATAGGCAAGCTGCTGGAGAAGTTAATTACCAGGAAAATATCAAGCCAACTAGAGAGGCAAGGTGTTTTCCCAACTACCCTGGGTGGGTACCGTCCAAAAAGAGAAACCTGGACCAATGTAGCAGTTTTTGTCCATGATGTCTATGAAGATTTCCACTCAGGCATTGAAACCTTTGCTGCAGCGATTGATCTTGAGGACGTGTACAACAGAGTACCATTGGATTATTTAATGCTTCAGCTTATTGAACTCAAAATAAGTCCATTCCTCCTTAGTTGGATAGCTGCAGCCCTCTTCCAAAGGGAAGCAGTGTTTAGATGTGGCAGTTGGACGTCGGAACCAAGAACAGTATATCCTGGCCTACCACAGGGATCACCATTATCTCCGGTACTGTTCAACGCCTACACTGTGAGAATCACCAGTGAGCAGATCACTGGACCTGGTAGGACATTGTCATATGCCGATGATGTTTTAGTGTATCGCCAGGGTAAGGATAGAGATCAGGTTGCTGTGGAACTACAAACCGAACTCAATCGCATAAGTACTTGGTGTGTTGAGGCTGGAGCAATGGTCAATCCAACAAAGGCGACAGTGACTTGGTTCTCGTTGAATAATCGTCAACACTCCAACACCAACTGTGAATCTGTCTTCAGAGACGGTGGAAAGAATGCAGGCAATGAATTACCTGGGGATACGGTTTGATCGAAGCCTTGCTTATAATGAGCACATAGACCAGGTGATAACAAAGGCCAAGCGGGGTTTGGCTGCGATGCGGGTGATGGCGGCAGCAAACTGTGAGCAGCGCCATCTATGTCTTCTATACGAAGGGCTGGTCATGTCTGTTTTTGAGTATGCGATGGCAATCCTGACTCTCAGCCGTAAGCAGATAGAAAGGATGGAAAGGATACAGAATGAAGCTATGCGCATTATTCTTGGATGTACAAGAGATACAGCATGCAGGGCGATGCGCTACCTTCTTGATTTTCCAACCATTGAAGAGAGAATACAAGTTTGCAGAGCACGCGCCTACCTCAGAGTTAACGCAAACACACAACATCCACTGCATAGTGAAATTATGAAGGTGAAGGGCAGCAGGTTAAAAAGAGGACGGTCGTGGATGGGTCAAGCCGAAGACATTCTTCAACAGGTGTGTTCACTTGAGGACTTAGAACCTGGCGAGGAGTGGGTACAAGTGCCAACAGATTTCTGCACATCCTTTTCAGTTTGCATCCAACTAGATAGAAAATGCAGACAAGAAAATCCGGCTGCTGTGGAGGCCGAAGTACAAGCGCTGATTTTCGAGAATTCGCTAGACGGTGATGCTGTCATCTACACAGATGGGTCGGTCGTCCGACAAGTGAGAAGCTCATGGGCCTTTACGGCTCGGGCCGGAGGGAGAATTGTGAAGGAGGACTCTGGTGCTTTTGCTGAGACCACAAGTAGCCTGACTATGGAAGTCATGGCAGTAAGTAAAGCAATAACATGGCTCGAGACACAGACATTCACTAGGGCATGTTTCCTTAGCGACTCAATGAACATGCTCAAGAGGATAGAGATGGGGTGGATCCGAAGAGAATGGTTGCTGTCTCTGGAGCGGTCTCGGCTGGCAAAGATTAGTTTCATCTTCGTGCCAGGGCATGCGGGAGTACAAGGAATGAGCGGGCTGACAAGCTCGCAGGTGAGGCTACTGTGGAGGGTGGACGCGCCATGGACCAGGCTGACATTCTGAATGCTCTACGAGAAGTAAGACTTTTACGAGAACCAAGTGATGACTGTGAATCTACAACCATGGCCAGACTGCGAGAACAGCAAATTAAAAGAGGGGTGGCCAAACAAGAACACTACGCAGGAAGCCAAAGAAGACTGATAAACCAACACAGAACTGGTGTCATTACCCGCTACACGCTACGGAATTTGCTGAGGAGGGGATCCGAGCACTTATGGACTGAATGGTTCGATGTGCAATGAGGATGATCTGTCGACTAACTAACTAATTAACTATGGACATCTAGCATAATAAGATCGTTTAGGTATGTCAGGAGACAGTGAGCATAGGAGAGTGAGGTTTTAGTGTCCATCCGGTATGTATAGTAAATATGTTCTTCTGATTCTTGACTGGTGTATCTGTATAGTTGGTATAGATGACCGATAAGTAGTTGGTTGTTGCGACGTATAAAAGCTATTAGTGTGGTCAAGGTAGATGATCAGTAGGTCGGGCTGGTTGGGTGGGTATATTTTCCCGCGTAGTATCGAACTTGTCTAATGGTGGGTTGAAATGGACGTCTTGTGGTTAGTGAGAGAAAATCGATACCTTCGTAAGTCGCAAGTAGTAGCAATAGTACAGTTGGTGGTAGTAGTACTAGCAGTAGTAGTAAGAGTAATATTAATAGGAGTACAAAACACTCATGCAAGAAAATAAACACGGTGGCACAAAACTGCAAGACTTACACACAAAACTATATAGGTATGTGTATAAAACGAGATTAAATGATAGCTATGTGCTCGTTGCTAATGATGATATATCCTAGGTGGAAACATATATTTACAGCGCTTTTCGCTGGTCCAACCGGCAGCGGTAAAACCGTCCTTGTGCGCCTGTTCTTGTCCCATCTCCCAGACATGACTGTCCCCACTCCAGACGAGATTATTGCAGCCCGTGCACGAAACTATTAAGTATATCAAATTTAACGAGGACCTTCATGATATGGAGAAATGGATAGGGGATAGGCGTCGCCTAGCGGTTGTAGACGATCACAATCTGAGGCTGTGTACAATAGCTTAGAGACAACATAATACACACCTAACATTTACAAGAAACACTACAATACGCAGATCATACAACACCACTAGTACGACAAGTCCTGCAACAAACAGATGAGAACCGTAACATGTTTAGAGAAATTAGACGTATTCAGTCAGCATTTTTGGACATGTTATATTGTTTTCACGTTAAGTTTAGTGTGGCGCTGCAAGCCTACGGATCCCCTATTGGCCTCTGGTTGCTTGGGTCCGTAATGCTGTTTTCTTAACGTCGACTTCAGTCGCGTGGAAAGGGTATTTTACTTTTCTCTTTTCCATCTTGAAGCTGTACGGCGACAACGGCAACGGCGGTGTTGTCGTCTCTTCTGACAGTCTGTTTGGTTCGTCAGTCACCTTGGTAGGGGGTTGCGACCACATACTTTTGTTGATTACTTCATCTTTAATTACTGGTGTGGAGACTTGTGGTTCGAAAGTTTGTAGTTAGTTAGTCTTTCCTCTTGAGCCTAAGGCGGCGCATAGGGCAGAAGTCCTGTCTCTCCATGCCCGGCAGTTCGCTGCTACCTGTTGTAGATCTTGGATATTTACTTGACCATTGAATGAGCCTTCTCTAATGATGGTTCTACGCAGGGTCTCTCTTGGTCTTCCCCGTTTTCTTTTCCCTACCGGTGACCATATGTGGGCTTGATAGGGGAGTCTTGTCTTGTCCATTCTGAGTATATGGCCGATGTAGTTCCACGGCGTCTTCTTATGAAATTGGATACTGTTACTTGCTTAGTCTCTTGTCTTATTTGCGAATTGGTTCTGAAGTTTGTCGAGTGGATGTTTAGAAGTCTTCTAAGACATCTGTTCTCAAAATTGTCTAATTTTTTTATCTAAAGCTACCGTTGATTTCCAACTTTCACATCCATACGTTAACACTGGAATCACACAAGAGTTGAAGATTTCAAGTTTTGTGTGTTTGCTGAGTGTCTTTGACTTCCAGATGATTGACAGTTTATTGAAGGCACTAGATGCCAGTGCGATTCTAGATGATATTTCTGAGTTGTGGTTTGATATTTACTAACTCCAGAGGCTTGTGTCTGTACTGATCAAGCCGAATCAGATAACGCTGCAAATCATTGTTGATACAGTCTCGATTTTTCACGTGTTCGGAAATCTTCTCTTTCCAAGACTTGTTGCATGTGATGGTTCAAATCTCGTAGGTTATCGTTTAGTGGGTCGGGTGGTACATATTGTTTCTGGTTCTCTAGCACAAGGGGGTCGATCAGGAGCATTTTCTTGGCCATCATTTTTTTTACATACCCAAGACTTTGCAGGAAGGAGGTACGGGCGCAGTTTGTAATCCCGCATACCGCGTTCGAAAGACAGCTGCGTTGGTTTCTATGAAATGGTATGGCTACTGGTCGTTCAGAAAGCAATGTCAAACTATTGAACGTAAACCTGCCCAGGACTTACGAACAGCCAAAACATGATGCTATGTATGGACTGCTATGTCCATAAATGATATGCAACTAACTTTTTTTTTAAAGACAACTTTCAGTATGTTTAGTATAGGCACCAATAAAGCTCCTATGAATCCGCCCTACTTTAGGACCTGTTTCCGCTTTTTACAGACTGGCTCGTTTTGGTGAGCACTCTTAGACTGTTTATGGCGATGCAAACGTCTCTTCTGACCCGGTGTCATCATCATCATGTGCCATGCCAGTAAGCGTGGGCGGTCATGTTTTGTCATCTCACTCCATCACCAGAATCATGGATCAGCTCAGCGGTCTTGTCTCGGCCATGCCACGTGGCCAAGCTATCCAGGTATTTACTTCTCTGCCTTCCCCTTGTTGTCTTCCCCTCAATCTTGCCAATTGCCGCCAAGTTCTCGATTTTATTTCTATTCATAACGTGACCCAAAACATTGTGACCCGGTGTAAGTGTAACGCTACTTTCTAAGATATTATGACAACATTCGCAAATTGTTCGGACGAGTTCCGGTGAAGTTGTTTTCATTACCACCTTGACGGCAAACGCCTTCGCTCCGCACAAGAAGCACAACATTTCGTCCCGTCGTCCCATATTGCTACCATATGGTAGGACATGGTTTGACTTCGGAACGTAGTCAACTTGGTGTTGGTCTGGAAATATACTGCTGCATAATCTAAGCTGATCCGGTGTTTTCTGCTGAAGGTAGATTAGCAAGTAGCCACATGGGACAGTTGGGGTATCTTTAGAACTGGCCTGGACATAGGAAGTAGGCCGGGGTACATCTGCTTGGCTAAATGGTTGGACAGTCTTGTGGTTGTTGTTGTTTTCTTTTACAAATTACTATGTAGTTACAATTGAGACTGATGGTTCTTTGTTCTTTATATTTTCTGAATAGGGTCTGTACAATATACATAAGACTACGATTTAGTTGACAATATGTTTAAAGAAAGTCTTGTAAGAAGCCAACGATTTAGTTCGCAATATGTTAATAGAAAGTCTAGTTTTAAGATTTAGTTGGCAATTTGTTTGTAGAAAGTCTTGTTATGAAAACAACGATTTAGGTGGCAATATCTTTGGAGAACGTCTTGTTATAAGCCAACCATCTAATTTGCAATAAGTTTACAGAAAGTTTTGTTATAAGACAATGATTTAGTTGACAATATGTTTACATAAAGTTTTGTTATAATACAATGATTTAATTAACAACATGTTTACATAAGTCTTGTTATAAGAAAGCGATTTAATTAACAATATGTTTACAGAAATTTGTGTTACAAGACAACTATTTAGTTGACAATATGTTTACAGAAAGTCTTGTTATAAGACACAGATTTAGTTGGCAATATGTTTACAGAAAGTCTTGCTATACATCAGAGATTTGTTTAACAATGCAGTGCGAAAAAATGTTGCCTAGTGCAAAATACACAACACACACTGTTACATCACATACATCGGAGTTTGTCTATGTTTTTGTCACATTACATAATCCTTGCTCACAAACAACTAAAAATGTACTGACACTCATATATATATATATATATATATATATATATATATATATATATATATATATATATATATATATATATATATATATATATATATATATATATATATATGAAGTCAAATCGGTGTTTAATTACTTTAAAAAACAATCGTATGTACAAATACATATGCAATATAAGTAGACATATTTAAGTTACATATTTAAATTAACACTGACATTTTGATCTGCATTAAGATAATACTTTCGGACAACAGCTATGTTCATTTGCACTTGTTAACTGATTCAATGCCGATTCACTTGTATTATATATCACATTTAAGGGGTTGCATAGGCAAAACTACTGTATATAAGCTCATGGCTGACATGAGAAGAGGCTTAAGACGATTAATCATTCCATTGCACTTAATAAGTTAAAACAGGTTTTTCTGAACATAATTACTTGCATACTGTTCATAGATTAGTTTCCTGAATATAGACCTCGGTACCCACCCTTGCAGCTATATGCATCTTATATTTGATCAGTCCCCTAATCTTCCTCTTCCATTTCTTCCTGGCTAGAATTCAGATCTTCAATATCATGTCCATAATAAATTTCAACACAGAAGCCACAATCAATATTTTGCACTATTTTTTGCCTGGCATATTTTGCCGCAATATCGACATTTGTAAACTTCAGAGTTATATTCATTTAAAGTGAATACGTGAATAATACTTTGGCTAAAATAATTAAAATACATATTCACAGGTATTTTTCGAATGTGGAGCATTCCGTATCCCCGCGGTAATTTCATATTTAAAATGAACCCTTTCAGTTTGCACAAAACTGACAGTAACCGCCTAATTGCCAAGGCCTCACTATATTCAAGCAATCTGTTACTGTTCGTCAAACACAGTCTTTTAAAAATAATAGCTAGTTTTAGTTCCATATCATTTCCATACAGGTTTGATAAAAGAAAAGTGGGATTAATGGGAAATTTGGGAAAACTGTGGAGATGGAAATTTACAGAAAAATTATGAGAACCTTATGGACAGATTAAAAGTATAATTCAAATATATTGAAAAAAGTTAATTTACAAAGGCAGCTAGCTACTCACTTCTCCACACCACATGTCATGGACTGTAAGAAGAAGAAAGACCTTAGCCAAATGTTTATGTTAATTAGTGTTTTACGTTGTAAATTAGCAGTTCATTATTTCTTCTTACTTTGTTTAAATACACACTAACACACTCAAACACACACGCACACGCACAAACTGTCGTTTATACGGGTTAAACTCAATCAATAGTTATATCAATTGTAAATCCAACAATCAGTACCACACAATATAATAACATAATTACGTCACCCGAAACGTGGGGTTAGGGGGCTATCATGAAGGAACCATCAGTAGAGTCCTCCCCTGCTGTGTGTCCTCGGTATCGCACACAACTGAGGAAATAATACCATCTGTATGTTGGCCTTACATTTTCTATGTCTTCCTTTATTCGAACGCCCAGTTAATATTCTCAGCAAAAACACACAAACTCATATAAGAGCTCATATAAGAGATAAGAGCTCTAGCTCTTAAACTTCCGATGTGCTGATGCCGAGGCAGTGGGTTCAACCAAAACACCGGTAAGTTGGACTAAAATGTTGACTTCTCGTCCTTGACTTGGAAACGTAAATTACAAGTAACTGAGAAGTCAGAGTGGGTTCACCTGATGGCGAGGGACACAAGTATTAGGGACAGCTAAACCACATGCAAAAATAAGTCCAATGCACTAGAAGAATTAGCACGTGTATGGACTAAGTTTGAGTTCAAAACACGCGAACGCAAACAAAGAAACTCATGGAGGTTTACCCGCTGTTATTTTATGTACAAATCTGTCACCACATCCCCAGACACAATCATTAGACTGTATCTCAAACAAATCTGTCACCAAATCCCCAGACACAATCATTAGACTGTATCTCAAACAAATCTGACACCAAATCCCCAGACACAATCATTAGACTGTACTGTATTTCAAACAAAACTTCCGTTCCTTAAATATAAAGTTTCATTCAGGACCCAATTAAACTACTGAAGAGATGACCCCAATGTCTAGTCTCCCAGCTGAGAGGACACAGTGTCCCAGATAACAAACAGTTACATACGACAAATCCATTGCGTGAACTGAACTATAGGCACTGCTTCTAGCATGAAGAGTCAGCCTACCGTTATAAGTTACAGTGTTCAAGAGTAGGTGATATGCAACAAAACCGACAACATTCTTCTATCAACAATATATACTTTACACATCACTGCTGTGGCTGAAGCCGATCAGTGATTTTTTAAGTATTGCAATGGACTTCAATACTGCTGGTTCACAGGTAAATTTATTACATCAACATTATCATATGATGAACTTTTGCACATGCGATGTGTGCCTATCGTGTCAAAGTTCATGCATAAACGTTCTTAACCTGCAGGGTCAAAGTTCACCTGCAAGTTGCTTTATTCTACAGTGTCAAAGTTCAGGCATAAACGGCCTTAACCTGCAAAGTCAAAGTTCATGAGCAGGAGGGTTTTATACTGCAATATCAAAGTTCATGTACAAGGGATCTCAAACCGGCAAGGTCTCGCTTCGCGTGCTTTGCTCTGCAGTCTCAAAGTTCATGTACGCGGCTGCATGCCCTTGAACCAAAATCTACGCAGAAGAGGCCTTAGTTTGCAGCATCCAGGCCAATGCGCATACGTCGCTGCTGCCTCCCAGTCTAGTCGGCACTCACTGTGTATTTAATTTCCTTGTTCAGATGCAACCCCCAGTCTTTCATTTCTTGGTTCAGTTGTTCCAGCTGCTCCCCTGTAAACCAGTTAGCCCAGTCACCAACACGACCTGGAAAGGAAAAAAAAAACAAGAGATATGAATGCGTTAGAGGACAATGGGCTTCATTTCAACGGGCTCTATTTGCCTATGGTTGGTATACTTTCGCAAAGCGGTCTGCCGAAAGCGTCGCACGGAGCACGAACTCCGTAGCTCCAGTGTAGACCCCCAGGAATCTCCGTCAGAGCTAACGTATGGGAATGTCCTGAGTGTTGTGACTCAACTCAACTCATTTTCCAGTCGGCATTTGACTGGAGTTTTATGACATTGATATAAATAAAGCCCTCGAAGGAAACATTATCAACCTCGTTCCAATCCCAACCAGCCTGTACATATAGGCATGAATTATAGCCTGGTTAGATATGGCGAGAACAGAGGACTTTGATTCCACATCGCTGTCCAGGATGAAAGACTTGGGAGTAAGAATCGGCACAGCCAGACGCGAGAGGTACATCGGGAAAACAAGGCGCCTCTTCAACCAACACAGAACTGGCACTATTAGCCACCGGACGCTGATGCATATGCTGGGGGGAGCATCTGAGCACCTATGGACATGTCCGGAGTGCAATGAAGATACCCCAACTGATAACTGATAACTGATATAGCCTGGTTACATTCTAACGCTTCATGTCCTTTTCAGGACGCTGGAATCAGTCCTAAATTGAGGTTTAGACTATTCTACGTTCAGAATCATTAGTCATTAGTCATTAATCCCGGTTCCAACTTCACGGCAACGGGTCGTCCCCATTATGCTCCGTTCCTGCGCCAGTGAAAATCACACAAAATGCTCCTCACTGCCCTATGTGAACAATGGAATTGACAGGAATCTCGACAAGCCAACATCCCGCACAGGTACACTGTGTATAATGCCACCGTCAGAATTCCAATAAAAATGCCTCCACGGAAAATACAGTTCATCGTCGATGGAAGCGGCAGTCACTAGAAAACCAGCAACCTTAACACAATTAAAAGTCGAGAGGATAGACTTCATTGCCCCGGGTTTTATCCCGTATGGCTAGGTTACTTTCTGCAAGACGGCCCTCTGAAAGCATCGCACAAAGCACAAACACCGCAGCTCCAGCGTCGACTCCCAGAAGTCTCCGAGAAAAATGCAATCGTGAACAGAAAAAAGACAATCCAGTCCGTTCTGCGACAGAAATGTGCTATTGTCATTGAATGTCAGAAAGAGAGCGATGAACTGCAATATAGAACAAGTTTGGTTGTACGGCAATGAATCTTGCAACGTAACAGGACAAATTAGAATTAACTTGGAAGCAACAGAGATGTGGTTCCCGAGACGAATGTTGCGAATTCATTCGACTGCAAGAGTAGCTAACAACGATTACCTGAAACTAGAACATTATATTCAACAATAAGAAGAAGACAAGCAGCTTTCTTTAGTCATGTGATGAAGAGAGACGTTTGAGAAATCGTGACAACTCGAAAGATCAATGGGGAAAGAGGCGGAGGCAAACTAAGAGACAGAATCAGGTAACAGTTTAGTAACAGCGGCATTTCGTTGGTTAGAGGAGGACACTGTAACGCACATGGTATGCATTACGGGCTCAATGAGTTTGCTTAGTAAGGTGTAGAAAGGAATGTTTCGTGTGGAATGGCTTTCATCGCTTCAGAGGAAACAGATCGTGAGAATGAATTGTTTCGCCCTGGTCATGCGGGAGTGCAGGAGAATGAACAGGCTGATAAGCTAGCGGGGAATGCACCTCTTGGTTGTAAATTACCTATGGACAGGGGGGGGGGGAAGGGGCCCTGTGGGACCAGATGGAGAAAGCGAGAGAACAGATTGAGAACCCATATGTGGAAAGCATGATATGGCGGGGAATTCACGGGGGTCCTGGACGAATCTCAAAACTGAGAGGGAAGAGCATGAGAAATTTCAATCATACAGTGGTAGGAATGATTAGCAGTATGACTCTTCGCTGGCCGTTAAACGAGAGGACAGAACGCGTGAGGGAATATTTTGAGTGCACTGATGCCGCTTCTTAACTCAACTTAACTCAATTACCCAAGAAATCAGGGGTGGTGCGTGATGATCATTAGATACAAGCGGTTCTTGGAAACATCCCCAGCAATATGCGAGTGATCGAACCTCGTAACTTCAGAGCCTGAGACAGGCACGGTAAACTCTCGGCCACGGCAACCACTACTGAATAATCTGACAAATAAAACACCACTACTGAATAATCTGACAGACAACTAAAACACCACTACTGAATAATCTGACTGACAAATAAAACACCACTACTGAATAATCTGATCTATAAATAAAACACTACTGAATAATCTGACTGACAAATAAAACACCACTATTGAATAATCTGATCTACAAATAAAACGCTACCGAATAATCTGACAGACAACGAAAACACCACTACAGAATAATATGACAGATAAATAAAACACCACTACTGAATAATCTGAGAGGCAAATAAAACACCACTACTAAATAATCTGATAGGCAAATAAAACACCACTACAGAATAATATGACAGACAAATGAACCACCACTACTGAATAATCTGACAAACAAATAAAACACCACTACTGAATAATCTGACAGACAAATAAAATTCCACCACTGAATAATCTAACAGACAAATAAAACACCAATACTGAATAATCAGACAGACAAATAAAATTCCACCACTGAATAATCAGACAGACAAATAAAACACCAATACTGAATAATCAGACAGACAAATAAAATTCCACCACTGAATAATCAGACAGACAAATAAAACAAACAACATACCCGTTCTGTACACCGGCGATGACCCATTTCTGCTGAGATCCATGGTGATGTCGGTCTTCCTGGTCTTCATGTTGGCAAACTTGGTCTCCCTGTGAACGTCCTCCACAAACTCCGGAGACGCGTCCACGTCCAAGAACTTAGCCAAGGACAAACATGTCCCCTCAAAGTCCTGTTCGTAAACACGGGCATATTTTGTGACGTCAGAAATACATATTTAATGTTGATTAACTGCATATTCCACACAGGTGTGTGTGTGTGTGTGTGTGCGCGAGTGCGCGCGCGCGCGTGTGTGTGTGTGTGTGTGCGTGCGCGCACACACACACACACACACTTTTTACTTTCAGTAGTTTGCCATTGCTTTCTGAACCCCAAAGCACAAAGAGAAAAGAGGAAGACAATAATGATAACAAATCAAACACAAGATAAGCCGATGTATTTCTGTGAAACTCCACCTCAAGACATGCAATTATTCACTTATTTCAGTTTTTTTTTTTTTTTAGCATATCCTTTACAGGACTTAGCTGTCAACACCAGCATCTTTCAGCTGTATATTGATCTCTTGGCAACATTACGATCAGTAGTTTGCCATTGCTTTCTGAGCGGCCGGCTCACATACCCCGTAAGTTACCGATGCGATTCGAACCACTGCTGATTTGAACCGTCATCACGTTTCCGACGAGAGTATACGAGATTACGGAGAATAGTCATAACCTCTAAGCCACGAAGCCGGCACTTATTTCAGTAGTAACTGGTTTAACGTTACATTGAAATATTCATCTAACCGGGATCGTGGCTTAGTGAGACGCTCAGTTTTATAATTCCCCAATATATGAAGTCGCGGGTTATAAATCGGCTGTGGGTGATTTTGAATATGGTCGCTCTGTGTTGTTTTCGATGTCATGAAGCGTCGACAATTCATAAAACAACGGCAAACTACTGAACTAAATTGCATAGTAAATCAGAAATAGCCAGTAAATCAGGGGTTGGTTGCAATACACTGCTAAAGACAGGCAACTAACTTATGAAAAGATAGTTAAGCCTTAGTGTGCTAGGTTTAATTTGTTTCTAACTCCAGAAGTTTCTCAGTGCTTCTAAAGCTCCTCTTTTCTTTTGTATCCTTAAAATACAAAGATCTATTTTCTTCCATCTTTTTCTTTCATCATCATCATCTTCTTCCATTTTTGCCGTCAAGCGTCGTGGGGAGGAATAATTGGCGTCCCAGCGCCAAATGGGTGGCACTGGATAGTGAGTGTCATTCCGTGTGATTGTACAATGTCGTTGATGTCGTCAATCCATATTTTTCTCGGGAGTCCTCTTGCTCTCGTCGCAGATGATTTTTGATTTAAGTCCAGTGCTGGTAGTTGATGGTGTTGCATTTTAACGAGATGACCAAACCATTTGATTTTCTGTCTTTCGACAAATGTGTAATTAGGTGTTTATCCTTGTCTGTCTGATAACAACGTTTCTTATTCGGTATCGGATTATTAAGTTTGCAGCTCTTCTCAGTCATCTTATCTCACAGGTTTTGATTTTGCATAAGTGTGATTTGGATAATGTAGAGGTTTTCCTTTATTGCTACCTAAATAATGTATTTTCTGAGGGCTAGCTATATTTCCTTGAGAGAATCACGTGGCCATGTGACAGAGCCTCCCACTTCGTGCTCCGAAGATTCGTTTCCGAACTTTGTAATGTGGTTCTTGATTGCAACTTTCTTGGAGACTTCTGGGGGTTGCCATTCTGCGGAAAGAGAACGAGCCATGTGGGATAAAACCCAGGGCAATGAAATCGATCCTTACGTTATATTTACCGAGATAGCATTGGCCATTATTGTCTTATTCTGCCCCTTATCGTCCTTTGGGGTATAACCCTCAACCAAACCACGCCAAGCCGCCCGACTTGTTCGTTGTATGATGGATTTTGTGGCTGAATGTGTCTGCCTGATGAGGTTAGCTTGCCTGAAGCACAACCCTTCCTTAGTTGTCACTTACAACATGATATGGTGCAGTGTTACTATTCCTTGCGTGTGCAATCCTCCAGTCGCCTGTTGCAATAAGCGTGGTAGGTTACAATTTTAATAATCTTCAGTTCCTTTTAGGGTCCTTTTAATACACAAGCGGAGCCTCCTCAGTCTGACCTTACGACATGATGGTAGTCTACAGTGTTATTGTTCTTTGCTTCTCCTTAGGGTCTTAGTAAAGAAAAAACGCACAGAGCTGATCCACAACTCTGGTGATCGTGTGATTTGGCGAAACATGACCACCCATGCTGATCGGCATGGCACATGATGATGAACACACGGGAGAGAGGGGAATTATTGAACTGTGCATATATGTATTAGATCAGTTACTGACTTATCGTTAACTTTAACAATCAGATGAGTTAGTCGAACCACCGTTTAAAACAGCGGCGTTAAGTGTCAGATTACCTGGTGGAAATCTTCGTAATAGACCAGGTGAATATGATGCTTGCCGTGTCGTGCGATTTTAAGCCAGGTCTCAGTATGCTCAAACCAGGAATTGTAGGGCACTGTGGATGTGTAGGAGTGGAGGTTAGTCCAAACATAGATGTTGTCACAGTTCAGATATACAGAAATACAGGTGTGTGTGTGTGTATAGATATGATTATATTTATATAGTTAGATCTGATTTTTCGTTCCCAACCTTCTCTGACATGTCAATGCTGGTACATAATCACCATCATCATCATCATCATTATCACCATCATCATCATCATCATCATCATCATCATCATCATCATCATCATCATCATCATCATCATCATCTTCATCATCTTCCACTTTTGCCGTCAATTATGGGGGGGGGGGGGGGGGGACAGTTAGCGCTCCAGCGCCCGAAGGGTGACACTGGATAATGTCATTCCGTGTGATTGTAAAATGTCTTTGATGTCTCACTCCCTTTTCTTCTCGGGCGCCCAGTTCCTCTCGAATCAGATCTTCTTTGATGTATAACCAATGTTGGTTGGTGAAGGTGTTGCACTCTAACGGGAAGGCCACACCATTTGATCTTCTGTCTTTCAGTCTATCTGGCACAAGGTGTTGATCCCACTGTCTGTCTGATAACATCATTTTTTATTCTGTCTCAGATAGTTAAGTTGGCAGCTCTCCTCAAGCATCTAATCTCGCAGGTGTTGATTTAGTGCAGTTGTTCTCAACCGGTGGGGATTCCCCCCCCCCCCCCCCCCGGTTTAGGGTTTCCAAGGGGGGAATTAAGATTATTTCAAGATCGCATTAATACAAGAACCAATTACTTGATATTGCTTTTCCCTCTATATTTTACGGTTCTGTACTTCTCGCCCAAATGAAGTTCGTTTTATAACGTAAGTAGACCCACAAATCACGTTTTATGTAGATGTCTAGACTTGTTCTAGTATGTGTTATTAAATTTAGCTTCCATTTTTATTATACCGTGTAAGGGGGGGGGGGGGGACTTATACGGAAGAAATTCGAAAAGGGGAGGGGGTAGTGACGTTCTGAACATATGGTAAAGGGGTGCATGGGCCAAAAAGGGTTGAGAACCACTGATTTAGTGTAAGTGTGATTTGGATAATGACCAAGTTTGACATTGGTAGTATAGGGCTGGTGTGAAAATTCTGTTTATTATCCATCGTTGTGTGGGCATATTTAGATGTTTTAGTATAGGTGATGGGCAAAAAGAAAACCATAACCTGCACATAAATAAATACAAAACATGGACGGGCAATATTTTCAAGCACTGCACATTAATTTTTAAAAAAATATACTCTTAGGAAGAAGATGGCAGTATGGGTGATAGTTGATATAATCACATTGTGTTTTGACATGCTGGTTATTCTAGCAAAAGTTTACTTACGGGTTCCGTTGAGAAAGAGCGGGAAAAAGCTGTCCCAGGATCCATCGTAATCCCACACCTTCAAGTTGGATATGAACTTGTAGTAGGACACGGCCACATCCCTGGGGTTTCGCACACACAAGACAATCTTTACCCGCTTCCTTAGGAAGTCCAGGGGAATCCGCGGGTAGGGCAGATGTGTTGAGATGACCCTCTATATTTGGAATAAAGGTAGATGTTACAGTACAGAAAAAGTCAATACATCGAGCACACGCGAAAACACAATCAGATTGAAAGAGTTAACTACTGACGTCAAAAAGTGGTTGTTTCGAAGTGAAGGAAAGTGACCGTTGTGTCTAATAATTCAAGAACATCGGTACGAACAGTGTTTTTTTTTTTTTTTGTGCGAGCTAGTTGAAAGAGAGGATATGTCATAAGTAACATACACCTGTCAGAACTCCATCCAGTCATCAGTGTGACATGACAGTATACAAATCATTACTCTGTATGGATGAGTCACATGGAGAATGAAGAAATCAAACTAGCGGTAAGACCCAGCCAATATACCCGCCTGGTCGTTTCCCAACACACCAGTATGTCCACTCTGCACGAAGAATAACCAAAACAATAATACTGAATTAACACCCAAAAATAAAAAAAAACATAAGATAACCACAACACAACAAATTCGACATTTCAATCCTAGTGATCTTCTTCAGGAGCAAACATAAAGCTAAAGAACAAAAATAACATTGAAAATGAAAATGTAAACAAAAAGTGTGGGCATCGAACGTTAATTGATTCAGTGGTGAAGAATGATATATCGTCAAATTTAACCTCCCATTTGGACAGAAGGGCGATATATCGCCATACCTGTGTAATCATGTGTTTTTGTTTCGTTTCGTTTCACGGTATCTTCCGCAATTTTAATGCTCAGTTAATGGAAATCACATTATAATACTTGTTCATTTGTTTGTGGGCCATGTTTGGCCCAAACCTACTTTTTGTTGTTGTTTGGCACTGAATCAATTAATAGGTCACGCCAGTCGTGGCACTGAAGAAGATACTTACTGGAGACGCCATGTTGTCGAACGCGCTGGGTGGCAGAAACTCCATGTTCTTCAGTGGCTCTTTGGTCAAAGTCTTGGATCGGGTCATCAGCATTGAGACTATTTCGTAGATCCAGTGAGTACCTGTGTGAAACATTAACAGGTGTCAACACGGAACAACAAGAAAGTTGTGCTTTCTTTCACAGGACTTTGGAGTCAACCCCTGCATTTATTGGTTGTGATTTACTAGGAAACTACGAATGAATTACCAAAATACGATAAGTAGATTGTGAGCTTTACAAGAAACAAAATGAACGTTGCGGCCAAAGCCTTCGTCGGCACAGAAAAAAACAACACAGACGCCAAACTAATAAAATAATCACTACATAGAAACTACAGAGGTTACTTAGCTGAATCCTGTCTTGGTGAAATGTGTCTTAAGCGCTAGCCGTTTGATGAGTGTGGAGACGGCCGGATGTGAGGATTGAAACGGGTCGATGGGTAACAGGGATTGGCTAAGATGCCCGATGGGCGGGGTGGGTGGATGGGGGAGAACACCCATATGGGCGAACGGTGAAGGGTGAAATAGCAGTGAACTAAAGCCGGCTCTGTGGCGAATGTTTTAGTTCGCCATTCCGCATACCCAGTTGGCGGGCGTTTGGAATGCAGTACACCCTGTGTTGGTTAGCATAGGATAGCACGAGTAACGGTCGCTCAGAAGGCAATGACAGCAACCGAACGCAAACTTGCCAAAAAATCACTAACGGCAAAAGTAATGCTAAGGATGATGGCAGCGCTCTGTAAAAGATACGCTATCACGTTTTTCTAGTGGGCTATACAACCGCGGGAAAATAAAAAAAGGGAGAGAGAGAGAGAGAGAGAAAGGGAAGAGGGGGGGGGGGGAGGAGTAGGAAGTTAAATGAAACTATGTTGGACATTAAGAAAGTGTCCCCAACTGGACGATGAGGCGGTTTTCCAACGTCTTGCGATCACGTTCGTGAGATGCGCACGATTTGAGCGCCGTGACCTGTATGTCCGCCACGCCACAGTGGTCAGAACTGTTGAAGTGCATGGGAACCGGTTTCTGGGCACCACTGTTGATACGAACAACCAACCCTCATTCCATCGAATTTAAAGCGGAGCGGTCTGCTTCCTAATCACCTGCGGCTAATTTCGAACCATCCAATCAGTGTGTCGGAGAAATGGGAAACTAGGTTTCACTTCCCCCTAACCCACATGCGCTGACATAGAATATTATCATCAAGTGCCATGCGGATAAGCCTATGCGGTCATATTTTGCCATCTCACGCGGTCACTAGAGTCGTGGATCAACTCTATGTTTTTGTCTCGATTATGCCATATGGTAAAGGCATCTAGATGTTTACCTCTCTATCTTCGCCATGTTCTTTTCCCTTCAATCTTGCCAGTTGTTATCAAGTACGATAGTTTATTTCTTCTCATAACGTGCCCAAAAACATCGTGACTGTCTATATTTAATTTTTGTAATCAGTTTACGGTTCCCATTTGCTTCTTCTAGGACTTGCTGATTGGTTTTTCTGTCTGTCTACGTTTTTTTTTTTTTTTTTTTTTTTTGCATTTCCCCAGAAACCACGTTTCCATGGCCATTAGATGTTTTTCAGCTTGTCTGCGCATTGTCCACACTTCACATCCATATAAAAGCACAGGATCTATGTAGCTCCCCAACAATCTTTTTCTCGTTACAATTGACAACATTTAAAAAGACAGAATAACTAACTATACTGTACTTCCTGTCACAAAACTACAGCGAGACGTTGCTAGTTCATTCAGCTAGTTCCTCGCTCCGATAAAAACCTTCCGGAAAACTTATTGGTCATAAGCAAGATGTCCTGTGTCCGAAACACCCATACGGAGATCATGTGCCACATCCTGCACCCATCTTCTCTTTGGCCTTCCTCTTCATCTCTTCCCGGACATCCATCCCTCCATTATTGTTCTCTCCAAACTTTCATGACGTTTCAAGTGACCAAAATATTTCAACTTTCTTTGTCCTATCGTCTTTAATGGCCAACCTTCTTCAATATTTAGCTCCTTTCGTATGGATTCATTTGTTCTTTTCTGTATCCAAGATATTCTTAGAAACCTTCTATCCCATTTTTATTCAATGTTACTAGCAAGTAACACAAGTAAAACTATTGACCTTTTTATAGCCTGAAGCGTACTAGTGCACTGGACTGATATGTGCGTGTGGGTTAGCTTTCCCTTTTACCAGTGTCCCTCGCCTTCAGTCGAAACTCAAACTTCAGGGGTACTTGTAATTTACGTCTCCAAGTCAAGGACGAGACGTTAACATTTTAGTTAAACTGACCGGTGTAGGAATTAAACCCGCTACCTCAGCATCAGCACACCGGATGTTTAAGAACGAGCTCTGGTATCCATTCGGCCATGCTAACCTCCAGTATTAACTTTAAGACCCACCAAATTGCAGAGACTAAGTGTCAGAGTCCAATGTAGTGCCAGCAGAGATGCAGGGACATCGTTACGCCCGCCAGGTGAATAGTTCCTAGCGGGGATGCCGTAACATCGTTACGCCCGCCAGGCGAGTATCAGTTACCTGCCTGCGAGGTTGCCGGCTGACAGACAGCCAGCGGTCAGGCAAGGACAAAGCAGGACGCACGCAGGCCTCGTGAAGCCACTTCAGGTGGGCAGGCGCGTTGCGAGAAATAGCCAGACAGCTCTGGGGCGCGGACTCGACTGGACGTATGATGGGAGAAAAGCTTGTGTGTTTCTGTGGCCCGAAAGTCGAGCGCTTGTACAGCTTGTGAGACTGATTGTAAGCTGTGGGTTGCTTGTAAGTGTATTGTGATAACTTATGTATTGTGATGATCATCTCTAGATCGTGATCTGTGAATAAATCTATCGAAACTTCGTGTCGTTGAGTCTCAAGTCAAATCACGTTGTATTTGTACTGTCTCACATGTGTTAGGTTAACGAGCCAGGTTTAAGACCCTGACATGTGTGGACGTAGGGGCTCGTCCGGCTTTTAAATGAACGTGGTGTAAGTAATTAACAGTTAAAACCTAGATTTGTGAACTTAGAAATTCTTTGTCCAAAGTTAGAGTACATTTAAATGTGATTGTGAAGGCTCATTGTGATATATTAATACATTGTTTAAACATGGAGACTAAATGTGAACGTACAGTGCATACATATTGTTTGATCTTGTAAACGTGTAAAACATTTGTGATTGTGGAACTTGTCACCGTTTGACCTTGTCGACGTTGTGAAGTTGTCGCCATTGTGACCTTGTCGCCATCTTGTAAACTTGATGTCTATGTCCTTACTGAATGTCATCTTGATGTAAGTGATGTGTCATCAATGTTGTAGAGTGTTGAGATATATTTAGAGTGTTTTCGTAAAGTGAATTGTGGAAAGCAGAAAGTTTTGGAAAGAAAGTGACTTGTGGTTTTGAAAAAAAAATTGTTGACGGACAACATTACGACCTACAATTACACTCAACGCCATACAAACCTAATCAAAACTTAGTGACAAGCATACACACCACATCAAATAGACGCTAATTTATTTCCTCCAAAAACTAAGCAGGTTTTCTGTGCCATCTGAAACCCTTGCCCGTAGAGGTCATTTGCGTTTTGAAGTAGCGACCCTACAGTTCCTAGTCCAAATTTCAACCGTTCTTCACCGCATCCAGGACACTTGAGTATATTTTTTCTTTCTATATACTTTCGGATGCAAATTGAGGCACATATTGTAAATAGAACACAATTGTAAATTGTTCACGTTACTAACAACTTGTAACAAATTGTGTGTCTGATATTTCATTTGCATTTTCCATCATGTCGTCATTAAATGATTTCATCGATATGGGGTTAAAATTAAAGTTAACAGGTGATGAATTAATGAAGTGGAGTGAGAAGAAATACTCTGAATACCACGAGCGTGAAGAAAGAGCAGCTGAAAGAGCGTTAAAGCAAGCAGAGACTGAAAGAGCTGCCAAGCAAGTAGAGGCAGAAACAGCATTAAAGCAAGCAGAGACTGAAAGAGCTGCCAAGCAAGTAGAGGCAGAAACTGCCTTAAAGCAATCAGAGGCAGCAAGCGCAGCAAAACAAGCGGAGTTAGAGATCGAACTGAAGAAGGCAGAGATAGCAGCTCAGAGTAAACGGGAAGAGCTGGAAGTGCAACTAAAAATCAAACAACTTGATACTGAGACTGCCATTAACAAAGAGTCTAAGAAATCTGAGAGACTGGAGAAAGAAAACCAGTACAAGAAATACCAAGGTATCGTACGTAATTATACCTCGGGTGACTGCATTGCAGCCTTTACCCAAAATTTTGAGACTTTAATGGACCATTACCAGGTTCCACTGTCTGAATGGAATATTATTTATATGAGAAGTTTATCAGGGGAGCCTCTGAAAGTCATAGAGACTATCCCCAAAGACCTCAGAAAAGATTACCATTATCTAAAATCAAAGATTATGGGACATTTTATGTTAGATGAGGCAGGTTACAGAGAACAATTCAGCAAGTTGAGCCCCAAACCGACTCAAACGTTCTCTGACAACCTCTGCTTAGTCCGAGATATTTTCACCAAATGGACTTCAGCAGCTAAAATTGATAAGAACTATCAAAAGTTAGAAGATCTTATCATCAGAGATAAAGTCATTTCATCTATTCCATCAGCATTTTCAAAGTTTTTGCAAGAGAATGAATGCACAAGTGTGGATGAGATTGAGAGACGTGGTTCGGCTTATTACACAGCCAACAAGCATTGTTTTGCCAGTGAAGCTACTGAAACCAATTTTGTAGCATCGGCTAACTATGACAAACCCTATAGTAGGCAAATACCTCATAAGCCTACATCTGAGAAGTACAACCACTGTAAATATTGTAGAATCTCACATCATCAAGGTGAGATGTGCGACAAGAACCCCGCATATCTTACATATCTACAGAACATTGTAAACAGACAAGATAAGGAGCGTAAATCCTTTAGAAATTTGCGTAAATGTTTCCTCTGTAAGGCGTATGGACATTATCGCCATGATTGTAAAGGTAGGCAAATGACAAAGAAAGCCAATGCCGCCTTATTTGATAGTTCATCATCAGATGAAGAAGAATCAGAGAAACACCCTGTGAACTCAGCACAGGCTTTTGATATGTTTAACGCCAATAAATGTACTGTTTGTAATACCTTTTATGAAGATGGTATTTTAACATGCGGCCACTCCATCCCTATTGCCAATGAAGAAGCTAATTTGGTAGTAGATTCCAAAGGCAGAATAAACATCCATCAAGGATATGTGAATGGCAAGCCTGCTACAGTCCTTCGGGACACGGGAAGTTCATTGATTGGACTGAAGAGAACGTTCATAATGCCTACAGACTATACAGGCAGGCACGTAACATGCAGAACATTCTCTGGCAATATTGAAAAAGTACCCACTAGCATGGGCATATATTCAAACACCTTTCCTCACTGGGAAAGTAAAATGCGCAGCATTAACAAACCCGGTGTGTGATATTATAATTGGAAATTTACCAGAGGTGAATGATATGCCTCATGACATAACATCTCTTTGCATTAATGAGATCACAACATCACCATCAAATGTCATCATTGATACTGTTGTACCACCTAATGAATGTATGGTAGCTAATGTAGCACTAGAATCTCATGACATCATTGATAACACTGTTTCATCACCATCTGATATCATTGAATGTGTGAATGCAGTAACCAGATCTACTGCTAGAATGCAAGATGAAATTAATCAGACTGAGGCTATAGAAATGCTTAGCCCAGTATTACTACCTCCTAAAACCATGAAGGAGACTTTTGTAACAGCCCAAAAGGCTGACCCTTCATTGTCAAAATACTTTAATCTGATCGGCCAAAAGCCAAAGTTAACCAAAAATGCAAGATGGCATTTTGCTTTGAAAAATTGTATCCTCACCAGGTATTATACCAGAGGTGACACCACAACAGAGCAAACTGTGTTGCCAATTGAGTATCGTAAGCAAGCCTTACATCTTGCCCATGATATACCTCTTGCAGGGCATATGGCATACGCTAAGACCAGATCAAGATTGTTATTACAGTTTTATTGGCCCAAATTCTGCAATGACATTAAGCAATATTGCAGGAGTTGTGACATCTGCCAAAAACTTGTAAAGAAAGGAAAAAACCCACAGGCAAAGTTACAAGTTACTGACTTAGCCAGTCGACCTTTTGAGAAAATATCTGTCGACATAGTGGGCCCTCTTAATCAGATAACAACCAGAGGGAATAAATATATATTAACTGTTATTGATCAATGTAGCCGCTGGCCCGAAGCGATTCCGCTAAAGAACATAACTGCCAATGACATAATGGAAGTTTTCTTCCATATATTTTCACGGATAGGATTTCCAGACACTCTCCAATCAGATAGGGTACTCAGTTTATCGCCGCATCTACTCAAGCTTTCACCAAAATGCTAGGAGTGAAGCAATGTTTCAATTCCCCGTACCATCCTCACTCGAGTGGAATTATAGAAAAATTTAACGGCGATTTAAAGCATATGCTTGCTAAAGTCACGCAAGAGCACCCCAATAACTGGGACGTATATTTACCTGCTATTCTCTTTGCTTATCGCGAGGTACCACATGCTAGTACAGGTTTCTCTACTTTTGAACTTATCTATGGTGCCAAACCACGTGGCCCATTAAGCATTTATCACCAAATGTTAACTGAATCCACTCCTTTACTCAAACCCATATCATCATACGTATATGTTACATCATTGCGTGAAAGAATCATCAAATCTTGTATAATTGCAAAGGATGCACTAAAATTATCTGGTGCTACATATAGACAGTATGCTGACAAAGGTAACAGGACAATAACGTTGACACCTGGACAGGACGTTCTTCTTCTTCTACCTAGTGACAGACACTTATTGACTGATGCTTGGCAAGGACCATTTAAAGTGACGAGACAGATTTCACCTGTAGACTATGAGATCCAAATAAAAGACAAACACAAAATATTCCACGTCAATATGCTAAGACCATATTACAACAGAGACAACGAACAAGACTATACAACAGCATGTACAGTGATAATAGACCATGAAGATGACGAGGCTAGTGACGAAATTCCAACACCTGCATTAGACACGACAAACTGCTTGAAGGAAATTAAGATCAACCCAAAGTTAACTCAAGCAGAAACAGACAGTTGCAACAGCTCATACAACAGTACAACAACATTTTCTCCAACAACCCAGGACAAACAGAAGTAGTACAACATCACATCACACTCACGTCAAATACACCTATAAAATGCAGACCCTACAGACATTCCTAATATTATTTGTTATATTGACGACATTTGTGTTCACACAAAGACGATGACAGACCACATAAAGACATTAGAACAGACTTTTGAACGCATTAGACAGCACGGACTGACGGTAAAGCCTGCAAAAGTAGACATAGCCTATCAGGAAATATCCGGCTTGGGGTACAAAATATCTAATGGCTGTGTCACGACAGACGATAACATTGTGTCCAAGATACTAAAACTCTCACTTCCGACTACGAAAAAGCAAGTCAGAAGTTTGTTGGGACTTATAAATTATTATAGGCAGTTCATACCAGATTTTGCTGAACTGACCGAGGTATTTACTAACCTACTAATAAAAGATAAAACCGAAAAAATTGTAAGCAATGAATGCCTAAAATTTGCATTCCAGAAAGTATTATCTTATTTTTCTGATAATAGCTTACACAATCCCATCCTGAAATTGCCCAATCTCCATTTACCTTTCAGATTACGCACAGATGCGAGCTCCGTGGCGATTGGAGCAGTCTTGTTGCAAGAGCACAATAACATCCTACATCCTGTGTACTTCGTCTCCCGAAAATTAAAACCGAGAGAACGGGCTTGGTCAACACCTCAGTTGGAAGCCCTAGCTCTAGTGGTGGGTATAACTAAATTGTCCAGATTCCTCCTAGGACGTCATTTTATTGTGGAGTCTGGCAGTAGTCCATTAAGATTTATCAATTCAGGTGTACCTTCCAACCAAATGATAGCTCGCTGGTCTCTTAAGCTTCAGGATTACAGCCTTGAAGTTCAACACATCGCGGGCAGAACCAACACAATTGCCGATCTTTTGTCCCGTTGTCCGACCGACCCAGTAAGCACCAATGTCTGAGTGCAGTGTGTAAAATACACTCGGACCAACACAGCCATGCATCAGTGAAGTTTTTTTTTTCTTCACAAAAGCTGTGTATGTCTATATGATGTGATAGGGGTTTGTTCCCAATATATATAGTTTTCTTATTTTACTATTAATGTAGTGATTGTCGTGAATAATTGTGTAGTGTGTGGTAGAAAGAGAACTTTATTAATTGTATATATTACGAAACAAGAACAGTACCACATTCGCTCTGAACTTACCGCAAGCGAACTGTCAAATTTATCCGTGGTAGCTGCATTTGGAACTTATCCA